>JACDJE010000374.1:527727-863014 GCA_016647715.1 Pavo muticus
AGTTGCTCGGGAGCAGCACAGAACTCTAACTACTAGTAAATGATAAGATCACAAATATGATTGTATCATGCAATTTTGTAGGAGAGAATGGTCAAGGCATTACCATGAATTGCTGCTTCTATGTCAATGCATTGGGATGATCACTCCTCCATCTTCCATTGAATTCACATGGAATAGCTGAGGAGTTGCAAATGCTATCTCACAAAGGCCATTTTTTGTCCTTTTTGATGTACAGAAGTCCCAGTCCTGCACAGTGAAATGTTATGTTCACGCTGTAAGCACAGGAATGAGCTTTTTAGTTTCCAGGTGCTTAAAGTCAGTCAATATAAATCTTAATGATATCAACCTGAACATGAGTTAGTTAAATTTTTGCAACTGGGTTAGAGACAAGGAGTTTGGTTTTGGCTTGAAACAGGTTTTTCTTCTAAAGTTTCCAGAGGAATGTATACTTCTTAATCTGTCTTAAAAAAACAAAAACAACAACAACAAAAAAAAACCAGCAAACTGATGGGAGAAGGACTTGAAATTAATTAATTGCAGCACTTGATGGCCTCTCATTTACTTAAGTTAACTTCAGAACAGGAATGTGCTCTGCTTCCAAGTGAAATATTTCTGATTTTTCTTGATCTAGGCAGTACTTTCAGCAGAACAGATAAAAAATGTCCTGCATGCAAACTTGCATGTTTTCTGAAAATACATGGAAGTTATAGACTTTGTAAATTCCAGTGACTGATAGTTTCAGTCTTCAGTTCTTCAGGTTTCTCAGATAAGATTGTACCAAGATTGTGTTTTCTGACCACAGTAGCTTTATTTTGAAGTGTTTCTCTTGATTTCAACTAGGCAGCTATTTTTGAAACCATTCTGACATAGTAGGAAAAAGAAAAGAACAATTCTTTATCATACATGAAAACTTCATTTGTTCTATAGCAACAAATTCATTTATTGTGAGATATAAATATGAACTGCACTGAATGCATAAGAGTTGATACTAAAAATTCTTCCTGCTGCCCATCTCAGTGCTGGATGTGGTTACATCAAGATGCTCCAATTATTCCTTGAAGTGCTGGCAGGGTGGTGCAAGAGGAGGGAGAGACACAGGATGAGATCCTCAGCTGAGGTGCATCCAGTGATTCAACTTATCCCTCCTGATTTTCTCCAGCCAAAGAGCCAGGCTGCTATATTTTGCTTGTATGTTTTACTGGAATGTTGCAGGTTCCCCAAACACAGGCAGGGCACACACAGGGCACCATCTCTGCTCCCACACAGCCGCAAGCTGATCCTGCCCCTTTCCAACCCCCCATCCTACAGCTCACTGACAAACCTCTCTCTTAACTACAGTAAGGCACTGCCTACACATGTGCTGGCTGATTTGCTTCACGCAGACCAAACATACCACCTCCACAGTCCCACAGTCACAGCAGACTAGTTCAGTGATTAAAAGCATGAAGGAACAGCAGCGAACAGGGCTTGTGTATGCATCATTGTTTGGAGGTAGAGTGAACTTTATAACTTTTTCTTGTTCCCTTCTCTGCAAATAAGAAATTTCTTCAGAGACTTCTTAGCAGAAGGTGAATAAACCACATTTACAATAGAAGTTGCACTCCTCCCACACAATGCATAGTATGTTGCCACCAGAAAGCCTGCTTCTGAAGTTTTCTAGATAATCAAGAAGCACTTCAGTTACGCTGAGTGACTTTGCTGGAAGTTTCAACACCCAAGGATAACACCACTGCATGAAGGATTTGATTATGTGATTTTTTTTTTGTCTTCAGTCGTCCACATGTCCTGCTTCTGACTAGCTTCCCAGTCTTCCACCCATGTGTATTCAGCAGTCAGCCTTCCTAGCATCTGTCAACTTGGGTTGCCTTTGCCTTAATGTTATGGCTTCTTATTCCTGGGAAAGTGGTAAATTTATTTCTGACTTCTTTCTGATCAGAAGTCTTTCAGAGTTTGTGTCGTTATAGAGTGACGGGCTTAATTTATTCATAATCATAATTCTTTTGAGATCCACTAAACACTTAATAGAACTTGGGGTGATTAACCAAGAGTGCAGGATCTGCAAGTCCATGAAAACAAGAAGCAAAGTATATGAAATATAGACAAAACATTCTAACACCAAAACTATAACAAAACAATAAGAACCTAGAGATTTAGAGGGAGATAAATGGGAGCTGCAAAACTTCTGTCAGCCTAAGGCAGGTATCCAGGTATTTTTCAGAACATTGATTTTCCCTTTCTTTGCTTTATCTGCCATGCCAGATGGTTTCCTACATCTTCAAAATTCAAAATTCTAGTGGTTGAAGCTATTATTTAGTGTGTTGGTCTTTGGATATAATTTATTTCAGAGTTTCGTATTCACACCTCTATCTGGATTTAATTGTTTTTCACACTTGGGGAAACATTGATTTACAGAAAGGTGTATTTTAATATTCTTTTAGTTGTGAACTTCACCAGCTATGCTGTACATCCCTGCCTTGGGGCAATGAGTCATCAGAAGTAGCTGGAGGAGTGAAATGATTACTTTGAAAAGCATATTTTTAACTACAGGAGGAAATAACTTTCATTAGCATTAGATTGGCAAAGTACTTGAAGGTAATAGCTCCATCAGGCAATGTTTTTTCCTAGTCCTTATGTCAGAAAATAATAATAAAAAGATTCTCTTTTTTTCTGAAACATTCTTCACAGCAGTGGAAAGTTAGATGCAAGGGCAAGTTGCAGACACTGGCAAAATAAAATAAATGTTGAAGAAAATAATTGATGAATAAAAGAGAGAAGGAAAGAAAAAACACTCAGGATACATTTTTTTTAAATGGTATTTTTTCCCAAATCCTTTTGGACCACAAATACAAAGAGACCCACCTAAAACATTGTAATTCATACCAAGAATCAGAAATAGTTTGAAAAGATTTCAGATAAAGCATGTACACCTATGATTCTGTGTAAGAAACTGTTTTTAGTTTGTTATAAGATCTGGACGCATATAAACACAGAGCACCCTTGTGAATGTTTTCCTCAGCAGTTTGCCACTTCAAATACCAGTGGCTCTGGCCAATTCTGTTCAATTCTGGATCAATTTCTGTACTCAGGCAGCCTAACATTAATGTACTACTGGCTGCATAATAATAATGAGACTTGTCTAACCAACAGCTTAAATGCAACATATCCTATTTAGACCTATCCTCATAGAGTGAGTATGCACAATTTGCATTTCAAGCGTGTCAGTGGGAAATGGAGAATATTCATATATTTGATACATGCAAATCCAAATCCAGTAATGTGTTTGTCATATACATCCTTGCAATGTTTGGAGCTAGAATGAATGCCAGAGATCTTTTGATTCAGTTAAATGTAATCCAACTTGATTTACATGGGTATCTGTAATCCAACTTGATTGAGTTGAACAACAGGCTTTTATTACCTTGCCAGGACAGTATTATGCATCCATACACAGTCCAGTTTAGCATCCGTGCAGCAGATGACTTTTGCTGTCCTGATTTCACCTGAGATAGGTGAATTTTTCTTCCTAGTAGCTGGTATGGTACTGTATTTTGGATTTAAATGAGAATAATGTTGATAACATGCCAATGTTTCAGTTGTTCCTGAGCAGAACTTTCACCATCAAGGACGTTTCAGCTGCTTGTGCTGCCCTTCCAAGGGTGAACAAGGAACTGGTAGAGGATGGAACCAGGAGAGCTGACTCAAACTGGCCAAAGGGGTATTTTACACCATATGGCACCATCTTGAGCAGTAGCACTGGGGGA
Organism: Pavo muticus; assembly: GCA_016647715.1. Classification (NCBI taxonomy): domain Eukaryota; kingdom Metazoa; phylum Chordata; class Aves; order Galliformes; family Phasianidae; genus Pavo; species Pavo muticus. The sequence goes on from JACDJE010000374.1 coordinate 531,489, forward strand.
GTTGGCTGCAGGGCAGCTACTGCTTAGGGACTTGCTCAGTATCAGTCATCAAGTGGTGAGCAATTGCATTGTGCATCACTTGTTTTTTAATATATTTTATATATATTTTATTATTATCTCTTCCTTTTCTGTCCTATTAAACTGTCTTTATCTAAACCCACAAGTTTTATATTTTTTTCTGATTCTTCCCCATCCCACTGGGAGAGAGCAAGCAAACTGCTGTGTGGTGCTGAGCTGCCTGCCAGGTTAAACCACAACAGTTTTTCTCCTAATTTTCATGGCTAATTTTTATGACAGTTAATCCCAAGCCTCTACTTGTAGGCAGCCTACTTTGAGAAGTTGGAAAAATAGTTGCCAGTAACAAAGTAGGCCAAATCCCCTACATTAATTACCGTTTTATCGGTCCATTTAGCAGCCACCATCTGCCAAGATCTGTCCAGAACTGGGGTGGTCTTCATGCAAGTTTGCCAAAGTAGTGACAGAAAGCTGATTTAGACTTCCTTCAGCTTCTGGATGGAAAAATCCCTGCTTAATATAAACCTCAAAATTCTTGGATTCCTCTAACCCCTTCTGTGCAGACAAGCATTATAGACATGGTAGATTGAAGTAGCATTGGATATTGGTCTCACTGGCTGCATCCACATTTCATTTCAGCTATCCAGTCTGAGAAGAAACCTCGCATTTCCAAAACTATTTAATCCATGTTTGTTCCCACAAGTGAAATATAAAACAATAGGCTTAGGCTACCAACAACATACTTACCCTTGCAACAAATACTTCCAGGCCCTTCTTGAACTATCCTTGCTGCCTGAAGTCCCCGATGGACCACGAACAACAGCAAGGGAAGAAGCAGAGCACCAGGTGACATCCATCCATCAGGTGGGTACTGTGCAAGGGCACTGTGGCCACCCTGGGCCTGTTCTCACTTTCCTCATTGTATGCTTGTGCATTGTACGAAGATCCTGCTAAAGTCCGTGCAAAGCATATATTATGAACGTGTGGCATAATGTAAATATGACTGTGACTACAGCCTAAGATGACTTTGGCTTATTTGTATTCCTCTCAGTCATACCTACTTCCATGCTTCTGAAATATTTCAGCTTGCTAGGTCCAGGAGATCCTGGTTTGAAAGGGCTGATCCTCAAGCATAGTCATACTGTAATCTCCAAAACTGTTTCTCTTTTGTTTGCTTCAAAAAGAAAATTTAAACATGGATCAATATTTGGTAACTATTTGTATATATGTACTATTCCATATAGAAGCCTTTGCTTTAATATGCTGTTTACACTCAAAAATATTTCCAGAATATTTCGTTTTAATGGCAGTTTAGCTTAATTATACAGATATACTAAACCAGGGCCACAATACTGTCACATATCAAACTTCCCACTCAAGCAGAAGGTTTTAAACCTTAATCAAATACCTTGATTTGCTGTATGTTTACAAGTTAAATTAATCAATACCTTCTAATAACATTTACAGCAGGAGAGATAATGTGACCTGTATGTGCTTTAGCTTTCAGCAGATCAGATTGTTTTCTCCATCTCTCACTACTCCTGCTCAGCATCTCAGGGCTGATGAGGTCTAGTTGTTCTGTGAATATCAAGTTCATAGGTCTCCACGTGTTATTTATTGAGTCCAGAGATAAGTATTGGTGTGGCAGAAGAAATATCTTGCAAATTATATGGGACAGAAATTGCAGGTGGATTGCGTATCCCTCTGAAGGTGTTGAATAGCACCTTCATAAGCACAGAAAGTCGTGCCTTAGGAGGGGAAGATGGCTGCACCCAGGATGTTATATGCAAGCTTTATATTCTCCTATAATATCACCTTATGTTGGAAAAATAGTTGCCAGTAGGCCAATAGTTGCCAAAGTAGGCCAAATCCTACAGTACTTATCTGAGTAACATGAAAAATATATTTTGTAAATATATCTTTATCTATCCGAAGTGCATTATAGTAAGGTTATAATATATTAGTGCGAGATGATCCCTGTACAACAGTTATGAGATAACTATATAGGTAATGATTCCAGCACGAGTTCTTGATTAACTAGTTTATGATCACAACCTTTTGACCTATTTAACGGCTTTATCTTTAAACCAGAAAAACATTATAATTTTGCCAAAAAAGTGTTCCATTGGTCATTACATTGCCTCTCAGCTGCTCTTTTTCACTTTCCTCATAAAATTAAGCATTATTTTTGCTTTTTTCATTCTCTTATGTGGGACCCATTTCAGTCCTTACTTATCTAACCAAAGGAAGAAACCTGAGCACAATATAAGCTCTTGCCTTCACCTTCTGGACAATCTCGTCCTATTCTAGAACTTTCCAAGTTGTTACACTTTTGTCTGTTTTTTTGTTTGCCATGGTGCTTGTTCATAGGTCCAAATTGGTCAACTTCAATTGACTTCTTACTCTTGGGCAGTTTATTATTTTTAGTTTATTCTCCTCAGAGTAGCTGCTGTTCTTACCTCTTACTGTTTCTGCAATGGCCAAGTTTCAGTATATTAGTTGTGAGAAATTGTGATCTAGCAGAAACAGAGGAATCTTGATGGCTGTTTTCCATCTGGAAAATTTAAATATTTTGTTTTTCTGAATTCTTTAAGAAAAAGTCAGTTTAATTTTACCTTTTAAATGTATTGTTCTTCTTTAACCAGTAATTCTAGTCTATATACAGGTTTTGAAGTACCTTTCTTTATTCTCTTTCTCTCTTACTAGTTAATCATGTGATGATTCTTTTACCTATTCACCCAAACTGTCTCTTTGTTTGCCCTTCTATTTCCCAGGGTCAAAAGCATTACAAAAGAAATAGATCTTGTGCAGGACTAAAATTCAGCTCCAGTGAGATGGTTTTCCCCATGGGACAAAGCACTGCTATGTTTCATCCTTCACTAGACGCACTCTGCCTACAAAACCAAGTTGAAGTAGTAGGTGTAACACCATTTCACTTTAAACACTGAATGCAGAGTGAAATTCATCTCTTTCCTCAAACTTCTTCTAAAGAGGTGGGAGCATACTGTTGAATGGGGTGGGGAAGATTTATATCCATGTATGGAAGTTCACATTTATTGTTTATAAAGCACATGTTCTGTGATGTGACATCATTTTTACAAATCTGAAAAATTCATTATGCTACCTTCTACCTCTGTATTTAAGAGAAAAGGAATAACAGTTCCATCAAAATGTTCCAGACAGAAATTGATATTTCTAGTTTCTTTCTTTTTTTCCTTAATTTATTCCAGCAGATGCAGGATGTTCCCACCAGGATTCTCTTTGTGACCTATAGGACCACAAGACCAGAGGTAAAAACTATGTTTCCTTTCATCATTTTGCTCAGCCAGAAAGTGGTAAATTGCAGGCTTCGTAGTCTCTGGACAGGTTTCTTCTAGTCTCATTTCATCTGCCAATGATTTGTCCATATTCTATAGCTTTTGTTTTCTTGCATATTTACAGTTATATTATAAAACATTTGTAGTGCATCATGCTTATTTTTGTAATTAGTTTTTTTATGCATTTATACACATAAACTGTTTTTATGCTTACTTATGACTTTGAATCCACCTCAAAGGATTAAATTTCCTCTGTGCCAATTGTTTCAACATTATGATTTTTAAAGCTTGAAATAATAGCTAATTTTGAACAAAATAAAAGAAAAAACTACGATTTCCTCAGCTATAGCCATATTTCTGAACCATTTCAAAACAGAATACAATGGGCTTGAAATATGATCCTTCTGAGAACAGTGTAGAGATACATGATTTTTCCTGAGCTCATAAAATTGAATTTGATTTAATGTTATAAGCTTTTGAAAGTTTGTAACATTGATTATGAAAAGGAGTGTGCTCCCTTCATGTGCATCTAATTGACTCAGTGGACTTTGTCTACTGATTTCAACAGGCTTTGTGCTGTAAGCAGATTTATTCACGTGAGACTAATAGGGTGCTAGATGAGAGTTTTCAAAGTGGGTGACTTTAAAATCCTGTTACAAAACAATAATGAAGTGGAGGTAGTTCAAATGAAATCAAAGTGTGAAAAATAAAATAGCTGATATGCTCATTCACTTCACATTGAACAAATTAATTTTGTATAATTTTGAAGTGTCACTACTTAAATTTAGGTACATGTTTAATGAACATAATGAACTTCCAAACTTGAATAAGAATGGTATTTTCCTAAGGTTTAAAGCTACACTATAATCTTATCTGACTAATAACAATTCAAGATCTATTCAATGAAGTATTCTGCAGTCACGGTGGAGCTGCACAGGTGGAAGAAAGGTCAAATGTGAACCTTACATGTTCCCATGAAACAATAGCCTGGAATGGTCTGTGCTTTTCCTCCAAGAAAAGATCTTTCTCAATAGTATTTATTTCTTTCACTTGTGGTTTAAAAAAAAAAAAAAAAAGGTTATTTGACAAAATGTAGATTGTACAGTGGAGATATCCACATCTGAGACAAGTGTATGACCAGTTGTATGGCCAATGGGAAAAACTGGCACTTGTGAAGTGCAAAAGTATATTACAGATGAGATCAACTGCATGCCAGGACTTTTTTGTGTGTTCACTCTCTGCAAAGGAGATCTGGATCTCCAGGTCGGATGTACGTACAGACAGATGAAATTGCATGAGTTCAGTTCATTGTCACCTCAAATAGCATTATTAGTGTCATATTAGGACACTATGTCAATGTGCTGTATTAATGTATCAATATGATGCCATATTAATGTATCAAATGCTCCAGTTTGGGCATTTCTTACAGAACTTTGTATTCTTCAGTTATGATCTAACCCTTGTTCAAAATGTTCTTTTCTAGCTTTTTTCTATTATTACTGAAGTCTACCTGCATTAGTAAAATAAATTCTTAGAAATACTTTGGAGAAGAGTTAATAAAAAAGATAAGATACACTTTGTTTTACTTCAGTGAGTAGACTTTTCAAAGTATTTACACAAAGCTTCTGTGGCCATTTGCAAAAGATGAAAATAAAGGGATATCTTGAATGAAACAGAAAAGCATTGAACATTGACTGTACAAATGGATGAAACCGTATTAATCAGTAGGGAATTTTAAAAAGCACAGAACCTATTGATTTCATAATGATCTACTGAAAAGTCTGTTCCCCTTCTTGCTTAAAGAGGAAAGGTATTCCTACAGTTCAACAACTGCAACAACACAAGAGCAATTTTTTGAGGCTCTTCACCATTTAAAGGTTGATTGGTTTTTCAAGCCGTGCCCACTCATTGATCCCAGCTCTGAAACATGCTAGTAAATAAAAATTCCTGGTCAAAATATTTCTCTTGATGAGACACTTATTCACTTCAAAGGAAATTTTTTGCAAATACCACGTTCCATATAAGTGTACCCTGACTGTGATTGGGCTTTGGAAGAGGAGGAATGAAACTTTTCTGTTTGAGAAGTACATTGGCTTATGCACAGTTATACCAACTGTGTAACAGCTTTTACAAAATTTCACTTACCCAACAGTGTTCTGAAAAACAGCTTTCAAACTGTTTTGGGGGATGAACTAAGTAAGCCTGTCCAGTGCTATTTTTACCAACCGTTTTATACCTTCATCATTTGCACAGGAAGAAATGTGCTAAAAGCAATGGATGTGCTCAAGTTTATGCATAAACAAGGAACTATTCCAAAACTACAGTCTTGGGCTGCAGAAACCCAGCACTGAACAAATTTCAGACTCAGGCTGTCAGTTCTGGATGATGTTTAAGGCTGTCTACATGTACATGAATCCTACACAGTTACAGCAATTCCAGAAATATAGTCAAATGTTTAATATGCAAAATTCTTGACATAGTTTGGAAATAGCTTGCATGTCAGATTTTTTTTTTTCCCCACCAGTGGTATAGAGGCCTTCTTCATTAACAAGCCTATTTGACACAAAATTCAAAGAGCAAACAATGAAACGCTTGCGGAAATACCCAATTGATGGAGATGATTTTGCTAGGTTCTGTTCATGCGCACTTCCAGAGTAGAGATTTTGAAAACCTTGGAAACATTCTTGTTAGACATAGTGGTATTGATATGCTAGCATGGAAAAAAAGTGAACCATACCTAAGTAGCAGTGTGTTCATTTCACTGTACTTTTATGTTTTATATTAGAATAACATCATAGAATGGCTTGATTTGGAAGCGATCTTACAAATCATCTAGTTTAAATTATCCTGATGTGGACAGAGCTGCCACCCACCAGATCAGACTGCCCAGGTCACCATCCAACCTGGACATGAACGCCTGCAGGCATAGAGCATCCATAACTTCTCTGGGCAATCAATTCCAGTGCTTCACCATCCTCTGAGTAAAGAATTTCCTACTAACAACTAACTTAAATTTCACTTCTTTTAACTTAAAACCGTTCTTCCTTGTCCTGTCACTATTAGACTAATTAAAAAGTTGGTCTCCCTCCTGTTTATAAGCTCATAAGTTCATGAGTACTTCAAGTAAGTACTCATAAGTACTCATAAGTACTTCAAGTACTGGAAGGCCACAATGAGGTCTCTATGGAGCCTTCTCTAGGTTAAGCAAGCCCAGTTCCCTCAACCTTTCTTCATAGAAGAGGTGCTCCAGCCCTCTGATCATCTTCATGATCGTCCTCTGGACCCACTCCAAAATTCCCATGTCTTCCATGTACTGGAGGCCCAGGTCTGGATGCAGAACTCCAGATGGGGCCTCCTTAGGGCGGAGTAGCGGAGGACAGTCACCTCCCTCACCCTGCTGGCCACCCCTCTTTTGATGCATGGGGATATCACTGATAACCTGCTTTATAATCTGAAACCATTGACCACAAACATCTGGCTGTGGCCATCCAGCCAATTCCTCCTCCAGAGAATATCCCACCCTTTATATCTCTCTAATTTAGAGATAAGGATGTAATGTGTGACTGAGTTAAAGGCCTTACACAAGTCCAGGTAAATTCATTAGTTTGTCTCCTCCTGTTGACTAATGCTGTTACTCCATTGTAGAAGGCTGCCAGATTGGTCGGGCACAATTTATCCTTTGTGAAGTTGTGCTGGCTTATCAGATCACCTCCTTGTCAAAAGGAGGAAGAAGTTCAAGGATCATTTCCTGATATACCACTGATAAGGGTGGGAAGCTTTGTGGACTCAGAGAAAGAAAATCAGAGCACCACTTTCTTAGGTGATACAAAGGACATTACATGTCCCAGTCAGGAATTTCAATTTCACTGAAAATCACTCTTCCTTAAAAAAAAAAGTATTTCATCCTACAGTTCAATATATTTAAGTTTAATCCTATCTTCACAGGAGCTTCACTTTCTCTTTTTTCTCATTTTGTTGGTATAAACAAAAAACAACTTGATTATACTTTATATACATATATTTTTAACAATGCTTATGCTTCGTTTTTATTTCTACTTTTATTATATGTTTTAATTTCTGCTGTAAGGTAGAATTAAGCTTGACTTCTATAATTTCTCACTTTTTCCACTACTTTCTCGACTCCATGATATAGATTTGTTGCTGATAAGTCCTTATTTCTATTCCATTAAACTCTTAGTTTGTTTCAAATGTACTTGTGATGTTCATTAATCCATATTAACATCAAAGTCAATACATTCATTACATTCTACAAGTCTCATCAATTTAGTAGTAATAAATAGTAGCTGAAGCTAGTATTCTATTTCAAATACATCTAGATCTGTTGGCTAACATCTAATAGATGTCTTAAAGGAATCCTTTCTTGTGGCTCTTATACATCCCCTCCACTAAAGGAATCCATCCTTAAGTTAATCTTTTCATCAGATGTCTTAGATTTTGGGCCAAAACACAGCTACTTGTCATGTACTGACTTGTTGGCTATATCCTTTTAAGTTTCCCTTTGCTGCTCCAAGTTTTACTTCCTAATAATTGCATGATCGAACACAAAATGGCTACACTCATTAAAGAAACAAAAGTGCCCAATTTTAAGTATTTAAAAGGACCTTTGCTATACATACTGACGCTGAGGAACAAAACAGGGAAATTGATGCACAGCAATTGAGCAATATAAATGCAGAGCAAACACATGAAATTCTCTCTTCAGGTCTCAGTTTCACAAGCCTTTAGTCTTCAATGATGTTGCACAAGTATAATATGAGGCAGAACACAGATTTCTGCAATGAATAATCAAGAGCCAAGACGAGACTTCTGATCCGTGTATAATGACACTTTTTGCTAGCCTCCAAGATCATCAAAGGCACTGTGTGAAAAGCTTCACAATTGTTTTATTAAAGTGTTATTAAGGGTGGGATTCACTGCAATCATTTCTGTTTCTGACAAGAGTATCTAAAGAGATCTTTAAGGCAATACCTTCAATTATGAAATTATTCTAGGAATTCAGACAGCATCACTATGTTCTGCTCCACTATTTAGGGGAAACCAGATAAAATCATTTAAGCTCCCTGGAAATAAATGTTAACTGCAGCCAAAAATTTGGCCCAGTGTGTAATAATGCCTGGAAAGGACACACAGATTTTCCACTTTTCTGCATTAAAGATGAATCATATTTCTTTGTTTAAGCAGCAAAGCTAAAACAAAGAATAGAGAAGGTGTATGCCAGGGACAAGGGGGAGAAGGAAGACTTGAATCATTTTGAATTGTTGAAGAGCTCAGTTTAATATGAAAAAAAATTTACAACAATCTGCAAATGAATGAACCATAGAAGAGGGAAAGCCATACTTTTTGTATTAAATCAGTCCATTCATTTAACAGTTGGATGTGTTGATAACTGAATTACCATCTGCCATATAACCAGATGTTTTCCTTCCATGTTTTAATGAATCTTATTTTTCTAATCAACTTTGCACAGAGTAAAAATCTGCTTTTATGAAGTGCTACAATTTCATTCCACTGCACTACTTTGGCCTGTCAAAATTACAGATTATTTTATCAAATTAAAGTGTTTATGTGACTGTACTTCCTTTTATGGTATGAAATGCACCCTCGATTAAGTAATGATTCTCTCCTATCCTTTTAAAAATGAAGTAGTAACACTGCAGGCTTTCCTAAAGCAAGGCTCTTGCAATCCATCTGCAATTTGAGTTAAAGCATGAAGATATTGGAATAATTACCTCCTGCTATTACTCATGGGTTCTCGAGTAATTACCTGTTTCCATTTCCATTTTATTTGATTCAGTAATTACCTTCAGAAAGACTGGTTGGATGTCCACTGCCTGAAAGGACTACAGTTAAATTAACCAGTAAAGATTTCTCTAAAATTGTCAGCATGAAATTAAAATGCAATATGATGTATATGAATAATAAAGCAGTAAAAAATTCTGTGTAACTTTTAACTTTCATTTGTTGAAAGTTACAGAAAGCGGCATGGATTTACAAGCAGGGGAGAGAAGATTGACATTTGTTCTCACAGATCATGCAGGCAGTTTACTGTAGAAGAATATCTATGTTCCTTAGGTCTGATTCGTCACACAGTGTTATATGACCACAATGTACAGCTTATTACAGGATGAACTTCTGCGATATTTGATGGTTTTCATTTTGTTTTATAATAGATGTACTAAAGTTTGGTGTGTAATACTATTGACTACTGTTTAGATTGATGATAAGAAGAAATTAAATCCGTTACTCCCAAAATTTGTGGGTTTGGCAAGATACGTAATTGTTCAGTTGGTCTTTAATATCTCTGTATGCATAATGCACTTTCAGGAAGCCTATGCTACTAATACAAATGACCAAAAAATATTTTGAAATGCTTTATATTATATGGTAGATTTATTCACCAGTTTAATTACTATGCTATTTTATAGGAGTAAAGGATCTCCTTTTTTAACAGGTAACAAAAAAGTAATTTACTTATTTATTTATTAAAAGGCACAAAGAAGAGAACTTACTATGCTTTTTTCACCACAGAAATACTTTCCACAAGAAGTCTCAAGGTAGCACATCTGTAAGTATTGTTTTTTTGATGTTTTTTTTTTTTAATAAAATTTGTGGGTTTTTGTTGTTATTATTATTATTATTTTGTTGTTTTTGATTTGGATCTTGTCATAGCTATGCATCTACTAGCACTTCTCCTTTTTGTTGTCTCCCAGTGTTCAGCCTCAGGCCTATATTTATACATATTCATTAGTACATAGGTAAAACACTGGGGCAGCAGCTTCCTATCCTGCAGAAAATTCTTGGTATGAGCACCTCAGAATTGTTCCTTTGGGAAGTGTTCACCACTGAGGTTCATCGGCAAAAGCTGAACAGACATTTGCAAAAAGTGAGTCTGGTGAAAGGTAATGTCAAACACACAAAAGACCAATACAAATATATAAAAGGTCAGAAAGTTCATTACAATTTCCTCAACATACTTTTCAGCTACAAGCCATACAGTCTGTACTACAGTATACACTGGAATAGGCCTCTGCCCCTCCTGAGTGATTCAGTATTAATCACAATAGAGAAAGAGAGCTAATTACTTTACAGATCAGTGGTTATGTCATCATTTGGTGAAGGAGAAACAAACACCACCATAAAATTTGTTTATAAATAAATACTTATGCCAAACAGAAAGCTTCAACTACAAGGCTGACAGCCTGAATTTTGAACAGTCCTTGAGGCAGTGAATTAGCAAACTTACTAGCTTAGCCTGACATCCAGGTTGAAGCTGATTGCATGAGTTAGAGTAAACAGGATTCCAAGGTTTTTTTCTCTCAAATTAATATCATAACTTTACAAGGCAAGGCAAAATTCTTCTACTCTTTGATCTTGTGAATACAGCCTTTTTAACTCTAACTATTTAAAAGAAGTTTAAGCCTAGAAAATAAAACTTATAAAAAAAAAAATCATTTAAATTTGGAAAAATCTTTTTCACTGAATGAAGAGATACGAAGTTTCCTTTCTGACTTCCTACTCTCAGTTCTAAATTATCTTTCAATTCAAACATCAAAATTATACAACAAGTCATTCCAAGGAAAACAGTCAACAAAACCAACAAAAAAATTCAGATATGGCTGTGTTACTTCTATCCATTACTGATGTAGCACTGCTGTTCCATCACCATTTTGATTCTTCTGCCTCCTTTTCAGCTTCTGCTTGGAGGACCCCACTTAATAGGGTAAAACTCATCTCCACAGTTTTGAAAAGTGATAATGCTATCTGAGACATTTGATTTCATAGAAAGGTTTCCAGGGACCCTGACTAGGAGATACTGGGGTTGTATTTATTACAAAGAAAAATATCAGAGTAGAAACAAATGTTTTCCAGAGGCAAAAGAGTAAAATCTGAGTCTAATAATGGCAATTACATTGTTTGTTATGCTTCTGGTCTTCTTGAACAGGAAATACGATTTAGGGATAGAAGCTGCCATCTCTAGTCTCCTGACATTTTTCTTTTTCTCTATTTTGTATTGCTGTTGCTGATTTCTCATTACCGTTTTGCATAATCTTAGAGATTCTTCTATGAAGAATCTGAAATTTAACACTGAATGGCACATGCTCTGTATATTTTTATTACTATAAGTTAGTATAAATGTCAACATAGAAGAGCCGCATAAAGAGATTGGACATGATTACAATAGCCTTCCACTCAAAAAGGACTCCTATACAAAGTACCAACAATGCTTCAAGAAAAATAAAATTTAATTCACTAAAGATGTATTTTTACTATAGCTCAAAATTTTACTCATTACAGGCCAACTTCTAAGAACTGTCTTTCTAACTTTAACAAACTTGTTTGAATGAAAAGAGGCCCATAAATATAGGAGATATTTTTTCTCTATATGCTGTTAGAAATTTTAGCTAATTTTCTCGAAGTAGGTACTGGTGCTTACTGAGGACAAAAGTACCCCCAGAAATTTGGTGCTGATGAAGCAAAAGACAGAACAATTCCTCTTGTATCAAAATAAAACTCCCTGTGGGATCATCAACAAGCAGATAAGGATACTGCTTACCAATAGGTAAAAAAATAAAATGTTTGTCAATGAAGATTAAATATTTCAAACCTTTCTTTTAAAAGAGTGAACTGTTTAGTGTCGTCGTGTTTTTAAAGTCATACCTCACTCTGCCATGTCCAATCTGAGTTGAGGTGGAGCCACACATGTCAGTTTTAATACCTTGTATTCACACACTTATTTCATTTTATTCCAATGAAAATAATTTAATTGAAAAGATTGTACTTTACAAGCAGGAAAATCTTTATTTGAGCAAACCTTTAATCTTTTAAATGTTGATCTAATATCTTCCTCCTCTTGGGAATTCCTTCAAATGCAGGGATTTTTTATTTCATAGCTACTTCATCTCTTTCTCTAGTGCATCTCTACAGAGTCAGTTGCTAATTCTACATCTAACATTCTGCTTCATCATTTGAAAACACGAGTGGCTTTTTTTTTGTTTGTTTGGAACTGTCCCTTTCAGTAATAAAATCTGTGAATTACTATCTTTCTTCTTCCCGAGGATACCTTATCTTCCCTCTCTAAATTTATGTTCCATGAGATCTCATGACAGCTACAAAACCAAGATGCTTATTATGTCCTCTGTGGAAAACCACTATTCACATTATTTTGGTTCCCCAGTGCCAGGTCTTCGGCATGTTCTTTGAGTATCTGTGAACCTATTCTGAACAAAAAAAACTGGCAGGGAAACAAGACAGCATCCTTTCCATCCATTAGTGAACTAAGTAAGTTTAGATTTAACCAAAGGATAGCAACATCCAGTATATCAACATACTAGCATGAATATGAGTCAATTCTATTCGCTTTATTTGCCTTCCCAAATACATGGCTTATTTAACTTTCAATTCTTCAGAAACTTCACTTGATATTTATCTATAAATACTGGGGATACTGCTATATGAGAACAGCCAGCGTTACTGATAAGAGTGACAATGACATACTGTGCTTTGAGATGGATATGTAAAACACCTGGCCTACTGGCAGAATGACACTCTGAAGTCTTGAAAGTTCATTAAATTGTTTTAGACAGTTTCCAGAGGGCATACTGTTTAGTAACTGAGATAACACAATCCTCTATTATTTCCCAGGGCCTGCAACAAATTTGAAATGTATGCTTATTACTTTGCTTTACTGACCTAACATCGCCTGAAAGGAAAAGCCTGCCAATTCATGTCAATTTCTTATGGTTATTTTATAACATGAAGAGAGCACTTTTCTACTAAATATTACAAACAAAAGCAAAAAAAAACTTTGTTATCAATGACACTGAACAGAGAATCAACAAAAGATGAGGGATCCTGGGATCAGCATACTTAAATATCTAAAGTCAATTAAAAAGGACAGTTGCAACACATAATAATTTGACTTTAAAAAAGAAAAATGAATGTGTTCGTTGTGTCATAAACTTGAAAAGTATCATTTTAGAAGAAATAGAATGCAACTTGTTTCATCTTTAGATGATATATGTGTTTTTTGTTGACTTTATCTAGTGTAGCATCTAATTCTCTTATCTATATTATAAAAGTATTAATCATTGACTCCGTAGAAGCTACATATGAACAAGAGAGAAGCACTCATGCTAATATTGTTTACTAATGAAAAATTTATTAGTATTTCTTTATGTGTTCAAGAATATAATACCACTTACCAGACAATATGAACTGATACTTGCTTTATAACAGCTAGTCATTTTCATTGTATTTTGACCATGTTTAAATAGATATTCCCTCAAAAATTCATTTCTAAAAGCTGAATTATAAATTAATTCTATTTAAAAATCATTTTAATTTCATGGAGATTTAATTGCTCTTTTCAGTTCGCAGTTACATCATCCTTAAATTTATTCTCATTTTATACATCAGAACAGCAGAAAAAATCACATGCATTCAACTTTCATAAAGTTCAGGGAAAGCAGCTTTTGTACCTGCTAATGTATGAAAAATATTGTAGGCCTTCGAGGCAGTCATTGAGCATGATTATTTTTATCTGTGTAGAATAAAATCATGGCATCTAGAATGGCATTTTTCTGTCATTATGGCAAGGATTCCTCCTACTACAATTCAGACATCTGATCAAAATGCCTAGGGAGAAAGCAAGCTGACCAAAACTTACAGTATTCAATTCATTAGCAAGAACATCATGTATTTTAGTCCAGCCACCCTTCACCTCTAATAGAATAATAATTTCTTGAGAAAACAAGATGTTTGGATTACCTATTTTACACTTCCAGGACTAGTGAGCAGAGAAGGGTCACTTTGGAAAATATAATTTGTATTTGGCAGAAGACATAGGGGTTCCAACAGGCATTTTAATAGGAGCTCTCCATGAGAACAAAATGTACTCTATTATATTCATCTGTTTTTCTGTCTCCAAGAAAAGATCCTTGTAAATCTATCAAATACAGATCAGTCAAAAAACTCTTCTTTCTTTAACTTAAAATTTACATTTCTTTTATTTTAAAATTTAAAAAAAAAGAAAAAGTATAATTAACAATTTTATTTTTGAAAAGTATGAATGGAAAATAAAAATATAAGGAAAGGCAGTCTTGAAATCAAGCTTGGATGAGTCAGTAAGTTAGAGCTCCTTCACAGATCATTGAATTTGATGATGAAATTCATGTATAAAGCTTTATGACCTGCAAAATAAGTAGTCCAGGAACTGCAGAAGCTGTCCAGTGTGTCAGGGATAAGCAGATGTGCAGCACAGAGTTTAAAATCAAAACAAAAGAGCTTTCCTGTTCTACCCAGTCACTGTTAGTGCATAGTGTGTCTTGAGGAGTCTTTCACACTGACATAGCCTTGCAGATATAACAACTTCTTCAGGATTCCACATCTCCCTTCCCGAGGTATACAGGATGTAACCACCAATAGAGAATATTCTTCACATTTTTATTCTCACTTTTTTTTTAACCAATTGCTTTGAAAATTAGAAGTGAGAAAGTGTTGTTTGTCTATGTAAGATAAAAATCAATGGATTTGCTATGATGTATTTACAACAGAAGCTTCTCTCCAGAAGAAAAGACAGAGACTCTGGTAGTTCAGAAAAGAAACTATGTACATTAAAATTACTCAAGCTGAAACAGTAATTTTTGTGATGACTTCAAATGAAAACATCACTGCCTAATATTGGAAGAAGTGTTCTAAGCATTTCTATGTCTTACAAACCCACGCAGTGTATTCTAAACTCCCGCTGGAATCCATCTAAAATTGCAGCACATAGAACATGTGGCAAGGAATATGCAAAACATGGAAAAGAGCCAAATAAAGCTCAATAGCTTCTCTGAGAATAAATAAGTATGTATTGAGATTTGCCCTTCACATTCAGTAATGAAGATTCCAGTCAAGAAATGCAAAGTTGCAAAGATATTAAATAATTGAGAAGAATATTCTTATACAAAAGGAAAGTCAAACAAGGATGTTGTGTCTTTCTAACTCATTTTAAAATGTCCTCTGAATGAGCCAATACCTTGAAGTAGTATTTTGCTTGTAAATCTGGACTTGGTGTTTTCTAGAAGCGCAAAAAGAAAAGAGATCATAAATTTTGGATTAAAACTATTATTTTGGAAATTCTGAATAGATTTCTCAAAGAAGTTAGCCCAGGAAAGACATACTAACAGAAATACATTTTTCTAACTTGGGCAGAGTTATTAATACAACTCACAGTACATTGCTACAGATGTAAAAGCTATCAAACTGTCTGGGAAATTTTTTTCTTTAAATACAGGTTCGCAGATGCAATCACTTGGCGTTTGCAAACAGAATAAATATGATGCATACAGTATATATTCCCATTGGCCCTCTGTGACCCAGGCTTGCTTTTCCCTTAAAGAAAACATAAAGCATTGATGCGCTGTTTCTTTCCTTTGCTATGAAATTTAATAAAATAATGACAAAAACATTTGCTACTGTATAACAAGCAGTAATATTTTAGGTCAAGAGTTGAAAGTCACAGCTGAAAACTAGTTATAGAAAGTTTTCCTGCTTTCCTGTTATTTTTTTTTCCTGTAAGTTGCAATTTGGAAAGCTTGCTAGTAATCCAAAGGGGAAGCTTATCTCCATGCCAGAATAAAATTATTAAATGAAAGGTGCTTTCATAATAACGAATACTCAGAAACCTGCAATTTTTGCAAATTTAATTTATGTCTATTGTACATTCAAAAAGAAAAAGGCAAGCTTATTTCACATTAGTTATTGTAATGGAAGAAATATCTGAGGTCTATGTTAGCATCATTCCAGGATCATACTTGGCTATTGTCTTCGAACAGTTCTTGTTCATTCATTGGTATGTGAGGTACAATATATTTTATTTTGTTTTGTTTTGTTTCCTTTTTTCAGTGTGAAAGAAGCACATTTTTATGAAAATTTTCAATGGTGATACATGACAAAAGACTTATATAAATAAGTAATACAAGGATAGCTATTCTGTAACAGCTCTACTTTAGTAGCTCTATAACTCTTTAAATAGAGTAAGAGGAGCATCTTATTCTCTTTATTTTCATTTATTTCTCACAGTGAGAAGGGTGAGCAAGAATGCTTTCATGATCACACAGTACTTTCATATGAATTAACATCCATGTGTACATAAGTACTATCATAGTAAAGCAATTTATAAATCCAGGAGTCTAGTTTGGAATTTCAGTGCTGATTTTAGATGAAAATATTCTCTTTCCTTGCAGAAATCCAGGGGAATGAGTTCGAATTAATTCTATATGTTTGAAATATCAATGTAGATAATGATCTTCTCTCTGCTGCAAAGCAGCAGATGTGACTGTTTTAAGCTCTGACGCATATCTGGTTGAGTTACTGAGAGTAACTTGAAAAGACAAAAGAGAAGGGAAATTCTGCTTTACTGATGTAATAAATCCCATTTTTCCTTTTAAAATGGAGGGGATAGTTTCTGCTCATTCTAACCCCGTTTTACTGCAGATACACCTGTGCTGTTTATAGAGATACATCGGTGGCAGGTAGACCATATGGTAAACATAGAAAATACATTTTATGACATGAAAGAGTATCAGGTGCTTGGTTTTATTTTCTCATTTTATTCACTGGCACCTGCATTTAAAAACAAAATGAAAAGCAAGCAAGCAAGCAACAAACAAACAAACCCACAAAAAAGACTCTTCTCTTTCCAGTGTATTATGATAATACATTTATGATAATAAGTAATTCATCTATACTTTGTAAGCATCTGAGAGAATCCTAGATTATATTCTAATCTTGCTTCATCATTTACACAGATATAAGGAGGGGATAAAATACAGAGCAAACCAAATATCTGTCAAGTTAGTAACAGTATAAATTAGGTCCTTTCTTATCACATACATTTGTCTATATTCCATAGCAAGTCTGTGCCTTATATAAGAGAATTAAAGTTCGAGGCTGATCGGCACATTTGCATTAAGATTTAACAATCCTAAATCCTAAATTAGGAGCAGATGAATTTGACCAGTGAAGAAATATAAGGTTAAAAAACCTCTAGGTCATTTAAATCTATGCAGCTTTGATAGGCATAATTATACTCAACAATAGCTGACTATCCAGTTCATAACTGAAGAAAAAAGCATGAAATAATGTCACTAAAAAGTTCCGCAACACTAATTACTTTCAATAAACAGAAAAAAAAATACTTCCCTTGATCTTTTTTTTTTTTTTGAGAAATGCACCATTTTCCCTCCATCCATAAATTTTCTTTTTTTCTGAGTAAAATTACAGATCATTTATTCTATCAAAGACAGTGCCTCATAACTGCCACATTTGTTTTTCGGCTAACATCAAAATAGAAAAAAAAAATTCACCATTCTGCACAGTCTATATGAATATATAGAATGACACCTACAACTGACTGCAAACGGAAGTAAGTAAGCAAAGAAATTCAGCTGTTCTTTTCACAATATTGAATAAACCTGAGTCTTAAACAGAATATTCTTCAAAAGTTTGGCACAAAAGTCCAGAAAAGGAAATTGATGTAATTAATTTGACTTGAATACCATTAGTTGAACCATTCACTAACCTATAGAACTGTATCTTCCTCCCTATGCGACATGACAGCTTTATCCTTACAATGTAAGCTTTGTTCCCTTTATTGCAACCTGTATCTAATCAGGTCTTGTCTGAATTTAGAAAGCACCTTCTTTAGGTCATTTTTCATGCTGGACTTGCACAATGAAGCTTCTGGATGGTTCAAAAATAAAGTAAAAAAAAAAGTAATTTAGAGAATGTTAATACGAAAGAGAAACAGACTTGTTTGAAATTTTCTGCAGTACCTTTTACTGAAAAGTCACAGAAGCACTTTTTTAAGTTCTAAGGTGACTTACACTCCTTCTTCCCTTCACTGTCAATTCTAGTGGCTCTCCAAAGTAGAAATCAGGTTCAATTTCTCAATGTAATGACTTTTTTAAGTTCATTGATGTTCAGAAACCTCTGTAGAATCATACCAATTTCAGTGCGACTTCTGCTGGTCAAAGTTAGTGAGAAATCTTATTCATAATACTCTGATGCTGATGAACTCACCAACAATATGGAAGGCAAAGGTCTGAGTTCTTGAGGACTTGAAATATGATGTCATACTGTGGACAATTGTCTTAAATTATACTCTCTGGTCTATTCTGGTGTCAGCCTAAATTTCAGGCTGGAGGAAGGTGATGGAAAGTTGTTTTCTTTTTCCACAACACTGAAAGGTCTCGGATATTACAGTGTAATAGTCAAAGAGACAACCATTACTTCTTTGAATTCAGACAACATTTGTTTTAATTACGTGGGAAACCACAGGAACTCAGTGGTATGGATAAAAATAAATTTGCAGTAGGTATCTTTAAGTGCTCTATTTTGACCAATGGATTGAGTAGAGCAGAAGTCCTATGGGGGAGGAAGCATCACATAGGATGATCAGACATCTGTTCTTTGTATGTGCCCCAGTCTCTGCAGGGGAAATAACTCTCCATTTCCTGTACATATTACAGACGCTTACTAGACATTAAAAGAATGTGAAGCACCATTGTGGGTTGTGGAAGACATTTATTCCTGCAGTGATAAGATCGTTCACTTTGCCTCCCTCATGCTTTTCATCCAATTGCTTGCTAACATCCCTTCTTCCATCTCTGTCACTTGTCTGATTCTCCTCTCTTCTCTGTCTTTTCCAGACTCTCTGTTCTCTCAAAACATAACTTCTAATCTTATTTACAGTGCCCTCCTTTGGTGAAAACGACATCCCCAAGGACATAAGCTAGCAAATTTTAAGACTTCATTCTATAAATTATGTGCAGTGTAGCTTTTCAAAGCCTGATAAAGTGGCCATATTTAAGCAATTTTCAAGATATGTCAGGAAGCAAAAATTTGAAATTGGGTTGGTCATGTCCTTCCTCCCCCTAGAAAGATTCCAAGTTCCTATCTATATATATGCACATTAATGTGGTAGAGCTTCACCATGAGGCAGCTGTAAGGATATCTTTGGATGGCCAAGACGAGGCATTTTTGGAAAGAGTTGTTTAAGGTGGAAGGGAGAAAAAATATTCAGTCTGAGTTTCTGCTGGTTAAATTGCATTTTTCAGAAAATTACGAAACACAAAAACATTCCTCATATTGGAAAGCACAGTTAATAGGTACTGATACATCTTAAATCAAAGCCAAATGAGAACACAGTGCATTCTCATTAGTAGGATAAGTTTAGCTTGCACATTTTAGCAGATCCATTGAGATATATAAGATTAATTCAAGACATGCAGTATCTCTGTAAAATAAATAAATAAATAAATAAATAAGAAATTTAAAAAAAAACAGCATAAAACAATCTAAGAACAGTGTGACTCATCTGACTGCCATTAGATCGGGGAGAGTATCTTCAGAAACACAACACAAAAGGTCAGAACTCAAAAGAAGCAAAATATTACACTGAAATTAAGAATGCCATACATAATAACATTCAGACAAAGGTGATCTATGCCACTGTTCTTGTGAGGAAAATAGTACATGAAATATAGAAAATAGGATAAAGGGGGTTGGCAGAAGAATGTTTATAGCCACTATAAATTAGTAAAAAAACACTTCTCCTTGAAAAAAATCATTACAATGTGACTGCATCCAGAGAAAGGTATCTTGTTAAATTATAGATTTTGCTTAAAGAATTCCAGCTAACTGCACTGTGCACCTGTTGCTTACCAGGCCAGAGATTATTACCATGGGGTTTCTCTTTACCCACTCACGTATGCTGTAGTTGATAAAAAGTATGTAATATGATTCATCTCAACATAGTGCAAAGCAAATACATATATTGTTCTTTGCAGTAGAACGCAATAAAGTAATGAAGCACTCAGAACCATAACAGAGAAAAAAGCAGACCGGAGAAATATTATAATTTAATCTTGAAATGCTCAGCTGCTCAACATTAGAGTCTTTTGTTCGCCTACAAAAACAAACAAATTCTGATTAATTTGTATCTGATGAAGGTTTCACACAGTGGCAAGTACCTGGGAGGAAAATAGAAACAGTATGAATAGAAAATTAAAATTCCATAGAAAATACATTTTTTCTGTTATTTACTTTTACTTACATTTTCTGGACAACTGGCAGAAAAATGCAAGATGGATTCTGATTAGAATTATACAAAATATATTTTGGCATCAGAAGAATTAAAGCTAAATACACAAGCAGGTAAATACTGAGAGCAAAAGATTATGGAAAATGAATACTTTCCCAGAAGTTCTGGAATCATAAGGCAATCGTAATCACAAATGAAATGAATGCAAATGCTGCCTATTTATGTCTAATCTGCAATGCTTAGGGAGAAGGAGGGAGAAGGAAATGGAATTTTACGAAGTATCAGCAAAAAAAAAAAGGCTCAAAAACTGTGCTGAACCCGCACTGAACCTATATGTCAATTTGAAAAATTCCATGAGCCAGAAATGTTAGATGGGAAGTAAGTGACCTTAGCTGCTTTTAGCAGCACTGAGTATGAAATAGCTGTATCATGTAACTTAGCAAGATGTGCATTATGAGACTGAAACAGGCATCTGTGTTCAACATTCTTGTAAAAATCACTGGCAAATATCACATGTGCAAAAAATATATATTATTCAGTTCATATATGAAGTCCGGTTGAAAAGAGATAACTGGGATAGGTTGCACTTAAAAGGGAATAAACTAGAATTTTATCTCTTATTTTATCCTACCAGTAGTGACACTGGAGAGAAGAAAGAAGACTAAGAGTCATAACTGAGTTTTACAAAGAAATGTGTGCACTTTCACAGTGCTTTTCGTCTGAAGACCTCAAAACTTTTATGAACACCAAGCCTGATTCCTCATCCCTTTATTCCTGGATGGTAATTGATTTTAGTACAAAACATATTACTATGATTCTATGGTCAATAATTTATATTGGCTTTGTTTAACTGTTGATTATTTCATAACTTCCAAACAATCCCATGGAGGCCAATGATAGATAAAGAGTGTTGAGCTTTTTGAATTATTTTATTATGAACAGCATGTGCATGACTCCTAAATACCTTAGCTACGTGTTGCTTAGTAATCTATGGGAAACCTCAGCAACAACACTGATTTCCTTGGATCTATGAGCCTTCTCTCTGACATACAGAATCTTCCTAATCTTTTTTTTCACAAATTCCATTGATTTTGCTTCTTCTCCTCTACATTCTTTACCAGAGGTTTATTATTTTTTCTTTACAGAATCACAGTTTAGTTGGGCAGGACCCTCTGGATCCATTGAGCCCAGCCCTGCTCCAACAGGGACATCCAGAGCAGGGTGTCCAGCATCATGTGCAAGGGCTTTTGGAGATCTCCAAAGCCACTGGGCAGCCTGTGCTCCATCACCCGCACTGCACAGAAGTGCTCCTGGTATTCAGAGGGAACCTCTTGCACACCAGTTTCTGCCCACTGCCACTTGTCCTGGCACTGGGCACTACTTAAAAGTTCCCTCTTTTTAGCTGAGAAATATCAGGATTTATTCATTTTCTCAGCAAATGGGGATCACATTGCTGTATTTCAGCCTTCAACGTGTCCTTAGTTAAACTGAGTTAATTTGCTTCTCATGAACACTTGTAGGCAGGTACTGCAGTTTAGCTGACCTGCCTATACTTGAGATGGTATTTTGCTCAGATGAGTAAACAGACGATTAGCCCATTCAGGAGTTAAATCTTGTTTCAAATAAAGATTCTTTTGCTAAGGAAAACTTTGTCCAATTGAGTATCAGACTCTTCTTAATAATAGATGTAGAGGCATCAACCATCTGTTAACATTTGCTAACTATGCAACCTAAGCATAACCATTGGCCTTTTTATCCCAGTGCTTTTGAGGTGTCTTGTTTCCTTTTTGCTCATTGTAAAGTGCCTGCAATTAATCTGTAAGCACATTACACTAAGGAGTCTCTCATGCAGTTTTATTCATTGTGTAATACCTATTGAGATGGATTTATTCTTCCTCTGCCAAATTTATCCAAGTCCCTATATAAATACTGGAAAATAAACATGCCATTCTCTGGGTTTCATTGTTTGTTCTGGACTACTGTAACACTTATCCACGATGCTGCCTTGACTGATGTAGATAAAAAATTGAGAAATTCTTGTGAGCTTTATGGAATATTTACATAGCACCTAAATCATCTTTCCACTTACTTAATCTATTTAGGCTGAGAGATGTGGTTTTGATTGACTATCCTCAGATCACTGACTTTCCCTCAATTTGATTTGTGTGTTTTTTAAAGCATTCGTACACTAGCAGTAAGCCTCTGATATCTAAACCACAGAGGAGACATTTTGTTTATGCATATTCACAGGTGATTAAAGGAAATTGTACTTGTTTATTTTGCCCATCTGAATTATAATATTATCCATATTGATTCCTGCCCTAGAAAATCCTGCCTAAAACACATGTGAAAAAGGGCAGGAATTCCCTATAGAATTGTTCATGGTTAATTCTATTTTGAAATAAATCTTATGCACAAAAGGCCATAAGAATAAAGATTCATACTTGCTATTATTTTACTGGAATGATTTTGTAATGCAAATTGAGCAGCTTTAGTATTCAATTACTTTTGTGCTTATATAAATGGTAGGATTAACATAGTCATACTATAACTTCAGCATTTTGTATTATAAAAATTCAGCCAATTTCAGCAGCTGCAGTTAAATGGTGTCCTGTGGTCCAAATACTGAAATAAAGGTACTGGTAATAGAAATGCTACTTTTGGACACAATTGTAATAATTACAATACTGCATAATTTCTGAGCCACTGTCATGAATAAACAATAAAAACGAACACAGAAAAAAACAATAAACATACAGCAGATAAAAACCTTTATAACATTGCTTTCACTGCATTAGTGGCTCAAGTAGAAGGGACCACAAGGTAATTCCTGTGCATCATTGTGATTCTCACAAAACTTCAGGTACATGAGCTATTTTGGCATCACCCTGTGATGAGGAAATGTAGGGTAGAATACAAATCAGCAAAAACTTCAGTTCTTTTGTGAATGGGTCCCATGGGTACTGTCCTTATAAACTGCATCAGCAGAAAATACATCATCAGGATCATCCATAAGCTGTTTTTTTTTAATTTTTATTTTATTGTATTGTATTTTTTATTTTAATTTTATTTCATTTTTAAATTTTTATTTTATTTATTTCATTAATTTATGTTATTATTATTTTATTTTTAATGGTAGTGGAGAGGCAAGGCAGATGTAGAACTGGAGACTACAGAGCATTGCATCTAGAAAGTTCCAAATGTATCCAGAATTAATACAGCAACTACTGAGACTGTTCATTATATTTTTCTGAAGTTATGTGGGAAAAGACCATGGTTTAAAAAAAAAAAACAAAAAAAAAAAAACTCATTCTTTCACTTGCAAGAGTCTTGACTGTATTTGTGTTGGGGAACAACAATAAGTTAATGAAAAAAAATGTTCTCTTCATAAAAAATAAGCCCTGCAGAGTCACCAATTAGTTAAGGTAGGTCCTTTCAGGGGCTGGACTCTGGACTCTTCCTGTAGTGATAGAAATGCATGCTGTTTGACAAAATAGCAGATTATCAAACCATGCATGATGAAGCAGAGAGGGAAGCAGTAACTGCTGCTATCATATTAACAGTCCAATAGCATTTGGGTATAACAATTTACATTCTGCTTTAATTTGTGATAATGCCTTAATTAAAGAGCTAACAGCCAGATAAGAATGAGATCAAACCACGACTCCTCCTAAACCACCACCCCCGTGTGTGGCATTTGGAATGTCTCAAACTTTGGGTCTGTTATAAGGATCCTCACTCCTTAAGGAGTGAGTCTCAGTGTGTCTGAGAGCAACGGGAAGGATTTGCGTATGTTTGATGTATACTGTCAAGTCATTTAAATATAATCAAATTTCTGGTGAATGATATAAGTTACTAAAGAGTTGGCCAAAGAGTCAACAAGAGAAACTGGAAAAGGAGTTACAACATCTTCAGAATCAAAAATGGAAGGTATGGACCAGTTCC
This sequence comes from Pavo muticus, assembly GCA_016647715.1. NCBI lineage: Eukaryota > Metazoa > Chordata > Aves > Galliformes > Phasianidae > Pavo > Pavo muticus. Next base: position 555,876 of record JACDJE010000374.1, read on the forward strand.
TATGTACACACCATGATGAACTTTTTACATTTATGTAGAGAAGCTAGCAAGCTGAGGTTCTGTCGCTTTTGCATTATTGAAAGGAAACCAAGGTGACATCTTATTTTGCTGCAAAGTTAGGAAAAATCTATCATGGAACAGAAAATTTTAACTTTATTAAAGATTAATGTACAATACTCTTTTCTGTTTTCCATGGAGGTCATCAGGTCTGTGGACCATCATTATCACTGCTTCCTATCATCAGAGCCTAATACATAAAAGGGATGAGGCAGCTGTCAATTCAACAGTTGAGTTGACACCAGTCTGTTTTCACACTTTGAATACACAACTGAATTGCTTCATTGGCTCTGTCAGATGGGCTACTACAGGTAGTAGCTCTTGCCATTACATGAGAAACAGCAAGCACCTGTCAAATTGTTAGTCCGGACTGCTACTACAATCTGACTCCATTTAGACAGCTCTTTTGTTAGAAGTGTGTTACAAAGGTGGAAACAAAGAAACTGTAAACCACATTGACCAAGAAAAGCCACTGCATTGGCAATGGTTGTCACCTTAGTTGACATAGCAAGATCACAGTGACAAACAGGGTCTGAGACAGCTAATTCTAATAACTCTATTAACACCTGTTCTAGATGACTTTTAGTCAGCACACTAGGCTCCCTCACTTTTGAATTTCTCTCTTCAGTAGGTGGCAACTGGATAAAATCAGACTGCCCCACCGTGTTCCTTCTTTGATCGTGTGCTTAGCACTTGTTATGACTTGCAGCGAGATTTATGTATTGATCATGACAAAACGTCTATAATCAATTAAATTCACTGCTGATACTTCCTTTTGATAATTTCCTAATCTGGCAGTGCTTCCAGTCCTCTTGATATATTGCCAATATTCCTGAGACACAGCTCCACATTAGTAAACGTCCCTCTCGGAAGAGAATGCTTGATTCAGGATATGGCCTTGATGGACACAGGTGAAAGGAAGAGCCCCTTTCACTGCTCATGCCAAAATGCAATGGTTTTGTGAAGCAGCCCTCACCTGCCAATTAGACGAGGAGTATGTTGCAGTGCTGCAACATGTCTTTGCCCCAGATGGGTAGCTGTCTTGGAGAAGTTCTGTATGTCACGCTTGTATATGTATAATATGTATACTTCTGTAACCTGGGAACTGTGTAGATCATTTGTATGTATCATTTGTAAACTCCTCTGGGAATCATAAAGTTATTATGGAGGAGATGCACAAGTCAGTGCTTTGTATCTCTGAGCTTAGCTTTGTTCCTGGAACATTGCTATCATTCAGAAACACCTCTTCTCTCCTGTATCTGAGATTTGTTTCTCCTCAAAGCATACAAATATGTTCTTTCCTCACAGCTAAAGGAAATGATGCTTGAAATTTTCCAGACTTTCCAGATACTAATATATAAATTATAAGGAAAATGAGAGTTATTAAAAGAAATCAAGTGATAATCCAGCTGCTTCTTTTAGGAATGTAACTTTATTAGGTAGATGCTTAGCTTCAGCAGAATAAAACAAAAAGCTGAGACTAGTGATTTGAGCTCTCTGTGCAACAAGGGCAGAGAACAAAGCTTTCCTGAGCAACATAGAGAATGGATTAGAATATTAGGATTTGGTCCTAATCACAGAAAATCTAAGTTTCTCTGAAGTTAGCTGTTATGACTGGGAATCGTGTAGAGCTAATGGATAGGAAACACCAAGTACAAGGATATGCTAGAAGAGGAACTTGGTTTAGTGGGAATTTTCATTCATTCACCTTTTAGGATAGTAAACTCACTGGGGAAGATAAGCACTCTCAGAACAAGAAAAAGAACCTGCTGCAATGAGCAACTGGGAAAATCCAGTTGATACTCTTCTGCCTCTTCTATCTTTCTTCCTCTATTTCTGTAGCCAATAAAATGGCTGTGACCACCCAAACATTGATTACATATAAGGTGCGGCTTGGTTCTGTAGAGACACAGATCTTTAAGCACAAGACAGGTAATAGCTTTGCCCTTAATTTCCTCTGTTCATGTGTAGTCCCTGGGCTTCCACAGCCATCAGCACTTCAGTGAGAATTTGGAGGAAAGTACCCAATTTGAGATGATGGCATTCATGCTTCCAAGGCTGTTTCTGAAATGGGAATACTGTAATGAGGTCCTCTGCATTTCAGATGAGTCTATTTAACTGTCTAGCTGTCATTGCTAAATGCATTTCACTTTGCAGATTCACTATACTTCGTATAATTTAGAAGAACAAAAATTACACAGATTCAAGCAACAAGAAAGCTTTCAAGTGAGAGCCTGCATTGTGAACTGTAGATCACTTTAAAGTTCACTGGACAATTCAGAAACTACCACTAAGCCCATGGTATTCCTGCTGACATTACTTTCACAAAGGCATATACTGTATTCCCGTCTCAAGCCAAAAATTGGGCTTATTCAATTACATGCAAAATGACATAAATAGCCTCATTCCTAATATAAAATGACAACTCCTGTTCAGGCTATGAACTAAATTGCAAATTGAACTTGTAGATTTTATATATGCAATTGACTTTGGTTCAGTTCATTACAAGGTTTAGAAATCTTGGTTTTTTGATCAAATGTATGCTATAAGATTTGGAATGTAATTCACAGAATCACAGAATCACTAAGGTTGGAAAAGACCTGTAAGATCATCCAGTCCAACCATCCACCCATCACCGGTGGTTCTCACTAAACCATATCCCTCAACACAACATCCAAACGTTCCTTGAACACCTCCAGGGTCGGTGACTCCACCACCTCCCTGGGCAGCCCATTCCAGTGCCTGACCACTCTTTCAGAGAAGTAGTATTTCCTAATATCCAGCCTGAATTCGGTACACAATAGTACGTAAATATTTCCTTTTTTTTTTTCTGAGTTACCCATATAGCAATATGGAAGTAGCGAGTAACCTAAATATGAAGATGTAGGATTTTGAAAGAATTGGTTTATAACCAAACTGCTGGTTATAAACTGGTGAAGAATTTGAGTCTGAATTACCTATCTGGATTATTCCTTGCAGGGAAGCTTTAAGCAATTAAATTCCTATACAGACATTTTAAATCTCAGTCCTGTTCTGAATTTTGTAATGGTATGAGTAAACTGTTGTGTGGAACTGTTTAGACTGGTGTTTTTAATTGGTTGCTTCATGAGGAATACATATGGCTCCTTAGGTAGGAATCACATTGGTCTCAATGGGCTCAGCCTTATGCTTGAGGCAACATGGAGGTGTGCTGTCCTGAAGGAATGGAGCAGGCATCATGCATCTCTCAGGAAAATTGTTTCCTCGGGGATCTGCTCTGCTCTATGGGCTAGTCAAAAGAGAGATGAATCTGAGCTGACTCTATCATGTGCATTGCAGTGAATAAAGAGCCTAGCCAGCAACATTGGATGGAGTCCGCTTAATATCTCTCGGTTCTTTTACAGCCAAGTATAAACCTCACAAAATGTAGTCCTTTCCACATACATCTGCCTCTTTCATCCTTAATTATATCATACATATCCACATTTCATGGGGTTCTAGCACAAATGTATCTGGAAGAAGATGAGGGAATTACCATCCAAATAAATGACTCTTGTGGTGAAAAGTGTTATGAATGTCAATCAGCACATTGCACCTGCAAGCAAAGAGCATGTTACCTGCTGCCCAGTGCCAATAGTAATTACAGGTTTGGTAAGAGAGCAGGGAGTTCAATGGACAGCACTCAAGTGACTAAATAAATTCCAATCTATAGAAATACGTGTGCTTATACTCTGGTCTTGCAGTCTGTATTATCCATTTGTTCATTTCAAGGCAAAAATTGGAAAAATAATTATCTTTTCAGCAGAAAAATACTAGAGCTGTAGAAATTTCCATTGATTAATCCAGAAATTACCCAAGAACTTGAAGCATTTGTACACCATAATCTGTAATTTTGCTGACGGGCTACAGCAAGGCTCTCAGAGCCAAGAGGGTTCAGCTAAGGTGACACAGTAAAAGCAGAAACATGCTGCACTAAAGCTGCATAGAATTTCAACTCACATCGTTAGCTTCAAGGATAATAACTGTGAACTCCAGGGCAAACTTTCCTTATAGAGAACTAATGAGTTTTTGCAATACCTCAGAACATCCTGTACCTGCTCATGAGCTCTGAGATAAACAAGCAGGAAGGAAAATAACTGTCATTGCTCCTATCTCCTTCTAGACCTATGGTTCCCTGCTACTTAGTGTTATCATGTTACCACCAAATATCTCTTCAGAATTCTGGATGAAATTGCTCCTCTCCATGAATCTAAAACAGAACAATTTGGTCGAGGCATTGTAAAGAATTGAATGTTTTATGTGCTCCATATTCCTACAAGTTCATTTCAAATTCATTATATTTTTAATAAGAGTGGGGAAAATATTCAACAGAATGATGTATTATCAAACCAGTTTTATGTGAACCAGAAAATTGGATAACAATATTCAGCTTTTTATAAAAATAGTTTGGAATATTTTATATTTAATTTGAACATATGATTTTGTTCCTTTTCATTGTGAACTGCACATCAGAGCTAACTGTTAAAAATAGCTGCATTGTGATTAAAATAATACACAGTGCATCATATCTAGCATGCCAAAATGAGATTAATTAAAATTAAAAAAACAAAACATTTTGACATAATGAAAGAAAACAGTAGTAGTGATTTAATAAAAAAATAATTCCCCATTTGCGGGAAACATTAAAAACTTGGATTTTTTAAAAAGAAAAGCTGACATCCAAACATAAATCAAAGGACACTAGAAATATATAATGTTAGGCTTTTGAAACTAAATCAAACCCTGTATAATTTGATCTATAGTTTTCCAACCTTGCTTAGGTGAAAATGTATACAAGGTCCATACTTTTCACATACAAATGAAACATATAAAGCTGCCTCATGTCTACAGTCTCAAAGCAAGACCTTTCTGTTTGCTTTAGATATAGAGTATATGTCATCTTCACACGGTGCTGACCCTTGCCACTTAGTTCAGGGGTGTGGAGCTACTCACACTCTCAGGGAGCTCAGGAGAAGGTCACTTCCTCCAGATCCAGAACTGTGCGAGATCTGCATATGTTTTCTGGCTGTAGTTACTGATACGCACCACAGCACTGCAGTAGCTCTCACCTCCTCCCGCTTTTCAGGCTGCCTACTCATCTCACATTCCACACTGTCCTCAAGATATGTCTAAACACTCTGGACCACTGCTGCATTTATAGTAATGAAGTCATTTACTCCACACAATGAGGTTTTGTCCCCATGCCTGTTGGTGGCTTGCATCCATGTGGCCTCTCTGGATCAGACCAGATCAGAGTCTTCTGTGCATCTTGCCTTGCACCTCTGGATTCAGTCCAGTAACCTAATCAGACCCAAAGCTCATTCTTTGGCCTTGACCACTCACAGACTTAATTTCCAATTCTTTTCTGCTATTATATTCTGCAGTAACATTTAGACTTGGTATTGGGAATAGAAACTGAATAGCACTAGCTAAACAAACACTGTGCATGTGACTTATTTTACTACATTAACAGTCTAGATAATATCTGGACTCTATGTTACTAGCAAAGAAGTAGATCTGTAGCCAAGACAGAAGCATCAGTTTGTTTGTTTGTTTGTTTTTTATATTAAACTTTAGAACACATGCAGTAATGTGAGAGTGTGCCACAAATAACCAGAGTGGGTTTTGTATACAGTGAGAACATCATGCATGGATCATGCATGGCCTGGGATAAATATTGTGTGATGGTGACCACAGATATGCTGTGGTCCTGGAAGAACACTAAAGTGCTGGAGGGGTAAAAATGGTTGAGGGAGCAAACCTGATGTTTAGGTGGTTTGTGTTGCCCATCAGAAAAAGCCTATGGACCAAACATTGATGAAACCACACGCAGGTTTCATCCCAGAACTAACATATGCAAAGAAAATCGCTCCCCAGAGAGAATCAAAGTGAACTAATGCACGCACAATGTGGATGTCATCAGAGCTTTGACCTCTACCCAAGAGTAAAGGAGAGGCAACTGATTTGCCAGTACAGACTTACCTCGGTACAGCCCTCTTGGTGCAGTTCCAGTCTGAATTAAACCAAAAAGTTTGAAAGAATCTGCATCTTTGCCCCATCAGACAATGGAGATGTCTGTTCCCACTCCGAGTTTTAGAATGACGACAGTAACATTAGAATAGCGTATTCATCCACACAGTGGTTTTGTGTGACCCTGTATGTACACTCTTGCCATGCTTCGTAAAACCATTCCTAGATTACACAAGCCTGGAGAAATGCTGATTAAGCTGTACAGTAAATCTGAGCCTGAAACATGGGTAATTAACCACTACAGCAGCTGCCAATAACTGCAGGGCAAGAGCTTCTTAATTTTACTTCAAAAGCTGAAGGAAGCAATGTTTGATTGTGAGACTTCAGCCAAATACAGAAGAAAATTGAGGCTTGTATTTCTTTGCCTTTCAAATAACAAGAGGAAAATTACCAGCACATTCTTCATGATACAACAACTCTAAATCAAGATTAAAAATATAAAGAATAAATAAGTATGCTATATGTGTATGTATTAGAATAAGAAACAATAGTTGAAGATAAGAGGTCAGCAGTTAAGCAAGGACAGGATTGACTCTGAGAGGGAATTCCAGCTTTGGTTTAGACAAAGGACCTTGGAAAAGTCACATCCCAAACAAGTATCTCAGTTTCTCTATCATAGATCATTCTAAAAGTAAAAGTAAAAAAAAAAAGTTACATTAATTATATAACATGCACATACCTATTATTCTCTTAGGCGACATTATTCTCTTAATTGTGTCAGCTATTAAATAAGGAAACAAAAGAAGATAGCAAGATTTCTACAGGATGTGCTATATTTGCACCTATAAGAGCAATATGCTCAACAGATATTCATTCTCCTTTCTGCCTCCTCTCCTGTTACAAGATGAAAATCAAGAGGTAATTAAAAATGTATAATTAAATAAAAAAATAGGCTTAATAAAAAAGTTGCCTGCATTCCATCAATATCTTTCAATAAGAGAAGATGGAAAAAGGGAACAGCTTTTTCAAAGGTATTAGTTCTTTTATCTTTTCCATATATATACACATATATATAACATAAACAATAAACAAAATTAGGAAACATATATATAAATATTATATAATTGATGTTATATAAATATTATATATATATAATTTTTTTATCTTCTAGAATTCATAAAATGGCAATATGCATTATTTGAAATCTGTGGAACATTGCCTCCAGGTTTCTGGAAAGTCTAAAAGACTTTATCTTAGCACCATTATAGAGAAAATACATGGCTAGAGACTGAAAGCACTGAGAATATATTCTCCTTTTTGTGGTGAATGAATTTATGTGATATCTTCCTAAATTGCACAGTATGTAAATAGAGATTAGATCTACCATGTATTCTCATAGAAAACAATCATTTTCAATATCCTTTTCAAATTTTGGTAGCATCCCTTACAATTTATTACATTAAAGTATTAATTTAAAATTTTGACCATGCATGTATTATATAAATATATAGGGTAAAAAGTATAATTACAAGAGCAAAATGCCCCACACAGTATCAGATTTGTAACTGAGGCATGCTATAGAACACTAAACAGTTTCTTCTAATGCAAAATCCTCTGTTGTAATTAAATTCAGTTATGCTAAAAATGCATATACAGGGCGGCTGAGTAGATCATGACTTGCTCATGGTGAGACTTCAAGATGTCACTTCATATTCAGTCCTAGTGGTTAAGTGACTGAAAGATGTTAATTGTTCAGTATCCCACATGAAATGAGATGCGTGGTCTTTGACTGCTGGAGAAGTGTTTAACATTACAAGAACACCAACTCACTTGGCACTAACTGGAAACTTTATTGTCAGTCTCAGCATTTATGCAAATGCAGGGATACTGCACGCTGACCGAGTAGCTATTAGGTTGATGATGGCATACACACAAAGAGACCCTGAAAAAGCAATAAATGGATAAGAATTGAATTGCTACTGTTTATTTTATATCTAGTTCTTGAATTAAGAAAAGACTTAGTAGGGCTGAAAATCCACTATCTATTACTGATTTTAATTTACTTCATAGATTAATAGAATGGTTTGGGTTGGAAGGGACATTTAAGATCATCTAGTTCCAAGCCCCTGCTATAGGCAGGGACACCTCCCTCTAGACCAGTTTACTCACATGCCCATTCAGCCTGGCCTTGAATGCTTCCAGGCAGGGGGCATCCACAACTTATGACATCAGCTGCTCAGAAACAAAATCACTTTGGGAAAAAAAAATCAAAATTTTTAAGGAGATTCACCACAGATTTGTCACAGAATTTAGTGACAAGAAACCCTTGGCACTGACAGGACAGTTGACTTGAGAAATCAAACTATCTGTATTACATTTACCCTTATAGCTATATAAAATTTTGTGAATTACTGGTAAAGTAATTATTTATTAACCTTCTATAATCAACAGTGAAAGAAAGGGAACTGAACCACTCTATTCTTAACACTTCTGCCTCTTTACTAGGTATAGAAGAAGCCTAAATGGTGATTTTCTGCAGGAAATAACTGAGTGTTGGACTAGCCACAGAAGTTACATCAGCTGATGTGAGAATAATTGTTCCCATTGCTTCTTTTCATGAAATGCTGTTCTTGCTCAAATGGCCTTTACACACAATTCCCTTTCATAGGATACTGGGATTTTCTTGCAGCTTGATGACACTGGGTCTTACCTTCAGTGAGACTGAGGATCTTGATCATTAGACTATGGAGGGGTGTAAGACTGCTCCTATGGTACTGGTAGAGAAAATTATGGATCAAATCTAGGCAAAATTCAGTTCTTTTTCTTTATCTAGATAAAAGAAAAGAAATCATTCAATTTCAAAGTTCTGTTCTACGTGCAAACTGAATTTGGTACAGATTCTGTAAATATTCATACTCTATCTCAAATATCTCGAGTCACAAGTTTTTCTTAGTCATGACACTTTCCCCTTCTAGGGTGAGATGAATTTCAGAGATGTTATGGCCAATAGTGAATATGCAGAAAAAGTGGAAAAAACAAGGCATATATAAACTGCCTGACCCTCTATCTAACCTGTCAGCTCCAGCAGTGATCAGTTTAAATATTTCCTGAACCAGACATTGCATCTGGGTTGCTTATGAATGTTCCCACGAATTTCTCTAAACCTTGTTAAATCCGTTTATAATTTTGGCCTCCACAACATCTTGTGGAAATGACCTCACAATGCAGTTATGCAACGTTATGGAAAAGCATTTCCTTCTGTTTATTTTAAGCTCATTACCTGATAACTTTATTGTGTGTGTGTCCTCCTGAGTTCCTGTACTGAAAGGAGTCCTATGAGTCTTGCCAGTTCTCCATAATATTCATTACCTTGTGAAAGTCTTTCATTCCTCTAAACTGCCCTTTTCAAGCTGAAGAGGTGCATTCAATTTAGCCTCCCTACATGCAGAAAACATTCTCCATCTCTGTCAGCTTCTTTGCCTTTCTATACTTTATTTATTATTATTATAGTTCTGTATTATTGGGAGAGTTATTTTGGTTTTTGTTTTCATTTGGTTTGCTTTTCACAAAAACAACAAATACTCATAATTTTAGACCTATTTTTACATTAGCACAGCCCCAAATCTTCACATGAATATGCTTCTCCTCAACTAAAGCATTTGCTGAATCTTCAGGAATTATGTATGACACTCTAAAAGAAAATCAGTTCCTTCATAGCGCATTTGGATAAAGTTGTATCTTAATGAGGAAACACCAGTGGCTGTCTTTTCAAGTTTCTTATGTGCATATAGGATTGTGTAACAGTTTTAAAGCTTGAGGTAGCCATGCTGCTCACTTCTGTGGCATTTCAATACTTTCTGATTCACCCACTTGCATTTATGTGTTTAGGTATAAATACAGGAACAGCAACAGATGTTTACACTGATATTTAATGTTAGAATTTGTTCTTGTAGCCAAGCATAACTTTCTACATCATTATTCTACCAAAATCTAATATATTGTCAGTTTTGTCAGGAATATCAATTGTCTCATTTTCCTCTGTCAGTTCATGTGGTGTCAGTTACATTTAAAAGTGAATTTTTGGATTCAAGAAAGGTAAAAATGAATGGATTCAAATAATGTTAAAATGAACTTTTCTCCATAAAGTATCTTGCAGTGAGTGTTTACTGGCAAACAGGCTAGATATGGTATTTGTATCATTTACCGGAAAGCTTCTAGTAGCATAAACAAAATCTTCACCAAACTCACACTCCAAAGTCTTCAGACTGACCTCAGATGCTCTTTGTATCAACAGATGGGTCTCTCTGACTCACACTCATTCTGTGTACTTGGGAAGCATCATGCCTTAGCAAGCCTGAGACCCTGAGGAACTGTATAAACCAGTCTGTGAGATGGAATACACGCTTACACGCTTCTTTTTCTGTTTGTTGTAGATGAAAGCAGAATGTTCATGTGGTTTCCAGAAATGCTGTTGACAGTATTTCTGGCAATGAAAAACTGATAAGGAAGCTAGGAATCTTCTTTTTCAACATCTGATTTCTCAGGTTTTGAGTTTACAGGATATATCTAGTGCACTTCTTTGTGTCACTAAACATTTTTGTCTTCATTATGAATTTAGTAAACACCAGCAAGTAAATGTTCAGGCCAAGAAAGAGAGATTAAATACCTCAATACTGATTATTTGGCAATTTTTGGGCACTAATATTTCTTGTATCAGAACAATGTATTTTGGCATAATTTCTTATGATGTGACAAAAAGTAAATAAAATGATGTAGAATAAAATAAGATAAAAAACAAAAAAGATCACGTGCATGCAATGATGATGTTCTTATTCAAAGAATAAGTTCATTTGAATACTGGGAGACATTTTATTCTATCACTCAGTTATGAGATCTCAAAGGAGATATTTAAGCCAGATGAGGTAACTTCAGCCTAATTGTCATGCTAAAGATCAGGAGTCTTGGTTGTTATACTTAAATGCAGAATAAAAGTGTGGATTAGTAGTTACAGAGTTACTATGAAAAGCATATTCAATCTGAGAGTCCATGTGGGTGATTTGTTAAGTTTAAAACTTATTGCATGAGGTCCCAGGTTCTGTTCCTGAGGCAGTCCATGACCTTTCCTTTAGCTTATTTTAAAAATATGATAGTAATTCATATTTGAATGTTTCCAGTTTAGAAAGCAAGCATGGATTTATTTAGTTTAGGTGGCAAAGTGCACAAAAAGAAAAGACAGAGTCAGTAGGTCTGAGTAATATAAATCCATGGCCTCCTTTTTTGTAGCTCAAAGAGTTTTCCCCTCAAGGAGGAGGGAGTAGGTAGTACTACCTTTCCTCTTTCCTACTGCAGCAAGTTATGATTCTCTAATAAATACTGTACTACTCTGGTGACAGCCCAACATCTTTATACACTCACATAGTGCTGTATGGACAGTCTAACCCAAATTAGCCAAGCAATAAAGCAATAAAGCAAAAAACATTTGAAAGCAGTGCTGTGTCATTCACCCTGAGGAGGTAACACCCAATCGGGTGCCTTGGCTTTCCAGTGTGGCTCATTCCTCTCAAGTGTCATTACATCTATAAATAGGGAGGGAGTCCCCACATCCTGCACAATGCAGGAATGTCCTTTGGTCCTACACTGACTTATGCATTTCTTTTTCTTCTTATGGAAAGAAATGATGAACTGTAATATAGACAAGTCTTATCTCTATAAAAATAATGCTTGCCAAAGTCTTGACAATCAGATGAAGAGCATACAGACAAGGTAGAGAACCTAGAACCTTTCAGAGGTGTTCAAGGCCAGGTTGGATGGGGCCCTGGGCAGCCTGCTCTAGTATTAAATGTGGAGGTTGGTGGCCCTGCCTGCGGCAGGGGGATTGGATCTTCATGATCCTTGAGGTCCCTTCCAACCCAAGCCATTCATTCTATGATTCCCAGAGAGTGAAGTAAAAATAAAACAAAACAAAATGAAATAAAATCCTCTCTTAAACATCTTCATTTGGTCTTAAATTTATAAGTCTAATAAAAAAATTCCTCTTCCAACAGAAATCTACACTTCTATGCATTTAATATAGATAGAACAAATACCTCAGGAGATAGATTAATTTTGCTCACCTTTAAATGGTCTTCCTTGCATATATAAGCAATTCAGAGATTACTCTCGCAAGCATTTCTTCATTAGGCACCTAAAATTGTAGCAATGTTAGCAGAAAAAAAAATTGTGCATGCAATTACAACATCTTCGGAGGGGCGAGGAGGATTGTTTTATTATATTAACCTGTTATTTTGCAAACCAAAAGAGAACCAGGTTTCTTTGGAGTGCTGTGGTGTTGTTTTGTTGTGTTTATTTTTTTGTTTGTTTGTTTTGTTGTTGTTTTTGGTTTTTTGTTTTTGGTGTTTGTTTGTTTGTTTGTTTGTTTTGGGGGGAGGTGTTTGTGTAAATAAAAATAAATTTAAGGCACTTGTTTAACTGAAATGGAACAGACTGCCCAGGGCAGTGGGCACAGCCCTGAGTGCTGGAGCTCAAGGTGCATTTGGACAGCACTCTCAGACACCGCGTCTGGATTTTGGGTGGTGCTGTGTGGAGCAAGGGGTCAGATTCAGTGATCCCTGTGCATCTCTTCCAAATTGGGATGTTCTGTGATGGTATGATAACTTTACCTGTGGTATCTCAGGTACTTCAGTCATTAAAAAAATGGGCATTTATTCTAAGAAAAGTCAACCAACAGAAGCTGGATTATTTTACTTACAATAGAGGGTATAATTTCCATCAGGACAGAGGAGATGAAGATGAAATCTCTAAGACAAGTTTATTTTGACTGCATTATTTTTATTCGTTAGCAAACTCAATCATTTTTTCAACTAGTTCATATTTTCTTTTAACCTCTTTTCTTGCTTCATTAGCTTCATTTTTAGAAGTTTACTTTTTATTTCAAAGTATTTTTGACCTCCTATAAAGCAATTACATATTTGATTTAAAATTATGTAGAATTGAGATAATACAGGCTAAGATTTTAATGAGCTTCTGAATCACTGAACATGTTGATAGCAATGAATCTAGTAGGCTACATAATTTGCTTTCCTAAATGGAATCTATGCTCATTGTCTCATCAAGTAAGTTCTATTGATTGTTCACTGTAATTATATATTCTTTCAAATCCTGGTAGGATTTCAACCTGGAGGTTCAAAAGGTGGAGTGATTAAAGACTGCCTAATAATTTGAAACTTCTAGCTTATTTTATTCTCTGTCAAGTTAAGACAAATGGGCTGGATACAGGACAATTTTAGTAATAATAAATTGGCAGAAAGTAGGCATGTTTGCAGAAGAGTTTATAGTCTGTTTTCTGAAGAGATAGATTGGCTCTGTAACTTTCTAAGTGTGTATGTTAGAAAAGCTGAAATTGAGGTCTTCTTGCCTTCTTCACTTCACATCTCTCAACATTCACTTATCAGGAATATTCATTGATATGAATTATGTCTGATGTGGCTGGTCTCACCACAGACAAGAAGAAAAGTCTTGCTAAGCACTCATTTTTTAATTCTCTTTGTTTCAATTCGCCTACCTCCAACTCCTGCTAGCGACATTAGTTGTTTTTCCATCTTGATAAATCAGAACAAGTATTCTGAATCAGACCTTTATACAGCAGTCTCATTTTTTAAAACTCCAGTTAATTAATTAAAATGCTTTCTCAGAGGGGAAACAAGAATGACCTTCTTGATCCTTTCTACATGGAACAGAAAGTTGGCTACAAAATTTGTCAGGCTGAAATGATCTTTTAGATCCTGAAAAAAAGTCCTTCATAATCAGGGAAAAGTTCTCATTCACCACAAAGAGTTTTGGACCAAGTATAAAATATGTATATGGTGAATAAAGTCAATAGTTTCCTCTCAGGTACAGCAGTTCTGAATCAATTCAAATGAGACATGGCTTGAACAGGTGGCTGTTAAACCTCAAAAGAGTTATTTGCGAGCTGGTTAGGGTAAAAATTGTCTGCTGTTATGTAATCTCAGCTCTTTCTTCAGTTTCCAGTTTTCAAAAACCTAAATCTGCTGTGAACAGATCTGCTCTCCCTTCAACTTTGCTTGGATGCAACTTGGTGTAGCTCCAACCAAAGTCTATGAAGAAACTAAATCTGGCACAAGAGCAGCCTACTGCTCCCTATTTTCCAAGGGGAGCTGTTTTTTCAAAGTATGGTCTCGACCAAGTACTCAGTTAAACCTTTATTTCTCTGCAGTCTAACCTTGATCCAGTCAGTGCATTATCCCAATTCTGAATTTGCAATGAGAGGCTTCGTTTTCTTAAAACCAAATTTTACACCAGGGAAAAATATTCTTAGAAGCCATTAAGGCTCCTCAGAATAATTCATTCACACTGCAGCAAAACAGATGCTCCTAAAGGCTGTGTAGAAGTTAAGATGGCTGCTCTATTATTTGCTAAGCAGTGCTGCTGCTACTTTATAAGTAAAAGCAGTACAGTGAAGACAAAACTGCAGTCATAAATTTTCAGCAGTAGGTAGTCATTCTCAGTATTTTGTTCACAGTCCTGGTTGTTTTTTTTCTTTGAAAAATGGGAATGTGATTGCCAGCATTGCAATAGGCTTGTAAATATTTTTGAAGTCTCTCAGGTTTCATGGACTACTGCAGAAGTGTTCAGTAAGATAAGGAGATACACAGAGAAAAATTGAACTCTCAGTTATGTGGCCAAGAGGACATCAAAATGAAAACACAAACTGGAGTCCCCAAAATTTTGCCAGCTGAAGAAACACCATACTAAGCATCTTAACCATTTGTGATTCTAGTTGTGCAACTAAATTAAGAAATTGTGAATTCTGATTCATCTTCAACAAGCCGATATGAGCACAACAGTCAACAACAATTTTCACTAAAGCAAAAATATATATATATATATATATATATAAAGAAATATATACAGCATTTTCTCGAATATCTTATTTCTGTAGAAACTTCACTTTCATTGAGAAAATATTCTACGTAGAATTCCAAGCACAACTGAGAACTGGACACAGTGGCAAACTTCTTGCTGCAAGCAGGTCACAGAGAGCACCACCCGCTAGAAGAGCACTTGATTATTTCAGTCCTGTTCTCATAACCCCTTTGAAATCACAACCACCTGCAAAACCAGCAAAGAACACACCCAATTTTGACACTGTACCAGAAACCTTAAGAGCAAGTGCCTGTCCATCAGCCATTATATTCCACTGTTTTAGACATACAACAATCCTGTACTTTAATCCCTTTTTATCCCCCTGATAGCCTAGCTTTTCAAAACGAAAACAGTGCTTTCTAAAACCAGAATCTCTGTTCGAGGAGATTAAAGATGAAGTCTCTAAGAAAACATGTACGGGATTCATTCTTCAGTGTAGATACTATTCTGTTAATCAGATAGACTAGGAGGGGAGGAAAAAGAGGTTTATTATTCTAAAAGAAACAAATGGTAACACTATTACAGGTAGCAGATTCTGGACATTAAATGCTGTTGGCACTGACGAACAGCAAAATTTGCCTCCAAAATAGGATTTTTACATTTAATTTCCCTTGTACTTAATCTTTTCTGTGCATTTCAATAAGTAAAAGTAAAAAATGTTGCCATTCGCAGGTAAATCACTAAATGAAGTGGAATGACTAAAAATGTTATTCATTCATTGCTTAAGAGTTGCTTAACAAATAGATTTACCTTAACCTCTAGCAGAAAATACAGAACTTTTTCATAGAATTAATTCTACTGAAAAGAACACTTCACTTATCTCTTTCATTTTTCACTATAATCTCTCAAAGGAATAAAGCCTCATTCAATGTCAATGTAAAATATCCTTTGCCTGGAGAAATCTGTTCTGGCTACAGTATAGCAAAGCCCGAAAAATTGGATTGTTTCCTATCATGCTGATCAAAATAAAGTTTGCAGGTGACAAAATACATTTCAATAATGAATGTCCACAGGCGTCAAGAAGATATGAAATTAGGATGTGGAAGAGCAAGAAAATAGAGAAGTTTTGCTGAAGTAATTTATCTTCCACTGATACTTTCATTTCTTACATAGCAAGTACAGTTGTGATTCTGATGCCTATATGAAACTGATACCGTCTATGACTCAAGAGCTCTAACAAGTGACTCATCAATGCTGAGAATAGCTACCAGAGGGTCACTCTGGGACTGGAAGGTTCCTTTCAGTAAACAGAGAGTGCATCAGTTCCTGCCTGACAGTAAAATACTCTCAAACATTACAGGGAACTTAAAACATCATTTTTACATTACACAAATTAAATATTGTTATAAAATAATAACAGTGAACACACAAATAATAAGACCAGTAAACCTTTAACCAAACTGTTACAAAAAATAATAGGAAAATGAGGGCTGTTAGTTTAGATTTCGCTTTTAAAAATAAATTCCTTGCACTGGTGACACTCTGTAATTTAGATCTATTGCAAATTTTATCATTTATTATCTTACTTGCTGAAATACTGTCTTTTACAGCTAGCAGAACACCCTTTGGCTTCTGCACATATATTTATTTAATATATTTGCACATTAACATAATTTTTAGTACAGGTCACCTAATCAAAATGTAGAGACAAATGAATGCCACGGGCTATGGACTTGGAAATCAGTGACGAAGAAGTTAAAATGCTTTGTGCAAAAGACAGTGAGACTGAAGGGAGACATACTGAATACATTTTCTCTGGAGATGTTTGGGATCAGATAACAGAGGAAACATTCTGAGCGCGATGGATCCTGACGTAAGCAGAAAATATTCAACTGCTGCAAGACATTCAGTGAAGGGCAAGCACTGGGGAGATGAGATGTGAGATATCAACTTTGGAAAACCTGGAGGTGAAACAAAAAGTGGGTATTAAAAGGAAAACAGCATAACGAAGTCACAGATGACTGTTGTTGGGAGGTCATGGAAAAGACAAATGGGCGGACAATATCAATGAAATTTGGTGTGATATATTAGGCTATGTTTAGATTATAAAACAAAAGTGAGTACTGTATGTGGGCCTTTCTTAGCAAAGGCATTTGGTACATAAGAGATCTATGTGTGTTGTATGGGACTGAAGGTCAGATGTATCCATGAGAATGACTGAGTGGGAGTTGAAGAGATTAACAATCGCCCAAATGAAAGTTGACACCACAAAAGATTAGGCAGAAAGATATATTATCTCACCACAGCATGGATACAGATTCTCTGAAATAGTAGATCTTTTCCATCTCAAACATACTGTGTAGGGCCTGCTATCTCTGTATTACTCAGAACTGATACCACATCTCCAATAGTTTCTCATTACTATTGCATCTGTGCACCTAAAGCACCTTGCTGTAATATATAATAAAGAAAAGCCATGGCTTTAGCCTTTAAGAAATACTAATGTGTTCTTTCATTCATTATAAATCTGTGGCTGTAGCAGGCTGTGATCTCTGATCTCTGATGGTAAGAAAGCTACTCTGACTAGGAGGTCTGAAAAGGCAATGACAGTGTAATAGAATTTTATGATTACATTTTGAACATTTCCACAGTGTGCAGAAGGCTCCTGACTCAGATTATTTTATCTTCTGCTTAAAGAACAATAAAAAATAAGAAGCAATCAACAAGTCATGGTAACACTTCTACTGTGTTTCCTTCTATATTATTTTTGCTTGCAACTAATTTGTTGAAATGCAATAAAAATGATTTTGTAGTTTTGAGAAAAAAGACCAACATTACCCCAGACTAAGTGGATGGTCAGCCTACATTGCTGAAAATGGGCTTTTGCTCCCTGTGTATCAGTGATAAGAGTGAATGAATGAACCAAGCTTGATGAATTGAATGTGACCCTTGAAGGAATGTGGGAGACAGGGATAATTCTGCATATGAGATGATTCTAAGACAAAATAGCTTCTCAATCAATGCAGAAGACTGGGCTTTAGGAAATCTAAGCAAAGCCTATAGTCATTTGGCCTTGCTGAAACAGAACCACAGCACACATTGAAATGCCTTGGCCTTGGGTCCCTTGGTTTAACAGAGACTCGTGTTTTGTCTATCTATCTAATCTGATGGTGCTTCTTTATTAGGAAAGCTACAACTAACTTTCATTTACCTCATCACAGAACTTGTTCTTAAAATGCATATGCTAGTATTTGTGAAGCACTTTGGAAGCCTTGCTCAGCTGGCACAATATAAGTTCAAAGTGTTATTAAATCATTCAACATAAAATGTCCTTTACCTCATTATATTTTATAGTGGCAACTTTTTATTATCATCTGATGGCAGTAAAACATGACACAGCTCATCTAGCATGCTGGAGAAAGGTCTTGACTGAAGTTTATTAGAGATTTGTCTGAGTGAGTAGTGAATATAAATTGAGTTAAGGACTTCAGAATTTGTTTTTTAAAGGAGGTATTAAGAAAAGAATACGTATGTAGGAAACAAGAGTTGCATTCATCTAGTATACAGATTACTAATGTTTTAGGTTTGATTGACTCATTTCAATGGGAATATGAGCTCTTCTAAATTTGAAACAATGCTGCCTTTTTTAATGTATTTATTGTTGTTACTAGTTGTGATTATTTGAGCATTTTCCCTCATGCTGTCTTTTTTATGACACAGCCATAATTATTTTAACTATACAGTGGATGTCTTTTTCAAGAATAATGAAGATGATGAGTTTTATTGGCTCACTGAGTGGAAAATAAGAGAATGTAATGGAAAGGATTATGCAAGAATAAGACTTTTGTGAGGACGAGGACATCTCCTTGTACTCATCACCATTTGTGTTATTAAGCCCTCAAGAACTAACATATTAATTTCTCATGTGATTCAGTAGCTTCAGTGGAGTTAAGAACGGAGTAAATATTGGACGAGCAATGAGAGAACTCCACAATACAATTAGCACATGCTGGGTAGGAAATAAGTGACCTGGGCATCACCTTCAGACCTCTGCATGTAGCCAGGAACATTACCAGCTTATATAGCAAGGTAAAGAAGTTTTCTTCCACTCCACTTTTTCTCTTTTCTTTTTTTATATATTCCTTCTTTTTTCTCCAGCCTTGATATACATATATTTTTCTTTACTCTGTTGCAGTGTCGTATCATTTACTTTCCTTCTCAGACTTTGTTCCCAAAACATCACTCTAAATGAAGTCCAAAAGTTTCCCTGACTTCTCCCATAGTCTTGTCTTTGTTTTCCAGATGCACATTTTCTCTAAGTCCTCCTTAATGCTTTTATAACATCCATCACTGCTTTGTGTAGTAACCAGAATTCTTAGATACATAATGTACCAACTCAAATTAAAAAATATATTTATGCAGTAAATTGCCTTTGGCTTCACTTCTTATCAGTAATTGTTCTTATGTAAATTCCTTATAGAGATATTTTATTTGAAGAAAAAAATGAATTAATTGACACCCAGCATGGCTACAGCTAATAGATCCCACCAAAAATCAAGGCATTTAGAAATCCTCTATGGAGGAGCAAAAAGAGAGCAACAAAGGCCACTGGAAGTAGAAAGGGATTATTCGGTGTGAGGTGGAGGAATTGCTGCAGAAGGGGACCCAATGAAAGTGTACAAAGATGCTTCCTGTTGCAGAGAAGGCTGATGGGATCTGCAGCTTGGGACCTGAGGGCAGGTTCATCTTTTCAGAGGTCAGAGCTACATCCCTGTAAACAGTCTGTGTGTAGCAAGCACTGCATAAACAGCACTACCCAAGATCAGGCACACTGCTCTTTTAGCCAAATGCCCTGGTATTGGCCCAGCAATCAGATTCAGTGGTAAGCAAGGATAAGTACTCATTCTGGCTGAACAGCAGCATTAATTGTGGGACTCTCAAATTGCTCTATGAGACAAGCTTGCCTTCTGTTTCAAAATGATTTTCATGATAACAAATCTGTTAAGCTCCTCCACTGACATGTTTTACTTTCCCAGGACAGAAACACTGTGAAGGTTGTTTGTTGGCTTAGCTTTAGTTTCCATGACGGACTTCAAGCAGTGACCAAATCTACTTCTTGCTTTACAGGAATCAGCTTGGAGACTCAAACTAACTTCATCTGCAGGAGCTTAGTGATAAAGTGGCCAGTGATACATAAGGAAAGTATATGTCTTTTGAATTTATGAGAGACTATTCACCTCCAAGCCAAGGTTGAGGAGATGTGAGTCCTTAAGGGAAGGAAGTTTCCTTTATGAAATAGAAACCTGCTTCCAAGGAAGATGGACTTGCTATGAAAAATAGAGTTTTACTGTTTGTATTTCTGTCCAGGGACACCTTACAGCCAGAGACAGCAAAATAAGATGAGTTAAGTCATTGGTAATAGGTAAAACAGACTTGTATGCTACAGCAGTTTTGAATACAGGAGGTGGATAAAAGAGACATTAACAAAATAGTGTCTTGCTAATGGAGTGTATTGGGCTTAACTTACTGAGTGACTTGAGCCCCCAAGCTACTTCTTCAGAAGACAAACACGCTTGATGCTCACAGGCAGCCTACTCAACTCTCCAAGGAGGCAGGAAAGGTAACCGTGCAAAGAGACAAAACAGTCTTTCACAGTCTAATGTCAAGGTCAAAGGAGGGAATTCTATGAGATTCACACTGTGCCTATTCACACAGGAAAGGGTGAATCACATTAGTCAGGTAAGTCAATAATACATTTGTGACCAGAATAGGATTTAACAATTTCATCCCCTCTCATCCTAATAGACCTCCACGCTGCTCTGGACTACAGGAATTATTTCTTCTCTGGCACGACCAGGACTGAGGAATATCCAGCAGATATGTGAGAGCAGAGGAGGTATTCCTCCTCCTGCAGATAAAAGCAGCAGAGCAGCAAGAAGGTGAAAAAAAAGAAGCAAAACTACAAGAAGTACAAAAAATCCCACTACCCCGTAAGTGCCAAGTACACTTTCCTACCCCTGCAACCTCCTCTCTAAAATCTTAATTTATCCTCTTCCACATGAGACCTCAGGATAACTGTAATTCAAGAAATGAGAGATGCAAAAAATGCCTAAATCCAAGTTTCTTGTTCTCTGCTCACCAAACAGAGAACAAGCACATCCCCAGATTTAGTTGCACAATGGCTGTGCACGAGCACTATTAATCCAGTGGAATCACTTAGAATGCATTACCCTTGAACAGTCTACTGTTTTGATTCTATGAAAAAATAAAATGTTTGAGTTATCATGGCCTTAGTCTTCTCAAGTGTTTTTATGGTATTAATTGATAAGGACATCAAGGCAATCTTCTCTAAAATCTGGTTTCTAGCACAAAATCATGCTTTCAAACTTCAGCACATTACAGATCAAATGCTGTCCATTTTCCCAGCACTAATCTGTTGGCACACATATACTGCTGCCAGACCGTGCTTCAGCGCTCAGGAACCCATTGCTCAAAGGCACTGAGGCTGCCAACACTCATTTCAGGCTCATGTCTACTGCATGCCGTGGGATGGTTGAGATGAGGGTAGTTGCTGAACAGCTTAGACTTCTAGTGTTGGCTAAACATTTCTTTTATATAACATTAATCCTTTTTTTACGTCTGCTATGCTGTTTCCATGGGATTATGGCAGGGCAGACATTAGATTTTTTATTTCATGGGAAATAGAGCTATTTCCCTTTTCTATATCCCGTCAAAGGGAAGGAAAGCAAAAACAAAGGGAAGAAAAAAGTAAGAAAATTTTAAAATAAGGCATTTAAATCATTTAAACTGTTTCAACTGTGAAAAAAAAAATGGTGACATTTCTCTTGGTTTTCAGTGCTTTTAGACATTAAGAATATTTTAGTAGAAGAATATAATTTGATTTACAAGAAACATTTTGTTTCTTATGTAATAAATATTCACTTCTGGTTGTGTGAAAACAGAATAGTTTTTCTGTGATCCCTAAAGCACTTTCTTTTAGTGCAGAAGTTGAAAAAGAAAATCTTAGAATAAATTTCGGAGAGAAATTAATTTCCAATTTTGCACTGTGAAAAATTTTTAGTAACACTCAGCAGAGTAATAAAAGGGAAAATACAAAATTCCTATTGGCTATAAAATTATTTTATTTATCTCCAGTTTTTTTATGTAGGTATATGGAGCAAAGAAAAATCTCACATCTGCAATACATGTGTATATACGTAGTTTAAAAAGAAAAAAGGTAGCAGAATGACAGTAATTATAATCTGCCCATGGCATCAACTTATTTTTATACCCCATCTAGTACTAAAATAGGATAGTAAAAATGATCCTTCAAATACTAAAATAGGATAATAAAAACGACTCTGTTCTACTCCTCTGGAGTCTGTAATCTAGAAGATGGAAATGGTCTCAGACACATGAGGACTGGAATCAAATTGCTTAAACAGTTCTGCTGAGAAAAAGCAGCATCCTCATCCCGAACTGGTAACTCTGCAGCGCATAGGTGCTATCCTGCAGTAGTCCCTTACTTCAAGATAAAAGATTTCACTGTTTTTGAAGCTGACATCAAATTGAAACTTCTTTCTCTTTTTATAAAAGAGAAATTCCTATGTGTGGATACAGAATGCACACAGCAACTGTATGGGCAACTGAGCTCTGTGGAGAAGGACCTGGTTGTCCTGGTGGATGACAGGTTGGCCATGAGTCAGCAGCGTGTCCCTGTGGCCAAGAAATCCAATGGTACCCTGGGGTGCATTAAAAAGAGTGTGGCCAGCAGGTTGAGGGAGGTGATCCTCCCCGTCTACTCTGCCCTGGTGAGGCCACGTTTAGACTACTGTAACCAGTTCTGGGCTCCCCAGCTCAAAAAGGACAGAGATCTCCTAGAAGGAGCCCAGCGGAGGACCACAAAGATGATAAAGAGCTTGGAGTTTCTCCCATATGAGGAAAGGCTATGTAACCTGAAGGCTGAGAGGGGATCTGATAAATATTTATAAATATCTAAATATAAATTTATAAATATCTATAAATAATAAAATAAATATCTAAAGGGAGGTGGGAGGCAAATGAATGAGGCCAGGCTCTTCTCAGTGGTGTGTAGCAATAGGACAAGAAGTAATGGCCTAAAACTTGAACTTAAAAAGTTCCAAATATGTGGAAGAACTTCTTTACCATAAGGATGACACTAGAACAGGTTGCCTAGAGAGGCTGTGGAGTCTGCTCCTACGAAGATACTCAAGACCCATCTGGATGCCTATCTGTGTGTGACCTATTGTAAGGTACCTGCTTTAGCTGGCTGGACTCGATGATCTCTTGAGGTCCCTTCCAACCCTGCAATTCTGTCATTCTGTGTAACTCTACTCCGTGATGAAATTGAGCATCCTCCTGATGGAAATCAAGTTAACAAAAGCCTACCTGAGTTATCTAGCTATCCTTCCTTTATAGAAAACAAATGATAGGGCTCATCCATAACAAGGTCAGGATACGGGAGTTCAGCTGACATTAGGTGCAGTATACCTTCCTGTATAGATCAGTTACACTGTCTGGAAAATTTTTAGAAAGTTATTTTTCTGCAATGCTCTCTATAAAATAGAATCTGAGCAGAATACGCAGTTCCATCGGGAGTTACACTGAAATAACATTTATGGTTCTTTTCTGCACAAGGAGACAGCTTTCTGCTAGAATATGTCTGGTTATAGTTACCAGTAGCTATGATGGCATATTACTCCTCTGATCCAAGAGCACAGATGTCATTCCAGAAGTGATGCATAGGTCACCTTTCCCATTTTGTCAGTATTATAGAGAAACTAAAAGGTGCTGATAGATCTACCTTACAACATGACCACGGGGTTACAGAATCATGGGCACTGGAAGGGACCTCTAGAGGTCACTGAGTCGAACCCCCTGTTAAAGCAGGCTCCCTACAGTAGGTCATACGGGTAGGTGTCCAGATGGGTCTTGAATGCAATAGAAACAATTCTCCTGCAATACTTAGAGTTCAGAACCATAATTCAGGAGATGTAAGGCTAGATGGTTGCAAGGCATAATTTATTTAGTGCATATGACTTCCACACTCCAATATTGATATTTTTCCATAATTCAAAGATCTGATGACTGCTTTTTAATTCTTTTTTATGCCTTGCCTTTGTTTCATGACCACAAGGAGCTTATGCTTTCCTCACCCATAAATTTCACATAATATTTGTCTTTTCTAAAACTACTTTACTTTCAGGATACAAAGTGCTCTTGTTTACATCCTTTGCCATTGAAATCATTATTAACTTGCATGTGTCAAATTTAGTCCTCCTAAGCAAAAAGAAAAGCAATCATAAAAACAGAATGTTTTGTGAGGGGCATTAAAACACTTCTGCCCGATCTGAGTGCTAATCAAGGACTGTCTTAGTAGACATCTAATGCCATCTATAGCTGGATGAGTGGATGCTTTTTTCTGTTCATTGTGAGCACAGTCCCCACTGGGATCAATTTACTTTTTCATTCACACCACACAAAAGAATGTGTCGATAGTGCTAGTGGTGACGTCAGTGCAGTCAGCTGCAGAGAGCCATGGAGAGTGCAAGTGCTACAAATGAGAACAGCCGTCGATAACATGCTCCTCGGATGAAAACCTTTCTGTTGGAAACTGGCAGCCACATTTATTAAAGCTTTGCCTTTAACTACACCAAGCAACAAATAAAAACAGGCAAATAAACCAGAGGAGGAAATGCAGAACAGTGGTTTTATTCTGAAATAATTCAAAGAATGTTGAATATCAGAAAATCTTCTGTTTCTGAGGAATTCTTATTTAGTGTAAATATTAGCGGTAAAACACACACCAGTTTTGGTGCATAATTCACTACCCAGGGAACAAACTGCTGCTCCAAGGGAACATACTGAGCTCTCTGTCTCACCCAGAGATCAATGCAGACTCTGGATGTAACATGATAGAAGGATTTAGTTTTCTGATTTCAGAAAAGAAAAGGGAGAAAAAATACTTTTTTCTGAGTATGCAGCACCATTTGCTAAGAGGTGTTTATGACATCTTTTGTTGTGCAACATTCTTGAAGTCTATTCAATACAGAAAGTGAGACACCATTACTGCTGCAATAATGAACTTGTCACATCTCACTGTTTTATCAAGTATTTAGTTAGTTTGGAGCAGCTACTAATTTTTTGTCTCTGAAACACACAATTCTTAGGTTTGTTTTAATAACCAATGTTTTATCTAAATTGAGAGATTATTAAGACTATTCTGCCAAAGCAAATCTTAAAGAAGTGCATGAGTAATCTCTTTCCACTTCATTTGTGCCGCCCAGGTGTTTTCAGGGAAGTAAGGGCTTAAGCAGGCTGACAAGCTGTAAGCTAGGCATAGGAAGGTGTCTGCAATGGTAATCTCTCAGTTGACTTCAATGCCCAGTAAATCAAAGCCTAAAAAGTACAAATTCAAAGTTGAAAGCTGCACCTAGCCCATAATGGGAGTGTTACAGTAGCACATACATACAGTCATATCAGGCCAGCTATAATTTAACGAGCTCAGTGTTAATGGCAAGGAGGTCATGATGCCTGCATAGCTTCCCAGTCCTACACCCAGCATCTCAAATGGCTTCACTTATCCCACACTGAGGCTGGTGATGCTGCAGCTTTTCTGTAATGACATTGCTGGCTACTCCAAAGTGACTGCCTACATTGTGCTATCTGAATGCAGTGCAGAAACAACCTTACGGAATGACATCTTTTCTGTAGCTATGAAACAAAACAAACTTTCTCTGCTATCTTCCCTCTCGCATAACGTGAGAGGACCACTCCTCAGAGCATAGCTGAGTCTCTGTGTTTGTTTGAGTCTTTGTTTCAGTGCAGACATTTTCTATGAGTAAGCTAATTTGAACCAATTGGGAGGAGCAGCAATGAATAAAAAGAAGCCAAAACACATTGGTTGGAAGAAGACTAAGGAAATAAGCAATTATTTTCTTTAATAGGGAACTACTGGAATGATTACAAGCCTATTAAAGTGCATAAAATTCATTTTATTGACATCATTATGGTTTGGTTAAGGAACAAACTGAGTAAAGTTTGATCCAGTAGTCCTTAAAATGAATGGAAAAATCCTCATCATTTTGAGCCGAGGCTAAATCAATCTGCAGACTAAACTACTTGGGCTAATTTAGAGTTTCAGAAGAAATAGTACAGATGAGCCAGCGAAAGCTGGTACACTACTGGCTTGCCATAGGTTCATTTACTTCTTGGTCTAGACCTTTCTCTGCAGCATCTTTAAGGACCTTAAGAGAGTCCAGATTTCTCAGACAGAGACTAAAGAGATCCTCAGGTTCTTTCAGAAAAATCCTGAAGCCTAGAGGTGGGGGGAAGGATTAAGATGATCAGCATGAAGCAGTTCTTCATACAGGATTGCTGACCTATGTACAGTGGCTAGAAATTCAAATATGGCCTTTCTTCTTTGTATACTTACATGTAAACTGCCTGAAATATATACTAGGCATTGTGTGGTGTAACACTGCAATATTTCTGTTCCTAACCCAGTAACAGAAAAGGGTGGGATTGTAACCCTGTGGTTTCACTGGGGCAGATGGGTTATTCTGAGAAAGTATTCTCTTACAGAGGCAAGTTGCTTTTTTCTCCTTGAGAAACTCTCTCTGTATTTATTGTCATAGATTGAGCTCATGCGCAAACTCAAAGGGAAGAAGGAGGTCCATGAAATGTGGAAAAAGGGTGTGACCACTTGGGAAGAATATAGAAATGCTGTCAAGGCCTGCAGGGATGCGACGGGGAAGGCTAAAGCCCACCTGGAATTGAACCTGGCAAAGGAGATAGATAAAGGATAATAAAAAAGGCTTTTTTAAGTATGTTAACAGTAAAAGGAAGACTGGGGAGAATGTGGGTCCCCTACTAAGTGAGGGGAGTGTTCTGGTAACGGGGGATGCTGAGAAGGCAGAGATACTGAACGCCTTCTTTGCTTCTGTCTTCAGTGAAAAAGCTCTCCCTCAGGAATCCCAGACCCTGGAGGTTTCTGAGAGGGTCTGGGGAATGGAAGACTTCCCTTTAGTCAGGGAAGAGGCAGTCCGAGAGCGCCTAGGCAACACCAATGCTCATAAGTCCATGGGACCCGATGGGGTGCATCCACGGGTGCTGAGGGAGATGGCAGAGGTGATTGCTGAACCGTTCTCCATCATCTTTGAGAGGTCTTGGAGAATGGGGGAGGTGCCTGAAGACTGGAGGATAGCCAATGTCACTCCGGTCTTCAAAAAGGGCAAGAAGGAAGATCCAGGTAATTACAGGCCAGTCAGCCTCACTTCTGTCCCTGGAAAGGTGATGGAACAGCTTATGCTGGATGCCATCTCCAGACAATTGGAGGAAAAGGAGGTTATCAGGAGTAGCCAGCATGGGTTCACCAGGGGGAGGTCGTGCTTGACCAACCTGGTAGCCTTCTATGATGTTGTCACTGCCTGGGTGGATGGGGGGAGAGCAGTGGATGTAGTCTACCTTGATTTCAGCAAGGCGTTTGATACTGTCTCCCATGACATCCTTATAAAAAAGCTGAGGAAGTGTGGGATAGATGAGTGGACAGTGAGGTGGGTTGAGAACTGGCTGACTGGCAGAGCAGAGAGGGTCGTCGCTGGCAGTGCAGAGTCTGGTTGGAGACCTGTAACAAGTGGTGTTCCTCAGGGGTCGGTGCTGCGTCCGGTCTTGTTCAACATCTTCATCACTGACTTTGATGAGGGGATAGTGGCCACCCTCAGCAAGTTTGCTGATGATACGAAGTTGGGAGGATTGGCTGACACACCTGAAGGATGTGCTGCCATTCAGCGAGACCTGGGCAGGCTGGAGAGCTGGGCAGTAAGAAACCAGATGAGGTTTAACAAAAGCAAGTGTAGAGTCTTGCACCTAGGGAGGAATAATTGCATGCACCAGTACAGGATGGGGGATGAACTGCTGGAGAGGAGCTCTGCAGAGAGGGACCTGGGTGTCCTGGTGGATGACAGGTTGGCCATAAGCCAGCAGTGTGCCCTTGTGGCCAAAAAGGCCAATGGCATTCTGGGCTGCATTAAAAGGAGCGTGGCCAGCAGGTCGAGGGAGGTGATCCTCCCCCTCTACTCTGCCCTGGTAAGGCCTCATCTGGAGTATTGTGTCAAGTTCTGGCTCCCCAGTACAAAAAAGACAGGGATCTCTTGGAATGAGTCCAGCGGAGGGCCACAAAGATGGTGAAGGGCCTGGAGCATCTCCCCTATGAAGAAAGGCTAAGTCAACTGGGTCTGTTTAGCCTTGAGAAAAGAAGACTGAGAGGGGACCTGATCCAGGTCTAGAAATATCTAAGGTGTGAGGAGCAAAGTGGCGAGGCCAGACTCTTTTCAGCAGTGTGTGGAGACAGGACAAGGGGAAACGCCAGAAACTGGAGCATAGGAAGTTCTGCACCAATGTGCGCAAGAACTTATTTACGATGAGGGTGACAGAGCACTGGAACAGGCTGCCCAGGGAGGTTGTGGAGTCTCCTCCTCTGGAGATATTCAAGACCTGCCTGGACACCCACCTGTGAGACCTGGTGTAGGGAACCTGCTTTGGCAGGGGGGTTGGACTCGATGATCTCTGGAGATCCCTTCCAACCCCTATGATTCTGTGATTCTGTGATTCTGTGATTCAGGATGTTGTGAATTACCACCACCCTACAGGGAACATTTTACCAATTCAGTTATATTTTGTACCATCTCACTTCATTGGGTTATTCATACAGTAAAATACTATTCATTTATATGTTGATAAATATGTATGTACACATAGAATATATGTGTAAGCACACCAGGAAGGGAAGTCCATATACCTTCAATTTAGGGGTTATTCTTGCTGAAGTGCAAACATGAAGGTGATTACTGAGACTCTGCATGTTGCCTGAATTTATATTTGTATTTGTTTTTGTGAAAGAGCATCTGATAAATATATAGGTATATTGAATGGGTATGCTATGAACATATGCAATGCATATATATTACTGAAGGCATATAGATTATACAAGGGAGAAACTGTATGAAGGAAAAAAAAAAAATTTTACTTAGCTTTTGAACAAGCTGAAAGACATTTTGGTTAGGGTGCATGTTCAAAGTACCAATGTACAGCACTAATAACTGATTCCAATAAATCAGCTGGGCAAATCTCCATGGCAGCTGGATAGTGTAAAAGCTCAGTGTCCTGGCACCATGAAAAGGTTTTTGGCTGTAGTAGCAGTCCTGAGACCTGCGTGCTGCTCAGGTGCGGGGCTGTGCCGTGGGAGCAGGGCCTGGGGCTGCACCATGGCTCTGAGGAGTTGATGACTGCAGCATCACTTTCCTGGAAAACAAATACAGGAGCTGGGAGAACAAAGGTGGAAGCAAAATCAATGGGCTCTGTTAGCAGGGTGAGTGATAATGGAAACAGAACATCTGAATTCAGCTGCGGTGAATCAAAAATCCAGCTTTTATGTAAGATAAATGTAGTGTGTTGGAGAGTCTCTCCTTTGAGCTTCTGTCAGCCCCCCCAGGCAATGCTGAATCCATTCTGATTAGCTAGTGATTCTGCAGCTCTGCCAGCAGTTCATTTTATTTTGATAACACCTGGATTTTTACATCTGAGAGTCCCTGAACAGCAGCAAGCACCTTTCTGTTTCCTTACTGCCCGCCCTTTCAAATGCTGTTAGGGAAGATCTGTTCTTCACACTTGGTGCCCTCTGAAAGGAACAATTAATCCAGCTGATTTTTTCTTCTTTTCCTGACAAAAGCAATACTGCAGCCTTAGCATAGATTCCATCTTGGGTCCCACACTGTTACTGTAACTTGCCTGCAAAACTTTGTGCCTCCAATGGGCTTTGAAAATATATGAATATTTAGTAATACTATTCCATAAAAAATGATAACTCTACAGTTACAAGTAAGTGCTTAACCACTCCTATTCTATTATGAAAAATGCAATGAATAAGAACTGTGACTGCTTTTGCTGACACAGGAGTGGATCCAAACAACTTTTGATCCAGAGACTGAACCTGCAGAGAGGAGGTAAAATTACTGTAATTTAGACATGTGAGTATCTGATTTCCAGGAGCAATCAGGTGCTTAAACACTTAAATAGCTGCAGTTTCATCTGCAGCTAATTACATGCTTAGAGAAAGACCCTGGTAAGGAAGGACTGAAGGCTGGATCCTAATTTGCTCCCAGAAAGGATCTCTTAAATGAAAACAAAAGAGGACTTCAAAGGAAAAATGCATGAAGCAAATTATTTGTGTCTTGCTTATCAATATCCCAAAGCATTTTTTATTCACTATTTGATGTTAAGTACAGAATTTCATAGTGTTATCAAAATTAAAAACCAAATCTTGGGACTAGACTTTAAACAGGATGAACCAGTCTGTGTTAGTTTTCTATGCAATTACAGCAAGAAGAAAGATGGAAGAGAGTGATACAGTTGAAGCTGTAAATTTATGCAAGTCATCTATATCTTTACTTAAAGATTCTCAGTTCAGAAGAAAAGATGTCTTAACCACTGACGGTAATTAATTGCTAATTATTGCAAATACTGATGCTTATTATGAGAAAGGAAATCAAGTCACACACCAGCTACTTAAGTTATGGTAGCTACACATCTTTTCATATGTACATGACCCAACATGTATCTTTACTGAAGTGGTAGTAAACATGGACAAAGCTGCATGCTA
Source organism: Pavo muticus (assembly GCA_016647715.1). Lineage (NCBI taxonomy): Eukaryota > Metazoa > Chordata > Aves > Galliformes > Phasianidae > Pavo > Pavo muticus. The sequence goes on from JACDJE010000374.1 coordinate 586,483, forward strand.
TTTGTCAAACATAAACTCTGAGAGATGTGCCAGAGCTTGGCACTAAGGTTGCAGCACGAATGCTTGCCCATGCCCCTCCCACGGGCTTGTCTGTGGCAGTCAGCACAGTATCCTTATGTCACTGATTCTTATATTGGTGCTGTTTTTTGCAACAAATGTGTTTTTTTAGAATGTGTACATTTTTAAACAAAAACATATGGAGCCCTTGAGATATGAACAAGTAAATGGAGATTTTTGGTGGGTTTTCTTTGGTTGGTTGTTTTCCACCCAGAATGGGGAGGTGATTAAAGATTTTGGCACTGAAAGAAGTTGATAGTATTAGTTCTAGAGAGAAAAGGTATTCCTTCTTCTTTTCAGGCACCAATTCAATACCCATCAAAATCAATAGGATTTATTTCATTGATGCTTTCTGCTACACGTGTCCCTGTTTACTATGCAGGAATGGGCGTAGTTTTAAAAATAGGGGCAGACCGAACTTCTTTATCTTCAACCCAACAATCCTTTGTAGCCACCAGAAATCCCCTCCTCTATGCATAAACCTCTTTCTGGATATATCAGAGAAGACTATTTTGATATTTTGCTTAAAATGAGGCACAAAATGACCACTGTCCATGTTACTATTTTAAATATTATTCATCTTTATAGTTAATACCATATAAAACCACTCCCCTCTCCCTTGTACTAGGGAGATTATAAATAGGAGGGAGACTGACTTTTTACACAGCCTGATAGGAGAAGGTGGAATGATTTAAAATTGAAATAGGGGAAATTTAAATTAGATATTAGGAGATGCTGAGCACTGTCTGATAAAATGAACATGATCAGAGTAAGGAGACTAGGTTCAAACCACTTTTAAACAATGGTAATGATGATAATTTCAGTACAAATAATATAGATTTTTCTGAAAATATAATTTAATAAACCTACATCATATTTTATACAAGTAAATACCACTAATTAATGTAGACTGTACATTAACTTCCTGTGTAATTACGTAATAGCAATCTTATACCTAGAGTGTGCATTTTTAGAATCTGGATGCACTAACTATATTGTAATTATATACTGTAATGACTTTAAAATTATATACTTAGTTACGGAGTGTGCCTATAACAAATTCCATAATTAAAATGCTGTAAGTATAAGATTATATTTCTCACATAAGAACTCCAGGCTTTAATGCCTAATGTAGATACTCTGAAAAAGCCATGAGCAGTAACTATGGTATGCACTAAATATCTAAATGAGGCTCTCAAATTTGGTCACTCACTTGGATTATATTTATTCACTCAATGATTCACCTAATTTTTCAAAAATATCAAAAATTGGCTCTTCTTTCTCCCTTCATCTAGCAATGTAGCCTACAAAGTTTAAAGGATTTTTGTTGTACAAAAATCATAAATTAAATTATAGATTAAGTGTCAGTGCACTGTAAATGTTAAGCAAAGCATAAAATTGAGATCCAGAGGTCAACACTGTTGATATCCTTCATATTATAAATTTATGAAACTGTATTTGAAAGTGTGTATCCTTTTTTCTCTAGGCTGGTTTCAAGTATCCAGCTTGCATTATACTGCTCTATTCTAGAAATACTGTGAGGGTACTTGGGTTTATTTTGTAAGGAAAAAAAAAAAGATCAGTGAGAAAAAGATCAATGTCCCCTACAGTCTATAGCAAAACGATAGCCCAAAGATGTTTCAGCTCTGAAATTCTCTTCGGCATTTGAATAATTTGTAATCGCTGCTTGAAATTGGTACATGCAAGAATACAACTGATAAGCAGTGTCCTGCAATGTGCATGGAAGGGAAGAAAGGGTGACATTTTAAGCATTTCAGAACCAGGAAGCAGACAGGTAGCTGATATTTTCCAAACTCTCATTAAAGCCAAGCTGCCTTTCATCTCCTTCATCCCTAAAAACTTCCAGTAAACACTTCAGGGGCCTTTAAATGTGCCCATTAACATCTACCTGGCCTGATTTTTATTTCAGGCCATCTATGTGCAAAATCTTCCAAGGTCATTGACCTTAAAGGTCTAAGTTCAAAAACCTTCAGGTGCAGCCTCTTACACAGCAGCTTTTCTCACTTCTATATGCAACTGCCAGAAGTACACGCTTTCATTCCTGATGTGTATGGCTATATTAACCTCTATATTGAAACACTGCAGAGAGGCCAGCACAGCAGGAAACACAGCGAAAACCGATATACAAATATATTCACGAGACAATCCCTTCCTTAAGATTTTTAAAGGACAAAGTTAAAATCTGGCAACCCCATATACAAAACATTTTTTAATATCTTTTTATTGTAACTTGCAAAACATACACAATATTGTGGTTGCACTTGTCCGAAAATCCAGTATGATCTTTTCAATGAGACAGGAGATCAACACTCCATTGACCATCCTCTGACATGACTATCAAATTTTGAGATGTCTCACAAAGGACATATAAATTCCACAGTTAATATCTTTATTGCAAGCAGATGTATTCAAATGGTACTTTTCCTGGCTGATCAAATTAGTCCATTATTAAACAACATGAAGTCTCTACAGTTTTTTGGCTGCAGGTATTTTAACAGAGAAAATCTCTGAGCTTTGACAAAATAATACTGTTAGTAAAGATATAGGTGTTTTGGATTTACATGTGAAGTACCTAACTTACAAAAATGTGGAGCTTTAACAGACATCATAATATAAAGAAATTGTATGAATCCTCTACTGTTGCTGGATCTATGAATGTGCTGTAACATAGTCCAGAAGTCTATCAGGCTATCTGTGCTTCACACAGTATGCCATTCATTTTTATTCATTTTTTAACCAAAAAGAAATATAAGGCAGTTTTGTGAATCCAAAGGTACCACTTAACTGCAAGATGCTTTGGGTACAACCCAGAAAGGTTTCTGCACTGCAAACAGCTAATTCCGTCATTCCCTTTTGCATCAGAATAGCCACTTGTGATAGTTTCACTCAAGTAGATTAAGCTTCATGCACAAGTAATGGCAGGATTGGGACCTTTTACCTTTTGTTTTTTTGGTTTAGGAACTACCTATTCAATTCACATAAACTGAGTCAGCAGTCAATGAAATGAGTATTTAAATTCTGCTGCCACTGAAAACTTGGCAGCCCTAGGGATGCTGGTAACAGAGTTCCAGCACTCTGGCCAAATCTACTGAAGTTTTTCAGCCTGTGCTGTCTGTCATTTCCAGTTGCCTGTTTAGTGCCACTGCATCTGACTGGTTAATAATCTTTATTGCATTTACCCTCACAGCATTCCTTAATGACTGGGAAAATCCTCGTTTTCTTTATAGAGGAGGAACAAAGGCAGATGTTTTAAAGAATGCAAATATCTAACTCTGCTTCTCCAATCTCTAGTATAGAAAAGTATACAAAATAGGGCTTGAAGAGATCTTAAGCATGGATAAGTTACCTTATCCATGCTGCTGTGCCAGCACAACATCATTCCTAACCTATCCAATCCTATTTGATAAATCTTAACCTGTTTCTCAAAAATCTCCTTTAATTGAAATTTCACAGGCTGCCATGAAAACTCCAGTGCTTAGCGCCCTCCTGTATGGCAGGCTTTTCTAATGCACAACCTGAATACTTCTGCAAGTTAAATCCATACCATATCACCCAAAGGAATGGAGAACAATTTATTGTCTTACTCTCTGTAGCAGCCTTTTATGTTTTTAAGGACTCCACACCAACTTCTCTACTCTGAGTAGACATTTTCCCACCTCTCTGGACATCAGATTTTCTAATCCACTGAACAATCTTGGTGATTCTTTACCAAATGTGGAAGAACTCGGACATGGATGGCTCACGTCCCAAGCTGGCTAATGAGATTTTCCCTTTCAGTTTAAACACATGAGTATTCCATGTATTTTAATGAGTTCCTTACAGACCAAAGTTAATCAACTTTTTACATGCTTCACTATATCAGATCAGAGTGATAGGGTTCTTGCAAAATTAAGTCCCAAGTGAGGAACTGAAATCAGGACTTACCTCAGTAACAGCAAGAAAAATAAGATGAATTTGATAATCAGATACAAAAGTATTTGTTAACTTTTTATATTACATTAATAACAGTCCAGTATATAAACATTTTCTCCTGAAGTAAAACATTGATGTCTTGAAGCAGATAAGATTCTGGACCTGTACTGCCAAGCAGTTACTGTAAAATCTATACGTACTCTTTCAGCAGAGATTCCTTGTAAAACATCAACAGTGATGAAGAGGCTTGAATGGTCCATGAGAAATGCACTGCCTCTTAAGCAGAGCTGCCCTTAGTGGATATATTGACTAGAAAATGCTAGAGAAAACTGTCTCTGCTACAAAGAAGGAATTATACTAAAATACTCCATATTTACCATCCATTTTGGTAGCTGTGATTTAAAATTTAAAGGTTGAGACAAAAAAAATCCTTATGTGACAGGTATTTTCAGAGGGCAAAGATTCTCCTACAAGTACCTGCCACTACTCAGCCCACATGCATTATTCAGGACTTGTCCTTGATAATGTCTCTTACCAGCACAGGAAAATTTTTGCATGCATGATAATACAGAGTCACAGCTGTAAAAATGTAACTGTTCCTGAGGCTATCTTAGAGGTCTCAGGTACATCTCTGGAAGAACCTGGTGCATTATTTAAATATGTGACTGACTGCCTTGCTTTGAGTAGTCTGAGTAGACATTCATACACTCAGAAGTGAGATTGGGAAAAAAAAGAGCTACAAAGAATTCTGAAGAATAATAGAAAGGAAAGGTCACTTTTAACAAATCTGTTGAGGAGGAAAACAGGTTAGCACAACTCTGAATTGCTTCCAGAGGTGAGGACATAGAAAAGGGCAGTATAAAAGAATCTATTCTAACTGCAGAAAGGAGAACCCCAACCAAGTTGTTTTTGAATGGAGACATGCTTTTCTAAGCAATAATGATTGAGGGCATATGGTTAGGTGGCAAAAGTTAGGGTATTGAGCTTTGTTCCTAGCCTTCAACATTTCTTTTTCTTGATATTTCTACCTGTCTTCCTCTATCTTATCACCAGGATTGTGCGCTAGGAAGGTGTTGATTTTTGGTTGCTTTCCTCCATTATTTTGAGAAATTCTTAGACCAAAGTATTACACTCAAAATACATTGTGAATATAATAATTAAAATGAAACAAAGACCCATGTAAGCAGAAATATCACATGCAGTAAGTTTTTCTGTATCTTTAGCAGGTGCACTTTATTGTAAGCAAACAATCCTAAAGCAAGGCATGCAGAGATGTTTAAAAATCATGGAGTGTTATGTTCAGATTCTCATCTGGTGTAAGTTATCGCAGCTTCATCAGAGTTCATACAGCTACACCACTGTACATTCCCCAGCTGAGACTCTGACACATTGGTCATATCTAACCACAGATTTATTAATGTGGATGGCAGACACTGCAGGGGAATAGTATATCTCTCACCTAACTAGGTTTCTAATAACATCTAACAAATACACAGATGCCAGAACAGCTTAGAAGAACTGCTCAGAACTGTTATCCACTGCTTATTTCTAGGATTTATCTCAAATGCAAGGTTCAGAAGGCAAATGAAGTAGTCAGAATACTGCTGTGGTTGAGAAGCAGATGTGATCTTTGGCTTTCAAAATGAGGCTCTAAAAAGAATAAACTGAGATTTGACAAATTCAAGTGAAAGCCCCGCCTCCTTTTTCTAAACTCACTTTTTTTTTTCTGTCTGCACTAGATCTGTCTCTTTGATTCTCCTCACCATATCTCAGAGTTGCTGAAGGATGATAAAGTATGAGGGGTTTTGTCTCCTTTTTTTTTTTTTTTTTTTTTTTTTTTTCCAAAAACAAAAATCCATTGCTTTCCCTTTTCTTACCTTCAGGATTTTTTTAATTTTGAAATATGATAAGCATGAAATAGGAACTAAGATGTCAACCTAAAATTCAGCATTTCCTTTCTCATTGCTTTAACCAATCAAACTACTTCATATCTTCTATGTTAGTAGCTAAGTCCACATAGATGCTTTGGCATGGGGTTAAACACTGCATACTTGATCCACACTTTGCATTTCACTGTACATTAAGCTTGCCTAGATAGTAGTCAGTATTTTACTTCTAATAGCTCAGTTACCTCCTTCCGTGCCACCACAATGGATTGCCAGCATGTCTTCCTGATGATCTTAACTGCTGAGGAGACTAAATACATACAGAATTGTTTAAAATGACAAGCACTTTGGAAGAAAATCTGCTGCTAATAAGTTATTTTGCAAAAATCATTCTGGAAATGTTATGTTGTTAATGTTACCTGAAGTCTAGAGGTTGCACTGTCACCTCCTGCCCTGGGCTGGACTCAGCTTGGAGGAAGAAAGGGAAGAAGAAAATGTAATTCTCTTAACATCTCAATCCTAACACCTGCGAACAATGGAACAATAGTAGCTCTTTGCTGAGCTACATTGTTTCTGTCAGTTTCCTATGATATATAATTTAACCTGCCTTTCCCTTACTCCAGTATCCCCACTACGTCTTCAGACAAGGAGAACATCTACTGCCTATCATAATAAATGTGCCAGGGCATCAGATTCTCCGGGGAGCATACACATCTGGAGCACCCAAACCCATACTCATCATCTTATCTGGCTTTGATTGTTTCGATCCTAGGCTACACCCACTGGCCCTAGGTTATCCCTCTGGAAGAGATATGGGGAGTTTAAGTTGAATAGAGGACTGGCCAGATGGGAGAGATTTCTGTAAAGATATTTGATTTTTTATGCTGCTCTTCATTCATGATTATGGCACTTGTCCCAACAACACTAGGTGGATAGTCAAAACTTTGGTCTTGAATGGTAGGTCAGTGTTGCCATTTCAGTTTTAGGCAAGCTATGGGTGCACACTTGTCATTTCATAGCATTTCTGGAAGCTTGAAAGCCATTGAAGAAATCCATATACACAAAACTTGATCCAGTTGCTGTAGAACATCATAATATGCTAAAGCGAGGCAGAATGTAAGACCTAGGCTGTCTGTAGGTAGGGTACTTCTGCAGTATGAGTGAGAAGAAAGAAGACCTCAGCTCTAAAGATAAACTAAAAACCATAAAATTCTAGAGGCTATTTGTGAAATGGGGAGGCCAACAGGAATATTCATATGGGTAAATTTGGAGGTCCCATTTCGTTGTGGGGCATAAGTCAAGAAGAGAGTGTAAAAACAGTGTTCTGTTACAGCATTATGAAAAGAGAATGAGGTGCTTTGGAATCATGTAACAAATACTTAGCAACGTTGATAGTGATGTTTGGGAAATGCTGGAAGGTTTTTATTGGGCATGGGGAAAAGAGACAAATGTTCTCACATTTTGTGAAGGTCTCCAATGTTTTCAAAGAGAATAAATAAAAGCTGAGGGTTTTTAAAAGTTCTGCAAAATTCAAAACAAATTTTAATGGAAAATTTTTACACTGTCTCAAGATCATTGCAATGATCACAACAGGATTTTAGCTTTTTAATCCCAGGCATTGGGACCACCAAGGCTGCAAAGAAAGATAAATCTGCCTTGACAGCAGAGCTATCAGCCTGCTTGATTTTCTCTTTTGATAGGTTTATGTTTCATGCCAATCAATCCTGTTCTACCACGCAGCATAGCTACATTACCTTTATAACGTAATCTACTAGAAGCCTAAAAGCTTAGAAGGAAAACAGTGCCCTCTAACTACAACAGGAAAAAAAAAATTGTGTGAGAGGATGGGAAAAGATTTTTAAGAAAATTATTTTTTCTCCTGAGTAAATGATTTTAGCTAATGGTTCAGAGACTCAGATCTCAGCCATTCTCATGATTACATTCAGATGATTTCCCTGGGGGAAACATATGCTTAGCATGCTCACCTTGGGGTTCCTTGCAACAGTAAAGTGAGGTCTCAATGGACAGGTGTCTCGAAGGAGTGAGGTCCCATGACCAGTGATTCACAAGAGAGTACATTCTTCTACTGAAAAAAAACAAAAACAAAAAACAAAAAACAAAAAACATAATAAACAGTGAAGTATAAACTTGGATAAAACATTGAAGTAAATTCATATTTACTAAGCCAGAGTCTCCTCTTGTTTAATAGAAATGTAAGTTCAGATTGTTTGTTTGTATGCTGAAGCTGCTTTAGCCTTAATCCATTTTGATTAAGATCAGAATCTCACTTTCCTTGCTGTTCTAGATTTTTTTTCTAAATATATAAATTATGCCTATTTATCGCTAACTGATTGATTTATTTCCAGTATTTTTCCTTTCATAAAAGCTTCACTCGCCCTTAGTACCTTAATCTTGCTACTAGCATCAAGACAGTGGTTTGGGAGTATACCTCACATATGCTACAAATCAAGTTATTTCACTCGAGCATAATACTGTAACAGCTCTGACTTCTAATAATCAGTGAACTGTAAAATCTCAGTGCAGATTATCTCAAATGAAAATTCCAGAGACAAAAAAACAGTTTGGAGGTTTTTGGAATTATCTGAAGTCTCAGGATGTGAGGCGACAATATATGCTGGATCTACAATACTGTGCAGAATAGCCAATTCAATTTCCTTTTACTCCCCTCCCTCTTACTGTTTCCCTTGGTTCTATGAAATAATGTGGAGCTTTTGACAGATGCTCTAAAAATGAATCTTGACAAGTTGTATGCAATATAATACAGCTTCTTCCTCCATTTTTAAAACAATTCTCCTTCTGTGAGCACTTACTTACAAACATATCTAGTCCCACTGCATAGTTCCAGCTGTGCTCAGCTACCCAAACTAAATGGAATTCATCATATGTCATAAATCTGAGTCACTACATGGTCTTATAGCCATAGTCTTGAGTTCATTTTAAAAAGTAGAAGATAACAGAGGAGAAAAGCAATATAGATTTAGAATAGCAGAGCAAACCAGAATAATTTCTCTATCGTGTTTCCAGGTCAGCCTCTGAAATACCACATGGCTTTAGGAAAGACAGACAAGGGAAAAGTTTCATCAAGCATGGAGATAGAGTGCACACATTGGGGTATCTGAGTCTGTTAGAAATTTAAGGATTCATGAAGATGGGCCTGGCTTGGAAGTATACAAGGAGTGTAAAACCTGTGACTAGAAATTGGCTGGAATGGCTGGAAAGGAAGAGATAATTGTCATAGTTAAAGAAGGTAAAAGTTGAAGTAAGGTTGCTGAATTTTCCTGGTAAATATATCTAGTAATCATTTTCAGTGGAAAAAAAGAAGTAAAGAAATAATTGCTATAATTAGAAAAGCATCTGTTTTGGCAAGAAATATTCTGTGAAGGTGGGAATAAGTGTCTCAAGAAGCAGAAATTCTTCTAGCATGGACGTACTGCCAGCAAAGGAAGTTTCTATAATATCAGCATCTGACGCTCTCTGTCTTCTACCCCTCCTTCCCCCACATCCACTGCAGATGGTTTCAGTTCCTTTACTTGCATTAAATGACTGAGAATTTGTTTTGTGTTTAATTTCTAACTAAAGAGGGCAGAAACAAGCTGTCAGATTCTGCAGAAATCTTAAAAAATGTAATAAAAATGACCATATAAAGAAGATCATATCACCATCTTAAATCACTAAAACCACATCAGGTACAAATGACAGCCACTGAAAGGTCCAAGACTAAGTCAGAAAACACAGAATTGAGTAATATAAGAAAAGGTCTCACAGACCAGGCAGGAGCTGGGATTAAAGAACCACTCTTTCTGGCACAGTTGAGGCAAATTAACTCACTAAGTAGTCATAAATAACTACCCCCTTTGTTGCTCTGGGTAGGTAGGTCTTTGCTTTTTGGCTTAATGGACAATTATTGCCAGGGAGACAAGTTTCAATCAGAAATCATGGGTACTGTAAGTGTACCTTAAAGACTGCAAAACACACAAGTAAGATGCCTTCTATGGAAATAGGGACCTAAGCCTCTGTTTTGATATTATCTGTAATCCAGGTACGAAGGCTAACACTGACAAATGTCTTGCTGTTGTGTAGTGTGAAAAGTAAAGAAAATGGCTAGGTTACGGTAAGCAAAAAGTATATTGCTTTGAAATGAATTTCAGTGCTTTAAGCAAGTGGTACTGTGTGTAACAGCCATTTCTGACACTCATTTTGTACTTCAAAACATAAGCACAGCATGTATAAATGTAAAGCCAGGATATGTATAACTTTATTTTCTGTGCTGTGCACATTTGTGTTTTTTGAGGAGCAATCTGTTTGTCCTTATGTCTACACGATGCAACGGTATCTCAGATGTCTCCAAATGTCCTCGCTGTGGAATAGGAAGAAGCATAGCTGCAGCAGCATGGCAGAACTAATCAGCCTGGGCATTGTGCCCTGCTGACGCAGCTCTCTTCTTTCCAGGACCCCAGCTAGCATCTCTGCGAGGCACTAAGCGCACATGGCTGCAATTCAAATGCTGTAGTCATGGGGACAGACAGATAGCAGCCAAGAGATAACCTGACCTCCTGGGCTAGTGGGTCAGGAACATTGGAGGGGGGGGAGCAATTTATCCAATATCATGCAATTATTACTTCTTCAGTCTGAAAGGAACTGTGCATGTACCGCATCTGGAGCCATCCCAAGTGACTGTATGAGCTATTAGGTTAGGATTAGTGAGGCATGTGGTTTTTATTCTCTTGGTCACTACATCTAGGCTGCTTAATTTAACAGTGTCAAGACTCTTTCTTTGGCTCTGAAACCAGAAGCACGGCCCAGACATAACCATGCTATGCTTCCAAAGAGGGCAGCTGCCTCCAGACAGCCTACTGGAAGCTGTCCCCAGCCTGTGCTGGCTCCTGGGAATTGGTTGGAAGAACACTATTTGGCCCAGGCCAAAGCTGTGCTGGGAAACGTGCTATGTGTACAGACAGTGCCTGGGCTTCAGAACTGTTAAATTGTTCCCATAGATCTCGTCGTGAAAATTGTTAGAAAGCACCCAGACTCTTTGAAGGGTGGCTGCTGAAGAGCTTCTGCACAGTAAGTACCAAAAAGAATATATTCACATCAAATTCTACAAAAACAAAACAAAACAAAATAAAAAAACAAACAAAAAAAAAAAACACAAAAAAAAAAGAAACAGGGAAATCCAGAACCCAATAACAAATGAAAAACCACCGGTGCCTACACTGAGATGAACTCAGTGCTTTCTGAAATGTACTGAGTGAATCTGATGTTCTTTTGAACTCTGAAGAGACAGGTAGTGCCTTTCAGACTTGAAGTACTCAGACTGTATGAGCCAAGAATGATTCATGTTATCAAAGCCCAAGGAAAAAGGGAACACAAGAGATTATAACAACTTGAATTCAGAACACTATCACACTTGGTCCCATTAGGAAAAGTAAAAGGGATTGCTTACACCATAAAAATTCTGTGGCACAAAAAATAAAATAAAATAAATAAATAAATAAATAAAGAGAGAGAGAAAAAAAAAAAAAAAAAGAAAAAAAAACAAAAGCAGGTTTCTTCTCTCCTTTTTAATTTTTTTTTTTTTTTTTTTTTTTTTTTTTTTTTTTTTGTGAGTATAAATAGAGTTAATAAAAGACCAGCCAGTAATTGAAATTCACAAACTGGATTTTGGACTACAGGTAAAATTTCCCAGCTTTCTTAGCTGTGTGTATCTAGTTATTTTATCCATATCTTTTTGTTGTATCCTAAACTAAGCAGTACAATAATGCAGACTTCTGTTTACCTCCATCATATAGAACACCATGGTGATAATAGGACCAGAATATTTAACATCAATATTTTAATGAAGCTCAGTATTCATTATTCCAATGCACCTGGTTAAAACACTCATGATGTTGAGTAGAAAGCTAGATTTTGGCCAAGTATGGGGCTGCACTTTGGCATGAGAGCACTCATGGAGAGCAGGATATGGCCCCAGGAGCAGCACGGGGTGTACTGAAATGTGTATTCAACTTCCTTGCTACAGGAGGAAGAGGAGGAGCACTGCTGGAAGAGCATGCTCCCATGCATGTAAGACCAACATGGATTTTGGGTTCCTGGACAACCAACAGGCTCGATCAAAGAGCCTCCTACCAGTACAAACGTCTTTCACAACACCTTTGACCCACAGGGGAGACAATTTTTCTTCTTCAGTTCAGACTGTTGGGTCCAACTATCCCATATCATTAAAAAAAATCGAAGTTCACCACATCCTTTACAGGCACATTCTGTCCATTTCTGCACTCTTCAAAGGTGTCTTACCCTTTTGACAAAGAATTCTTCTCAAAATCTGAGTGCAAATTCAGCTGGCTGGCAGCAAGGTTTCTCCAAAATACTCACTTGCAGTGAAGCCATAATGAGAAAGCCAGGTCATAAGGGACTCTGAGAAGAAAAAGAAGCAAGGTTTTCTCCGCATATGTAAAATGGTGGAAAAATCTCTCTCTTTTTCTCTGTCACTCTCTCCCACACACACACACGTATACTCATCACATCACAATGACAATAAGTTGTGGCACAAACTGGAATATCAATAAATCCTTCATCTACCTGAAGATGAAATACAGCCAGATAAAATTTATTTTTAGATTACCTTGAACACCAGCCAGAATGAAAGATGCAAAAATAAGACACGGCAATAAATGCTGGTAATACAAAGCTGTAGATAGGAAAAAGGGGACCTTAATCCATATGCTATGAAAGCGTCCCTCAGTGAATCCTTTCTGAGCAGATGCTAATAAATAGAATCATCTTCATTTGGATTATTGGTATTACCTTGTTTGGTCTTAGTCTGGCATGATTTCAGCTTACTTTATGTCTCTTTGAATACACCAGACAACAAATTCTACTAGGGAACACATGATACCCCTGCCAAAATGGGAATGAAACTCAAACTGCTTTTTGAGAATACGATCATAATGGAACTGTTTTCCAAGGTTATATCCAGTTTCAAAGAAATTGCTTTCTCTCTACTTAACAAACACCTTTATGTTTGAAATAAGGACACTTAAAAGAGAAGAGGCAGCAAAAGATATTCATGGGGGTCCCCACTTCTGGCTCTCCCCTTTCTTCCCTGTATGCTCCTGCGTGCTCTGGGGATTGCTGTATATTCCTCAGTTGTATCTGCCTGCCTCTCCTGGCACTGGGACTACTCAACTTTGCTGTCAAGGTACCTCTGTACCTCCAAGAAAAGGAAACTTCTCCCCGTAGAGAGGGATGAGGCAGAGAGATTGTCATGAAAGAAGTGCTCTGAGTTTGCTTGCAGTACCCAGAAATGACTGTTATGAAACCAAGCATTGGATGTTGCTATACTTTTTCAAACACGAAGGCCCATCTAGTCCAAGATCCTCTCTCTGACAATAACCAGCCACCAGAAGTTTAAAGGTATTAGAGTAATGTGGCATAAAGCAAATCAATCCTGATCCTTCCACATCTCTTCTACAGCATGAGAGTTGAAATTTGGATGAAACCCTAAAGCAATATATATCTATATATATTTATATATATATATTTGGTAGCAATAATTTTTACAAGTCTAAAAATTCTTGTTAGATACTTGGTTCCTCTTCACCACTTGTGAAATTCTTGGTCTTAAAAACATCTCAGGACACTAAATTCCAAGGATTACAGTTAAACTGTATCCTAAAGGCATCCCTTCCTATTCTTCTTACTCTTCAGATTACACTAAATTCATCCACTATCTGTCCATTTTTTGATAGCTATAAAGTCCTGATCCAACTTCCTTCAAAATTCATTTTTCATGTAATTTGATGCACTTTAGTCTGCCTTCCCTCACTAGTCTGCTTTCCAAATAATTCTAAGTTTTTCAGTCTCTGTTCACAAAATTGTTTGTCAAGGAATTTCTCAGCTCTTTACCATAACTTTAATGCAGCAGTACCATTGCTAACTGTGTGGTGATACTTCACACATATCCATGTGAGATTACACCAGTAGTGTGGACTGTATGTGTTTGTCCTAATATTTTGTAATGTTTGGAAATTCATATGCATGAACAGAATTTATTCAAATTTACTTCAATTATTCTTTAAAAATAATGCAACTATTAATGCTAGACTTGAAAATAATCTAAGTAGTATTACTGGCATATTACATTGCTGTCTATATGTAAAAAAAAAAACAATATCAAAAATAAAAATAAACTAAAATAAACTTATTTTCAAGGACTGTGCACTAGAAGGAGAATGCAGAAATAATGTAGGAAATGTCATGTCATTACTGTGAGTCAGACAATGGTCACTAAAACCTGGTCATTTCAGAATACACCTATTTTAGACAGCAAGACAAGCAAAGAGGGCAAGAATATAATGGGCAGTGCAGGATGATAGCACTGACTGAGCTGAATGATTTCCATCTGGAATGCATTGATCTCAGAAAACATTAGAGGACTCAAAGTCAATCCACTTTACTCATCTGTGTGAGTCATCCTCATTAAATTCAAAGGATCTCAGAACATCTGTGCAACTGTAAATTGAATTTTAACACTCAAATGAGCAGTGACTCAATACAGTTTCTGTGTCTGATACTAAACTGGACAAGTGAAGGATTGCCTAAAAGCAACAAAGCAGTACAGAAATTTGACTTAGTGTCAGAGTTAGTAGATAGCAATTTTTTAAATTAATTTGCTATTGATTATTAAAACATAGCTTTAAATGTATTTCAAATATTATAATTATCAAAGCATTATTATAGCTAATTTAATACAGAGGATTGAATTTTTATTTTCTCAAGGATACAAGTAAATAGACATTGCATGAAATATTTCAGAGAAATAGACAGGAAATAAGAATCTGAAAATAACCTTAGAGTTAATAACCAGTATTTTCAATAAACAGATTATATTAAATGGAAGACTTTTCATTTTAACAGTCATCATATTTCAGGACTGATGTCTTGCTGAATAAATGATGTCAGGTGGGACCTTGATGAAAATAATACGGGTATTTTTAAGTGTTGAAAGAAACTAAACAACATATTTGGAAGTGCCAAAGGATTGGATTTGTGAAAGTATTTAGGTCTAAGCATCAAAATGAAGTGTTTTAATATCTTTCTCAACTGTGAAATAAAGTATCAGGAACTCTCTGAAAATCTCATGGATTCTTGTCTTGTTCTTTACTTCATCTGAGAACCTTTAAATTCCAACCAATTAGAGGTAGAAACCCTCTGGCTTTTGGTTATTTTTAAAATTATTAATTATTTATTTTTAAAAAAGCCATGTTTCTAACTATTCTGTAAAACTTCATAAACCGAGTAATTCATACAGGTCATTGTATATTCATATTGTGCATATTTCACTAAAGAAATAGATCAGAAATAAGAATAATCCTAGAAATATTCAGATTTCATAGAAAGAAAGAAAGAAAGAAAGAAAGAAAGAAAGAAAGAAAGAAAGAAAGAAAGAAAGAAAGAAAGAAAGAAAGAAAGAAAGAAAGAAAGAAAGAAAGAAAGAAAGAAAGAAAGAAAGAAAGAAAGAAAGAAAGAGAAAGGAAGGAAGGAAGGAAGGAAGGAAGGAACGAACAAACGAACGAACGAAGGAAAACAAGAAGCAACTTGTACCAAAGTATGTACTACTATGAGCGTGGCTGCATGCCTCACCCATCTATCAAAACTGGATTGGTGGCTGAATGTATACTGGGAAGTCAAACAGTAGCAAGGAGCTTTCTGCACAGTAGTATTCGGTCATAAACATGGCATTGCTTTCCCACACAGCTTCTGAGCTTGGTTTGAGTTCTGACCATTCCTGTCAGGTGTTTTAGACACAGACACCCCATTGTACAAGGTGAATACCATGGATAGAAACCTCTCTATTGCAACTGTTTGTGATGCCAGAGAAATAGGTGCCAGGCACAGTTTGTGGGTTATGAGATTGTAAAAATTAGATTAAAAAATCGTGAGGGGGGTTATTACTGTTTCCTGAAAGTTATTTTTAAACCAATACAGAAAATTTGAACAGTTCAGAAAAGAGGAACTGGACCCAGTTCTTTCTCCTTTCAGCAGCATGCACCAACCAGAATCATGCTCCTCCTCCACTGTCCCCTCCACTACAATTCTGAGACTGCAAGAGGTCCAAGCTCTGACTCTGCAAGTGAGCCACAGGACAACTAGATCAAGGAGAGTGGAGGAGATGTGGATTTCAGTCACCCCTAGCTGCAGAAAGATCCAGTGTGTATCAAATATGTCACTTTTCACTTCTTCCTGTGAGTGTTGTCAGATTCTTCCTCTGGCTGATGTGTTTTGCACTGCTCATCTCTGCCCTACATCTGCACAGAGCATTTCTGACTGGAGGAAACCTTCTCAGGACTGAGAGTTGGTATGCACTCCCTGAGCTGCAGCAGAGTAGAAGCAGCACTTTGATGCTCAGTTTCTAAGCATTAAGCTGAGGCATCAGGAGCCTCAGCACTCAACTAGTGTTGAGTGAAGCTGCACATCTCTGAGTGGGGCAGCTGCTGGAATGTGGACTACCACAACTCTCTTTGGTACTTAGGCAGCTCCTTTTCAAGAAATGACATTTTAGGCCCCAGAATGTAGGGTCCAGCTTTAATGCATCAAATGTTTGTTTGCTGCGATATTCAGAAATCTCCTAATTTCTAGCTTAAGCCTCCATAAGTTTGCGTATCATTGTGCCTGCTATCTTTTGACTCCATCTGAACCAGTCAAGAAGGAACAGAGTGATCTTGCTTTAAGATGCAGTCTAAGTAGAATTTCTGCACTTTCAGTTATCCAAGGCCCACTCTTACAGAGATCAGAAAAATCATCAGCATAATGGCTACCATAGGTTACAAACAAGACACTTTGTAGTGTTTCTCTGTGGAGTCTCATAAGTAAGACAGTATGCAAGAAAAATAGGCCAAACAAATCATGGTAGTATGATTACAAAAAAACAAAAGTCTTGATTTCTTTTTCTTGCTAAAAAATGTGAAAATAGTGAAAATGATAAAGTGATTTAATAGAGCTAACCAGTCTGTACCCTATTGCAATCCATATTCAGTCATATCCCTTAATTCTGACAAGAAATTGAACATGTTTGTCAAGACTTGTCCATGCCCGAAATGATCCAGTTTTGTGGAAGAAAAGCTCTGTTTATTACAAACAAGATTATTTTCTCCTTTTCTAAATGAGAAAACATGTAGTTTGTTTTAGGAAGAGTGCAGTTTCCTCTGTGATCATAGATACTTCTAGCCATGGCAATAAGAACATTTTCCTGGCTGTTTTTTTGGCACAATAAAATGATAAGAGGACATAGCCATTGCATTTCATAGCCATAATGAAACTCTACAAGGAATGTCTGAATGTAGTTTGTAATTAAATATTTTGAATTTTAACAGTGTATCATCATTTGCAGCTGCTAATGGTAACACTGGAAGACATAATTCTGTCCACACTAATTGAAAATTAGAATATTTGCCTCCAACTAGTGCATTAGGTCAAATATTTCTTACTGTGGCAAAGTACTCTATATATAAATCATCAACAACTCTCAATTTGCATAACAGATTTTCAGAAACTGTGCCACTGTAAAGAAAGTTTTAAAATGATGAGAAAGATTTGTTTTTCCAACATTGGGATCATGGGAATAAAAGTTGCTCCACACAAAATTAATTAATTTACCTTCAGATGCCCTCAAATACCTGACTTTGTATTTTGCTCAATATTTATCTTATTTAGCTAAAAAAAAAACTACTCTGACCTGATTCAGCCACTTTCTCTGTAAAATGTTGACATTTCAGGAAATTTCAACATCTCTGCAATGTTTAAACTTTTCAAATGGCTTGATGTATTTTATCTGTGTTAAAAATATGCTTACCAAAAGATCCAATGGGTGCACTGTAAAAGATTAACAGCTCTTGTAATTGAGAAAAGCCTACCCTTCCTTCCCTTGGTTCTAGCTTTCTTAAGTCCTTAAAACTTAAAGAAATGTTATGCCCATTCTTAATTAAAACACAAAGTAGAAAGAACAAATTCCACCATAATGAGCCATTATTATTTTTAAAATTATTCTTAAATAAAGGTGAATTGAAATGTACTGAAACTAGGTAATATTTGAAAAGAATATTGATGCTTGAAATAATGAATTTATACATTGGAAGCAATGTAAATATATATTTCAAAATATTATATTTGCTTAAACATAGTATTTACTAATGATTACTTTAAGATGTTTTTTATGTGTTTATTATTTTCATGCAGGAAAGATGATCAATCCAGGACAGCTGAAAATACGAGAAATAACCATTGTATAGTCCGCTGTGTCTGGCAACCAGGAAAAGAGGCCAATTCTACTAAAAATAGGTCTATCTTATGGAAAGTCTGACCTTGAACCCTTAGTTAAAAGTTAGGTCAACTATTTCTGCCATCAGAATTAGGCAAAGCATTCCCTCCATTTATTGCAGCTCTGCAGACAGTGCCTCCAGGTGAAATAAACACAGTGATGCTGTAGTTGCAATTTTTAGATCTATGTAACAGAAGTGGATTACAATAATTTAGTCTGGAAGCGATGGGAGGTATAAATTACTATGACTCTAGTGCTGATTGACGTGATTATGTGAGAAAAGAGATAGAAAAGATCTATTAGGTCATCTTGTCCATTCCCCATGATACATTTTAATGTCTCCAAAGGAAGTGTTATAATGTGTTTTGACAAGGACCAGGCTATTAATAATGCCATTAATAATTTTTATGACATTTTTAATTCTCTTTGCTTGGGCTTTTTTTTTTTTTTCCCCGTGATCCAAGAATAGATGCCTTGTTCTTTCACCATATTACCAGCATAGGCAACATGGGTTGTATGAAACGCAATAGAATGGTTAATTTTCAAAAATATTATAATGTATTAAGTAATTAAAATGGCTTTGTGTGACCAGAGTGCTAAAAGGTTATCACATTAAAAAAACAGCAACAGAGAAATAGCTCTATATTAATGTACTTGGATCTGACCTCATTTCCCATAATACAATATACAGAGCAACTTCTGCTCCTGCCTCTTATCCATTCCCTAACCTGTAGAATTAAAATCTGCACAACATTCTGGCTAAGAAGGATATGGGGAACTGCACCTAATATTCAAAATGAAAGCATGAAATACTTCTTTAATCTTTTGTTTTCCACTGTTGCCTACCCCTTCTCTTTGTGGTGGTAGAGAACCTGGCAAGCACTACAGAAATTCTAGAAAAGGTCAGTCAGACTACTTCGGAGTTTGTCGGAAAGTATCTTCACCTGTGAATCACCCAGCATCTGATCCTTGGCTATGTACCTTTATGAAATTAATATTTGTCCTACTCTGCAAAGCATTGAAATGGCAGTAATTCTGAATGTCTCAGGAGCAACAAGTCTGGGACCTAAGTACAGGATATCAATCCCACGTTTATTAATGTCCTGCACTGCAACACTGGAGAAGTCATTTAGTAGTCTTTCTGCAACTGTTTCCTCTTTTAATTTTCTGTATTTTATCTATTCATCAGATAAAGTCTGCATCTAAACCATGATCCTGAATAAGATGTGGACTGGCACTTTTCCCTCTCTTACCCCAGTCCCAGCTTGCTGTAGTTCTCACTGGGAGGCAAGTCATCCAAACAAGCATGGAGAGGGATGTTGGTCATGCTGGTGGCTGAAAGGTTGGGGTGGTGGGACACACTGCAGATTACACCTGTCTGCAGTCTAGACTGTAGAGGTGATACTCTCTCAGATACTGCATGCATTGTGGTGCAGATAATGAACAAGCACCTCGTTAACTAATGGTATTTCTCTCACGAATTCTACAGTCTGTGCAGAGGAGGCACAAGATCAGAGGCTAAGCTGGGTTACCAAATAATGAAAGGGTTCTCCTGATGAGTAAGAAATATTGGTGCTGGGGTTTTTTTTTTTGTTTTTTTTTTTCTCTCTGTAGCATAAGTTATCTGTTATTTGGTCCTTTTCACTCAGTGAAGTAAATTATATATTTTTGCTATAAATCAAGAATTATTTGTTTCAATTTATGGGAAAAAATGGATGGGTTTCTATGTAGCATTTCTGTGAATGGCCATATTCTAAAACGGATTTTTTAAAATTCTTACAAACATGAAAACTACCATAAATTTAACAGATGAGAGCATGATAAGATATTATTGGCTACACTAAATCATTTTATATCAAGTGTGTGTGTGCGTGTATGTGTATGCATGTGCTCTTTACTATTTATGAAATAATTATTAGGTACAGCTAAGTTCATTAATAAGTTATTTGAGAATGTATTCTACAAAACATATTAGTAATGAATTGTTAACAAGCAATGCCACGGCTCGCTGTTATAAAAAATACTGTTATGTAGGAATCGTTAAAACTAAGGACATGCTTGATTAATATGTGAATTCTAGAGGTAATATACCATACTTTAAAGTCCAATAAACTTATTAAATAATTACGAATCAGTCATGCAAATGGGTATTATAAAGAGCTTGAAAATGGAGCATAAAGCCAACTATAATAGAGTAATCAAATACTCTCGGTCTTCTAGTTCTAGTTCAGCTAACATAGCAAAACAAAAGCAATATAGGAAAATATGTGAATTAGAGCACAATATGAAGTCTTTGTCTAAAATGGGTGTTCAATTCTTACACTTTGGTGCCATTGGTAAGTGCTCAATTTAGCTAGCTATAAGGGCTAATTTATCCAGCTTTTCTGCAGACAAAGGAAGAGATTCTTCAGAGGCTGACTGAAGACTAGAGACTAAGTTAGGAATTCCAGGTGGAACCTTGGAGAATGTATCTCTCTCTGCTGACTATCCAGAAAACCCATGGGGCTTAGGTAGCTGAAATACCCAACTAAATTATGTTTCAAAAGCCAGATGTTGTGGTTACTCCCCTACATATCAACGGCCTGCAGAAGTTTTATAGAGGACTGCTATTTACATAGCTGCACATGATACTTTGGAGCCATCTTGAGATCATCATGCAGACTTTTGCAAACGTTTTCTAAAGAAAGACACTCTATGCTTGCTCTAAAGCATGGCTTTAAACACTGCGGTTAACTGAATGGCTTTGACGAACAATTTTTATGAAGGATTCTTTCAAACCCAGACTGTTAATTTATTATGTGCTGACCAGTAATATGAAAGAACTCTGTGTTTCAGAAGTTCAGCGGCTCTTAATTGCAAACAAGCTTTGAAGTACCCAGCCATGCATGACAGACTTCCTGATACCTCCTTGTCTCTTTCTTCTTGCAGCCTGAGATCTCTCCAGCTCCCTTGTTGCTTGGAAGTATTTACCTTTATCTTGAAGCCTTCTTTGAATGAGAAAGATTGCTGAAAGATTCAAAGTACATGGCTTGACAGATTTACAGTATGTTTTAATATGACAAATCATATCCTATGCAATATTGCAAAATTAAAAAAATGACCAATATTTATGTCAGAGCTAAAGGAATCTATACCCTGTGGTTTTGTCTTACCTTCAGCACAGTGATTAACAACAACTCCTGTTCCCCATGCTCCATTAGAAATACAAAGCCAATTTCTGATCTTGTGGTATTTGACTAAAAAGCCTGAGCACACATTAGTGATGCAGAAAACATTATTAACTAACCTTCTGGCCGCAGACTGTAGGGGAATACTTTCAGAAACATGAATCTGAGCAATCCCATGTTATAAATCATAGAGCAGAAAACTCTTTTTATTGGAACAATTAATTAATGTGGATCCTGCGAGGACAGAAAAAAAATTCTCTAGGTATCCTAATTCAACTGAAAATAGAATAGATTTTAAATGACACTAAGAATCCTTCTCACATGGTGGAACAGTTTTTAACTTATAATCTGGTATTAATAAGGACTGGAATTTTTCTCATTCAATTTTATACATCTAGTATAAGATTATGTAAATTTACTGTGTAGTTAGTAGAGAGAAAAGCAAAGAAATAAATCCATCCACTGATTAGACATAAAATGCATGGAGTGAACATCACTGAAAATGCACATCTATGTTCAATCGCTCTAAGGGTATTTAAATGAACAGCTTATCATAGAATCATAGAATCTTAGCATCGTAGAATGTCTTGGGTTGGAAGGGACCTCAAAGATCCTCCAGTTTCAACCCCCTGCCTCAGGAAGGTTTGCCAACCACTAAATCGGGCACTAGATCAGGTTGTACAGGGCCTCGTACAGCCTAGCCTTGAAACTTCTGTATGCCCAAAAGTTCATTAGGTTAAAAACTTTGTTCCTTCTTAGCTCTGTCATTGTTCAGATACATCAGGAAAGTCAGAAATCTATACAAACCAGCTATAACAGGATAGTGCTTTCGGAAAAGAGAATGTGTCCACTGAAAGCAAATTTCCAAAATGAGATGTGATGAGACAACCTCAATCTGAGCCAAGCACTACTCATAGAAGGGCACTGGGGTTAGTAGTTTACTTGCTGTTTGTCATGTATTTTCTCCCTGCAGTTTTTTAGCATGTGAGAAAGGTTATACCTGACCTAAAGGGCTCGTTCTTACATCTGAGTATTTCCATCTCCTAGTTGTTTTTTGACTCAGAAAGATTGCAATAAGTGTGAGGGATTCACACATGACACAGATGAATGCTATGTCACAGTTTAGCTAAATAGATGTTACAGTCATTTTTAAAGGATTCCCTCCAGACATACACATGCACATTTATGAGTTTTTCATTCCCTTGCTTCTCTTCCCTGTACCTCTGCCTCTAAGCGGTCAAGAAGGAAAAGACAGAACAATAAGTAAGTCTCTTCCTCACATACCAAGTTTATTTTTAGAAACATTTTTCCAAAACACTTACATTAATTATTCATTCTCTCCCTCTCGTTGTTCCTTTTAATATCAGCTCCCAGGAATCTGTTTGTTTGTGACTTTTATCCAGTCCTTTTTGTGTTTTTCTTATTTTCGTTGAAAAGATTTTATTTTTTATTTTTTTTTAAATTAAGATGCCTGCAACCAAGCCATTAATCCTAGAAAGGTTCTGATAAAATTATTGCACTCTTCAGAATTGGGGAACCACAGAAGCACCTTTAACTTCTCTGTATAGGGCTGCAATACTTAACTATTTTCAATGTGTCAAAGAGAGGTCATAGTCCTACAGCCTGTTTGCCAGCAAGAATCTACCAATATTTGCTCCAAGGCATGGAAATATTTCAGTGATACAAAAGTTCCACATGCAGCCTTTACACCAATGCCATTAGAAACAGAATTCTTACACCTAAGAGAATGCCCTCATCTCCAAGCTAGAGGGTCATCGTCTCCCTTTCTATTTCTTGGAACATGTATAAGGAGGGGAGTTAAAGAATCATAAATGGTCTTTTACACAAAGAGGTATATAGTCTTCCCTCACTCCCGACTTCAGCCTAACTGTTAGGCTCCTACTTTGTGTTTTCTCAAACAGCAGAGACAGCGGATCTTGGGCTCCACACCCTTGATGCCTGCACTTCATATTATACTCTCACTCGGAAACTACAAGATATCATTCTGCTTTTCTCACCTTCCAAAGAGAAAAGCAGCCCTGCTATTACATTTTAAAGGATGATTGCAAGCACCTTTCTTGAATCAATAGCTCTGTAATATGCTTATCGCTGTGTGATACTTTTTTTGTCATTATGGCTAAATTTAGCATTAACTGAGTGAACGCAGACCCTGTGTAATTTCATATTGCCCATGAATGTAGTACAAGAATACAGATGATTTTTGGAAAGAAAAAATGAGAACATCAAGAAAAAAAAAAAAAGCTTTGGCACAGGTAAGTTAGGAGAATTTGTTTGGGATATGAAGACATAGGGCAGGAACTGTTCTTCTGCCTTAAAGAAATGATCAGTATCCCTACAGTATGATGAGTGGAAGAACTGTAACAGGGAGGACTGTGCATATCAGAACCAAGATCAGACAACTACAGTTCAGAAGGGACCATCGTTTCCAGCAGGGAAATACTTTTGGAAGGAGATGCTGCTCTCAGTAGTCTTCCAAACATCAGGGCTAAAAGCACTTTTACAGAAGAGTATGCGTCTCTCCAAGGTGCAGGGCTTCAAACCCAGTTATGCACTTCCAAAGTCTGCCAGATGCTTTGCTTCACTAGCATACCATGTATGGAAAACCTCCAGCCAGAAACACGTTTTCTCCTAAGAGTGGTTTAAAGGGAACGCAAGCTCCCACTGTGGTATCAGGAAAGATGAGATAGCCACCAGCTTCCTGTCAGTGTCATCTGCTCATAAACACAGAGTGCCTCCCAGCTCTGACATGCAGACCCAGGGATGAACAATCATTACAAAGCCTACTGTATTCATGAAAGACTCACTGTACAAGACCACTGTGCAGTTGTGCCCTTTTCTTCCTTGGTTATTTCTCCAGTTTCAATGTAGCACACTACAGCTGTTGTCCCACTCATCTCACAGAATGTTTTAGATGACTGATAAACTAAGGAGAAGAAACAACCCTAGTCAATCCCCTGTAAGTACAGTAGTTTCTTTCTATCCTGGCTTCTAGCTCACATGAGCCTTTCTCAGACCCTCACTGTCTGTACCAGGGTCCATCCACTATCTCAGCCAGGAGCAGGAGATGCAGAGCAGTGGGCACCCCACTGGGGACAAGGATATGCCAAGGCTAGGCAGGGATCTGGGCCCATGAATGGTCCTAGCTCTACCTGTGTCTGGTCAGGGCAAAGCTGTGTGGATCTGGAAACTGGCTTACTGCAGCCTCACTAGGGCAGGGGGTGATAGCCCCAAGGGGCTGGAATGGGGTTCTTGGCTATGGGCGGAGTGGAGGTAACCTTGAGGAAGCTACTCAGGAAGAGTCAGGGTTGGAGGTGCCCTTGGGGCCCTGTCACCAGAACTGCTGTAGGTAACTGCCCTGCACAGCTGTGGGGTGAACATGAGCCACACTGGCTACTGATCTACCTATCATTAGGACAACAGCTCCTCTTACTTTTAAAGTGTTGCTGTTCGAAATCTCCTGATTTAGCTTTCTTGTCCATATCTTCCAGGCAGTTCATGTTATTGATAACTTGAAACAGCTGAAAATTTTATGTGAAACTGTAATAGAAAATATTCAACAAACAGTAATTTACTTCTGCTACTACAAGTGAAATAGCCAAATTCTAGTAAAACAAGCTCTTTGGAAATCTGGGTCAAGTTTGACAAAACAATAAAAATATCATCATTTATGTCCTGCTATTTTCTCCCTGTTCTTCATTCTTGATCTCAGCCCAAATGAAAGAAACAATAAGATAAATGAATACATTATCATCAGAATTTTCCTTCTACAGCTTGTTGTTAGCATAATGTAGAGGAAAAACAGTTGGGATTTAGAGGCTTGCAAATTTCTAGGGTGGGAACAGGTATTAGAGTTTCTCAAAATCAAAACCACTTGCAAGCTATCATGTCTGTGGGAGAGGATAGCCATTATCAATCAATTAGATCTCATAGGACAAGAAGACTGGAAGCTTATAAAAGGAAAGCATAGCTCATAAATATACGAGGGCTACTCCGAAAGTAATGCCTCTTGTTTTATGATGCTGGCCCACAATGTCAGAAGCAGATATTGGTGGTAGAGCAGTAGAAGTTGAACCTTCCTACCAAGATTCCATTACATTTTGTTGCCATGTCAGATGGTAAAATGGCATCTGATGTGGAAGTGCAGATGAAACAAAGGTATAGAATTGAATTCCTCCATGAGGAAAATATGGCATCCACTGACATTCACTGAAGCTTGCTGAATGTTTATGGAGACTAAACAGTGGATGTGAGCCCAGTGAGGCAGTAGGTGGTGCATTTCAGCAGTGGTAACAGCAACAGTGGGTCACCTCCACTGGTGCAGATTTTTACAAGAGCAGCATGCAGGCTCTTGTTCATCACTGGTGAAAATGAAGAGCTCATGGTGGTTACTGTGTTGAAAAATACTATTCTGCAGAATAATATTTTCAGAATACAACAGTTTCCAAATTTCCTCTAATTGTCAAAGTGTTCTGCAGCTAGGCACTTAGACAATTCACTTAAAGAATTCACTATTTTGATATTATTTTGATATATCTTGAATTGTTTATTTCCATGTTTTCTTCAGGGGTGCTCAGTTCCCGCAATCCACAGCATTGGCTGCTCAGTGTTAAACACAGGCCATGGGTCATGGTTTCCAGTTTGAATGCTACCTAACACAGTACTGATCTAAGACAGCTAGAGAAACCCTAGATCTTAGGTAATAGAGGGTCCAGGGTTAACACCAGGCAGACGTTATCTAAGCATAGTCCTTTAAAGCCGTGTAACTCCGTGTCATCCCATCCAGCCTTCAGCTGCTGTTCCAGGAGAACACATGCTTTTTGTAAAGCCTCTGTCTTAGATGCAAGACCCATGTTGTTGTCTAAGATTCTTCAGGGCCTCTCAAGTCATTCTGGACATCTCCTTCGGGAACTGAACTGAGCTTTTACAGTCATGAGCAAAACCCTCATCATTCCCTTGAACTCTTTTGGCTGTAAGAAGAGGAATTAGTCA
Organism: Pavo muticus; assembly: GCA_016647715.1. Classification (NCBI taxonomy): domain Eukaryota; kingdom Metazoa; phylum Chordata; class Aves; order Galliformes; family Phasianidae; genus Pavo; species Pavo muticus. The sequence goes on from JACDJE010000374.1 coordinate 612,873, forward strand.
TTTGGAGAAAGCTATGAGTTTTGCTAATTGCTGATTTTCTTTTGGAAAAAAAAAGTGGGAAACTAACAGTGTTAAGAGGTGCTTTAGAAGATTCTCTTTCTGGATGTTGAAGCCGGAAACAAGATGGACAACACCTTAACAGAGCAGATTTCAATTTCTCGTGTTTTCTACACAAAACAGTAAGAGACACAGCAGACTCATGTCTATTTTTAGAAACTTCCTGCCTGCTTGTTGTAATGTTCCCAGGGAGATCATTCTCAGGACAGTCACATGGTGTGACCTACCCTAGAAAATTAAGTGCCTTAGATAATTGCCTGCCTAGGTGACCTATGCATAGTACTTGCCCAAAAAGTTTCTATGATGAATGTTTGGCACCAAGATCTGTCCATGTGATTTGAAAGTTATGGTTCATCACACACAGGAGTAGTGAAAGTCCAGTTCACACCACTTCAGTTTCAGCACTTCCTCAAAATTTGATCTTTGCACTGTAGGGAAGTTTTGTAAACAGAACCACTGGTTTAGTACTGCAGTAAATATATTATATGCTCTTCTAAAGCATCAGATTTTTACAGGCCTCCTGGCAAAGACTAAAATGAATAACATGCAGAATGTACTAATCTGCAGAATGAACCATGAGTGGTAATTTATGTATCTCATAAACAGCTAGCGAGCTGTTATTTTACCAGCACTATTTTGGGGCTTCATTATCTCACAGAGATGGGCAAATCTGCAACCTTTCATTCATTCAGCAATCTGCAGTGCTTAGTTATGCAAAGTTTAAAAGTTTGAATTAGAACATGCCATTTAAAACAGTCAATTGGAAGGAAAAGTATTGCCATACACAATTAACAATTAACTTAGCAACTGTAACTTGCAAGAATAGCACAGGTTGCTCAAATCAGAAGTAGAAATTAGGCAAACAGAAACTGCAGTAAGCTCAGATTCGTGGTAACTGGTCAATTTTCTCAAATAATCTTGCGAAATGTAAAGAATTGTATCATCACTTGTACCATTTACTGTAGCACTAGCAGTCATATTTGGTAGTCTTGAACAGCCTGGTGCATGGTTGACCATTATCAAAAGGTTGCTGCCTCACATTTGGCTAAGACATGTTCATGACAGCCTGCATGTCTGAAGTGGTCAGAGCATTTTTTCTTAGTTGTTGGCCATGCAATGAGAATTATACTCCTGTGTGAGGCTATAGAGACCAGTAATAAGTCAAGGATGGAGTCATTTTATGGACACCACATCAAGTTATGTGACCCCAACAAACAGAGGGTTGGCATCATTTTAACTTCTATTGCATAGTACCTCAGTAGATTCTCACTACTGTCCTCTGTTGAAGCAAAGCATTAAGTTGGAGAGTTTCTAGCCAGATCCAACAAGGAAGTTCTCCAGTTCTGAAATTTTCATGTGATTTTCAGTTAAAGGGAGCTCTACATCACTATACATTTTTACCTGTTTGTGTGGTTTTGTATTATCTTACACACACATACATAGTCACATGTATATCTCATTAAAGAACATTTCTAAAATTTGTGAAAAAGATACTTTATCTAGCAACGTATAGTCTAAATGAGACAGAACAGCAAGTGCTTGTGTATACTGTTCCTGGATTTTCCGTTATTCATTGGCTGACTGTTGGGTGGGAGCACATCTACTGTTTCTATTTAGAGTTGCTCATGAGCTGTGTGTTCTAAACCACACAGGTGGTGGTCAGAAAAAGCAGAAAAGAGTGCTGATTAATTGAGCAAAGATTCCATTTTCTTTCTAAGTTTAGGATAACTCTGAGTTGCCATTAAACTGAGAAAATTAAGCTGAAGCACAAATTAAAAGTACTGACAACACAGGCTAGTCTTCAGTTTTTCACTTCAGCTCTCCATGCCATCTCATGTCTCCAGCCCTCTTTTTTCTTGTTTTCCACCTTTCCCTCACTGGAATTGCCTTCATACTGGACTGTGCAGTGTTTTACTGTGGAGTGATGTCTACTCTGGCTAAACCCAATAGTTTCCTGACACATTCATCAAGCTCTTCAAACACAGACACTTCTGCACACAGCTATAATGTCATCTGTCCATCAAAGCAGAGCAGCATCAAGTTATGGGTATCTGTCTATTTATACAGACAAATATTGACAAAAGGGAGAAATAAGCCTAAAAATTTCAGTTATGTATAGCACTTTTTGGAGCAAAAGAGAAGTGAGTCTGCTGCAGCCCCAGCAAAGAGTACCACAAAATGAGGTCTCCTTTCAGACCAGTAATTCAAAAGGGCTCTACAGGACTGCAGACTTTCCATGGACCACTGACACATGAGAGATTGCTGTGTGGAGGCTTTTGATGGAGAATCAGTTCTGGGTCTCAGGACTGTAGGACTGAAAATGTGCCACAAAAGTAAGACACAACTGTGAATCTGCACCTCTCACCAGTGTTTCATTGAGCTGGGACTCCAGGCAGTGTGTGGGATGTCTTCTTTGCTCCTGTGACTTCACAAATCAAAACAGATTTTACTGGACATGTGGGACAAAAAAATGTTCTCCCTGTGAGGTCTCAGATGAAGGCACATGAAAATCACTGATAAATGAAAGTGAAGTATTCAGCACACCAGCAGGCTCAGCAGACCTGGATGTGCAAAGGGAGCAAAGACACCACAAATGTGACTAGTTTAGGTTCACACTTGAAAGAAGATGGATAATTCCAGCAAAAATTGCTCTCCCATTCAAGAATTAGGTGGAAATTCACCTAACATTCAATGCTTTAGTCCTTCTACACAAAGGGTTCCCTGGGGCTCCCTGGGGAAAATCTGTGGTATCTCAAATTTTACTCAAAAAGATACAAGATAAATATAATATCAAAAAAATTACAAAATAAAATGCATGAAGAAATGCCTTATTAGGTATTCTGATTCCAACATCACAATTACTTCTATTATTCATATTTTCACTGAAGATGTCACAAAAGTCCAGGAAAGTTCAACGAGCCTGTGAGCACAAATAAAGACTTCTTTTGGTACTGAAAATACCAGTTCCAACTTGCACTCTAAGAAAACCTTACCTTCTCTTTGGGTTTGGACTGGTTAGTTTCCGGAGGCATGAACAGTACAGTGCTCCACCTCTAGACTAATTCTCTCCATACATAATGAAGGTTATATTGTTCAACATGTGAGCCAGACTCTAGACTTCACTTAAATCTTTAATATATATTAACAAAGTGTTTAAACAGATGCTTTAAAAATATTAAAGTGGTCCAGTATATCAGTCTATACCATCCCACAACAGAAAGCACATTCCCTATTTGCTGTTCTAAAAATCATACTGGTTTTGCTTACACCTTTCTGGTCACAATATTCAGGCCCTGAAACAGCAATGACGCATTTATTTATTTATTATAAATCAGTGCATAACTTCATTACCCAGTATAGTACCTTTAGGTCACAATAGTCAAGTAAGAGCACATGATGTTTCTGAACTACAAAATAACGTACTGTGCAAAACCAATTCCATCATTTTAGGGTGTTTTTCCGGTGGATTTTGTTTAAGTTAAACGTGCTGAAGCATTCCCTTTCTGTTCTTTATTCATTTTATCTCCTAGAAAACTTGAAAATCTCTCATAAAGACTTTGCCAGTATGAGCCTACTATTTGGTTAAACAACTGCTTCAGAGCAACTACTTTGTGGTCAGGGCTGTTATATTTCTGTCACATTCACTTTCTGTCTTTGAAAGATCATTCTCTTTCACTTCTGCACTGAGAAGTTTACTAAAATAGGGAAGATAGATGCACAGTGACAGTCATGATGTTTAGAGGTTTTGTATTCCCTTTGTTTCTGTAACTCCTTTTGCAATCAGTGCTACATGATAAAACCATTTACATGGTCACTGAACTATTACCTAAAACCACACAGGCATAGGCAGAATGGTAGGTCTGACAAAAGAAGGATTTGCAAAATCAGTTATAAGGCTGTTTCAAACAAAATTAAATCTAAATAGCTGCCTCTTGATGCAAATTCTGTTTCTTTGTTATTGTCTTGTTATGAATCCATATCTGTGAGATAGAATAAGTGTGATGTGAAAGTTAGCTGATAACTTCTGTTCAAAATGAACTGCTCTGACCATTGCTAAGTGATGGATTCATGAAGGGTGCCTTAGCCTGGAGAACAGAAAACTCAGCAGGATCTTATCAATCTATATAAATACCTAAAGGGAGGGTGCAAATTGGGCAAAGCCAGACTCCTGTCCCAGGACAGAACAAGAGGCAATGGTCACAAACTGGAAAACTGGAGATTCTGTCTGAACACCAGGAAGCACTTCTTTTATTGCGAAGGTCTACTGGGTTTATATGGCAAGGATTTGGTAGCAGGGCTTTGCAGGGGTACCCCCAGAGCAGAGCCCAGAGCTGCTCCAATTCAGATCAGAGCAGCTCCAGCTGCTCCAAAGGGACCCACCACTGGGCAGAACTGTCTCATGAGGAATGCTGAGTGTGCTCTGGGAGCACAGACTTAAGAAAGGGAAAAGCTGCTGCACAATAGCAGTTGGGAGAGAGGTGTGAGAAATGGGAGAGAAGCAGCCCTCCAAGATGGGCACCAAGGTCAGTGCAGAAGGAGGGCCAGGTGGTGCTGTAGCTGCAGAGCAGAAGTTCCCTATACTGAGTCTGTTTTGCTTCTGACAGTAATTGGTGACTGATCTCCCTGTCCTTATTTCAACCCTTGAGTCCTTTTTCTGTCATATTNGAGAGGGAATGAAGGGAATGAGAGAATGGTGTGGTTCAGTTCAGAGGCCCATCAGAGTGAGACAAGTATAGTGAGTGTCCAAGTAAAGGAACAGATTGTGGAGTCTCCCTCTTGGAGGCATTAAAAGCTCATGGGCATGGTCCTAAGCAACCTAGTCTAGATGCCCTTGCTTAGGAATGGGATTTGGAGGGGAGTACCAGAGTTCCCCACCAACCTATTCTGTAATTCTGTGATAAAACACTCCTTATATCGGTTTTCCTTCTGTATTCTGCAGGATCTGATAAGCTCATTTCAAACCTTTCACTTCAGCACTGCTTCCAATCCTGGACACATCAGTTTAACATTCCACGTGATAAAGCTCCCCTGTCCTCTCCTGGTTCTTAAATTACATGAGATACATGAAATAAGCATGTAGGAGACTTGAAATCCCCTTCTCTACCACAACCAGCAACATTCCCCAATGAAAATACATCGTTTTTAAGTGGTGATAAGTCTTGATTCATGTATTTCAGTTAGAGTCTCTGTCACCATGAGTCCAGGTATTTTGGATTCAGTTCTTCAGGGAATAGATATAGTTGAGGAGTTTAAATCAAAATGACTTTTCACATGAAGTAAGTGAAATGCCTACTTAATTTGCACAAAATCAAGTTTAGGATATTGTTCTAACAGACTTTCAAGAGGAGAACACTATTTTAAAAATCGTTAAAGTTGATTTTATGCAAGAAAACACATCTAAAAAAAGAAACCACTCAGAAGCTCTTAACTGCAAATCTAATTGTTACTCCATCTTGTGTGACAGTTAAACTAAATGGAGACCCACAAGAACATCATAAAGAAATCAATTAAATCAGGCTTCCACTGTAGAACAACAGAAATCTGTAAGGAATTCAATACTTGCTGATAGCTAATATGTTATGCTTCCTAGAGAAAACATCAAACTCTATTAGCTAAGCAAAAGAATAATGAGTGCATTTCTTTTAGAGCTGGCAGCCTTTCAAGGGAGCATATCACAAAGGAAATATTAAAGAGGGATCTCATCTGAGAAATCAAAAGAATAGCAGTGTCAGACTGTGATAGTCACGTATTAACACTGAGGAGAGTGCAACAAGAGCTCTGTAGCTTTCAAAGACCTTCAAGCTTCATCTCTACCATTTACCACAGCAGCAAAGTCACCTCCATAATCAATGGTTTGTGAGAGATGACTCCAGAAGGCAATTCAACCACCTGGAAATTATGCCAAATGAGTCACCATAAGCTACTCAGTGCTGAAATTCTTTTGATTATAGGTACTTACCTGTAATCAAGTACCTTTGTAAACTTTAGGAACCTAGCAGAAAAGAACTCAGAGTCTCTGAATTCTTTGCCTTCCCCAAATGTTGGAGATATGACTGTGATGATTCAGAGAAGCATCATAAGTAATGATATCATTATATTAGGGCAATTTTTCTCATTTTCTTTTGTACCTTCTGAAGCTAAAGCTCTGCCTGAGGGGAATTAAGTATAAAAATAGGAGCTAAAGGAGAATGCCCTGTTTTGAGGTAGCCCAAGATTTTTTCAAATGAATTGCAGGGTATTGTTTTGAGCGTGTACCCTGAATATCCATCAGCATGAAGTTCACAACATTCAGCCAGAATGCTACAGAGGCTTTATTTCTCCACTCTTTTGGAGCTTAGCAGCTTCAGAATATTGCCACTATCTATGAATATGTGGTTACAAAACAGCTTTTGTGTTTTTGCACTCTTAGAAGCCCATTTACACTTATAGCACCTCAGATTGCATTCTTGTATTTCAGTAATTAGAGAGTCAAGCAGGACACTTTCTCTATTTTAATTTTAAACTTAAATCTGTGGTACTGGGTCTGCTTAGCAGGCATACACAGATGCAAATGCATGCATACAAAGCCTTCGTCAAAGTGTACAGTAATTTGAGGAAATCTTGAAATCAGATAGGGTTTCTCCGCTAATATTCCAAGGCACTAAAATATATCCCATGTCCATTAAATGCTTGACCATGAAAGCTCAGTGAGATGATCTTGAATTTTGCTCTGCAAGGGGAAGTGATGCTGCCCTGGCCTCTAGAAACCACACAGGTCTTTTATTTCTCCCTCCTGCTTTGAAAAACTCTACTAACATGTTCTCCAGTACTGAGCTCCTTCATGAAGAGTTCCCACCCATGTCACACAATTGAAAAAATGACTGTCCCTTTCTTAGTGCCATATAAATTCCAGCAGAAGTGATATTAAAGCACAGATAACTTGAGTGTAAGTAGCAGTCTTAGAATCATATGATCACAGAATAGCTTTTGTTGGAAGAGTCCTTAAAGATCTTCAGGCTCCAAACCTGTGGCATGGGCCCTTTTCCACTCACCAGATCAGGCTGCCCCAGGCCCATCCAACCCAACCTTGAGTGTCAGCAGGGATAGGGCACCCACAGCTTGCCTGGGTAGCTTGGTCTTACTCTTGATATGCCTATTTTGTAAAAATATCAGAATCAAAATGGACCATGACTGCTGCTAAGGGTCTTAGTTCAGTTACACCTGTGGTGAACCTGCAGAACTTCCACCTCGTTTCCTCTTGTAACTTCTCTGCTTGATGGAAGCCATAGCTACGAGCTAGCTTTTGGAGTTTTCATGTCACATTTCAGCACATTGTCTGATGCCAAAGATAAGGACAGAACATATTGCATGTCAACATTATAAACTGTAAGCAGGTTATTGGTATGCAAAGTGTAAATCGTTGCCTAAAGGAGATTTTAGTCTTATGTCACAAATCCTCCAAGTCAAATATAGTTCACAGATAGATAGAAAAAAAAATGTGGAACCAAGTTTATCTTCATTTAGCTGGCCCTGTTTTCATCCTTCTGGACTTTAAACATGTTTTCTGAGGGCTCTGAACTTCAAATCTCCGCCAGCTATTTATTATTGATTTAATGCACCTTTAAATTTTGTCCTTCAAATAATCCTGCTGAATGTCACAGAATGTTGTCCCTTTAAGCCAAGATTGTGAACCAATATGCAGAGCTGACTGTGCTTGACCTAGTTAGAGATTTCTGTTACACAAGGCAGAAAATAAAGTTGAATCATCACATACTCTCACTGTCACACAAGACTAGCACTCTGTCCTTACTATGGATCAGTCAACAATCAGTCTTTATATCAAAGAAGGAATTTCCTCATAGAAGGGAAACCAGAGGAAAAAATATCTGTCACTGATGGTTTTGCTCCTCGTAGGTTTTGACTTCTTAGTGGCAGCACTCACTGTATTGTTTATGTCTTTTCCATCGCTATGGCCCCACTACCACATTACAATATAATATTCTCTGAAGTGGTGAGCTGCTTAGTTGTTTAAATATATATTCTGATCATATCCAAAGAGCTTAGCTGAGACTGTCTTAGAGTCATGTAGTATGTTAGTAATTTCAAGCAACATCATCTTTCATCATCTGACTGTGCATATGTGAATCCACTGTCTTTGCAGTAATTACACTTTGTGAAGAAATGTTTTAAAGTAAAAATTCCTGATGAGGAGATCCTCTGTATGCAGATCAAGAGCACACAGCTGTGTGGATGGAGTTTTTGAAAAGTAAGTACAAAGTCTGCAGAAAGCAGCGCCACAACAGGGCACCTGTACAACAGTTACTGCCCTTCTTGAGATATTACACATGAATAAATTCATACTTTCTATTGAACATTGTATATAGCATGTTCACACAGTCCCATGAAAGGTACCAGTCACCTTTCCTTACCTTTCCATCAAAGAAGCATGGGAGCAGAAAGACATTCCTCTTTCTGTTAAGTATCTTACTTTGAGCTTACAGATGCTATCACAGACCTGCTAACAACCTGGATCCTAAATTCTAGGCTTGATGAATACAGCCGTTGATGTTGCTATTTCTATGTGAGTTTGCAAGCTGAGAATTGACAGCCACAGTCAGGTTTCTGGAGCTGATTACAGTCATCCAGTTTCAGGCACTCAGAAATGAGCTTGATACTATGTTGTCAGAGCTGTTCCAAATTTCTTGGTGTAAATGTGAATTTGCCCTGCAGTTTGTTAAATATCTTACAGTGATTTTAGTAATGGTCAATGTAGTAGCTAATTCACCATTGCATTCTTGTTTTGGCTTCAGGATATCTTTAGTCTTAAGACTTGACTCCAAAAAATCTCCTTAGCTTTCTGAATGTTAAGCAGCCAGATGAAATATCTCTGTGAGCACGCAGGAAATATATGTTCTCTTTTCTCTCTGAACAGCTCCAGAGGCCATACTCTAACAGTATCCTGTGTTGTGTTCTCACAACTGTTTTAAAGTTATATAACTAAATTTAAAGCAGACTATGACAATGAATTGTCATCCTGCTTTCAGACACCACTGTTCCCTCTGATACCAACACTACCCATCCTTGAAATGGTACTTGATGTGGCAGATCTTTCAGTTCTGTTTTCTAGCAGGTAAAAACACTTTTGTACAGATTCAAGGTACACCCTGAATGCAATTCATTTTACATATACTACTTCTGGCACAAAGAAGGTCAAAACTCAAGTGGAGAGATCTCTCTCAGAAATCTCAGGACCACTCCATTGCCAAGGTCACAGACAACCCTGCAAACAAATCCACAGCCTCCAGGTGACCAGGGCTAAAGATTTCCTCACAGACTGAGATAAAAAAGGGAGGACACTATGCAAAAGCAATGCTTGGGAAGGATATTTTCCTTTTACAAAGAAAGGCACAATTTTATGCAAACTTCCTGTATGGCAAGTCCTTAATGTCCTTGCTGCTGCATCCAGGCCCCACAGACTGGGAATTAACTCATAACTCTTAATCACTAAATAACTTAGATGACTGTCATTATGGAACCAGTCTGTTTGGCCATACCTGTACTAATAAATTTAACTTAGCCAAGGCTCGGATTGAGCACTGGTACTTGATCCAGGCTGCTACATGGCTGGCACATACTCACACATGGCTTTCTCCTAACACCAAATAGCATTCTCCCACACATAGGCAGATTGGGATCCAGGTTCGACATGAGCCAAGGACTATCTATTTCAATGCATGATTCTAATTTCGGTGGGAAAGAGGGTTTACGTGGATGTAAGATATTCCATGTCCCTTGTATGAGTACGATCCTAATTTTTTATTATATAGACACAGCCTAGCAGGTTTGTGATTCAAACTGTCTTGCTCTAAAGCAGACAGAGAGTCACTCTCCCGATAGTCATTAGTCTTACTGATCCCCAGTAGTTATTTATATTACAGCTCTAATCCCAAACAATGCATTTTTTATAAGGTACTCCCTTTATCTAAGCAGAAAATATTCAGGGTAGTGCATCTGTTTTCTTGCGTTGTGATTCTGGCTTTGAAATATACCTGGGTTTCCATGAGAGTCACATAGTTGCTTTGAAAACAGAATGCGCTTAGTTTAGAACTAAAACGAAAACAAGAAGAATTTCCTATTTTCTCTTAGCTAACAGAAGGTTTTGAAAAGAGATATTTGCAGAGGGGAAGAACAGTAACTCCAAGTAAAGGAACAATTTATTCATAGGGTTGTGATACTCGTGCCTCTAGCACGAGTGGATACAAAGGATGGATACACAGACCCTGGGTTGGCTCCCAGACCTGTGTCCATACATGGCAATTCTTTATTTCACCATCTGCTTTCCATGAACATCTTTTTTTTTTAAATCAAAGAACAATGATTTAACAAGAAGTACACTGCATTATATCAGTCTCTCAGTGTTCCTTCTTATTCAGTTGTGTCCAGTTTAAACCTCCAATATGTCCAGGTATTCTTCTGCCTTTCCTTCATTTCAACAGCAGTGATCTATCAAATCACTTTCTTTTAATTGTCTTCTTACCTCTGCTGCAAGGCTTATTCTGTGCTGCACAAAGCAGCTGGGTTGTAAAGGATGCACCTTGTTATGCACATCATGTTTGTTTTGCTGTTCTTCTTCTCACTATTTGTTTCATTCACATACACGTGTATATGCATGTGTATGTATGTACATGTATGCGTATCTATATGTATATGCTTATGCATTTGTATATGTATTTTTTAAATAAATTGTGACTCTTTGGGGACATTACTCTTGTTTTTAATTACATCTGACATAACAGATACTAAAACAGTACTCAGATCATCACAGCAACATTTAACTGTTATTATAATTCTGATAAATTGCAATTTTTAACTGTAGTTGTACGAAAGATGGGTAAAGAAATAACATACATTAATCACAGATAAATCATTGCTTCCATTAGCATTCATCGAGCTGTAAATCAGCAGAGCATTAAGAATTTTTAAATGGATACACTGCATACCTCTATCTATCTATCTGAGGAAAAAAAAGTATATCCAGAAAAAATCTTGCCAAAAACATTTTCTACTAGATCAGTTTGTAGAGAATAATTAGCCATATCTAATTTCCTATATACCAGTTTTTGTTCATGCATGCTACCTTTTTTGAAAATTAACTTTATCTACTTCTGGAGTAAGCACGACCAGTCAGCTGTCCTCTTTGCCAACAACTGAAGCTCAGTTTCCTTCTCCTTGGCACAGACTATCAAATTCAGATGCATAGTGATATATCAATGCTCCTTCCAGGTATGGCAGCAGATCTTGAAAGTCCATCTAATCTTTTATTGTGTTGAACTGGGACTTGGTTCATTTTTCGCTGACACACATAGAGCCCAAGCCTTAATCTTTTCAACCTCTCACTAATGAAGATATAAGAGTTACTCTTGGTTCTGCGTATTCCACATCCTCCGTTTTGTCCAGTCATTAGCAAAACACTTAGGAAAATTCATTAACAAAGATTTAAAGTCCATTCACCACTTTTTACAACAAACAGGATAAAGAAAAACAGCTTGCTTTCTACTAGCATTAAATTGCTTTCCTTCAGCAATCAGAATTCTATATGGAAGCCGATTCCAGTAAATAGGTATTAGTTAGAGAAATGGATTGATAATCATGACTCTTCAAGTTACTGGGATTTCTCATTTATCTTCATAATCACTAACAAAACATGTCCTGTCAAATTTAAGACTACAGTGAAATTTTATTTCATAAGATACAGTAGTTCTTCAGTTTGCTGTTATTTTTATGAACCAATTTGAATTGCTTAGATAAAGAAATACAGTGCATATAAGGTGCATATATAGAACTTTTGCTATAAGACATCAGTCATACCTACTACAAACAAGCCAAGTCAGAGCAAAAGTAGATCTGTAAATGTAGCTTCTGAGTGTTTTAAGATTGCCAGTGTTGGAGCAGACCAGTGAAGAGGTAGATTTTTTTTCAAATGCTGAGGTTCCCTCTTTGGACTGCCAGAAGTATCATTCAACTGAAGATACAGAACTCCCAGCTTGAAGCTGGGTGTAGCTAACATGTGAAAGGTCAGTTATGGTGCAGTGGGAAGTATTTTACTCTTGCAGAGCACCACCTGCACATGGAGTGTTCTTTGATATAAACATTCCCACAGAACATGGGAACAACTTGTTTATGAGAAGAAACAGTGCACCCATTTTTCTCAGTCCAGAAACAAGGAAGTTCAGAGGTTGATATAAGCGTTCCCCAGCAGGAATAAACTGTGAACTGCCTTTTATAACTTCTTAAAAGTGGTTCAAGGGATGGATAGTTCAAAGAACCAGTAGTGAACTGTAAAATATTTCTACTGTAGGCCAACGGTTTAAATATGACCCGTTCATATGGTCTAAAAGTCCTTACTATCAGAGGCAATACAGTGCTCTCTACAAAATGATCTTGTGGTTGTAGGCAGTTTCACATCACAAAAATATAGTGCCAAAGCTACTGGAACTGAGCTTCTCTGTTTGCAGCGCTAGCATTGACATCAAACATTTCAGAATGAACATGAAGTCAGCCCCCGTCCTGAAGTAGCCCATCTACACCAGGACCAGCTAACCATTGTTCTCACTGGGATGCCCTATTTCTACTCTCACTACATTTCTGCAAATGTGTTCTGTGCATTTTGATAGCACAGAAATAGCATCTTCTGCTGCTTTTGTATACTTGAAATACAAAAATCAAAAATCAACAGCTAACTGAAGTTAGCTGTTGGGAAAGCAAAAATAATTAAAAATCCTCACCATTCTACCATAATGTACCATTTCTTCCAAGGCATGACTGCTTACTCCTTTGAGCAGAACTTGTCTGGATATCTTTAACAACACCATCTGCTGACTTCTAGCACAGTAACAGATTTTGCTTGAATGAACTGGCCGTGTAAAAAATTCTCACTGCAGCACCTGAAGGCTGTGTGAAGGTGTCATCTTCTGAGTTAGATACCAATTGTGTAGCTTTTCAGTATCTAACGTAATGTGTCCTAACTGAGAGCAGGTTATAGGCAAGAAATGCACACCCATTTTTTACAAACACTAGTGTCAGTTCTGTAAAAATCTGCCTCTGGATGATGCTGAGAAAATACAAATTGGGTGCATGCAGCTGCTGCTGTTTTGAAATTCTTCTGTTACATTTTGAGACACAAGTTCTGTAACTATCTGTTTCTACATTTGAAGCCTGTGTAACATGCATAGTTTCTTTATGAGATATTATATCCCGTTTGGATTTTTTCTATTTTATGTTAAAAAGAATAGATTTAATGCTTCTGGTACCAGAAGCAAGCAAACAAACAGAAAAAGAATATAACTGTGTTATGAACATAGAAGAAAAGTTAATTTTCAAAGACATTCATTTAGGCATAACTAGGAAATGTCAATATTAGGTTGGAATAATTAGAAAGTGAATTATGTAGGGAGGGAATAGCCCACAATAGGAAGTTCTGATGAATATTTCAGTGACTGGAATCAATATTTACTTTACTTGGGTTAGCACTGCACAATATATCTACTAAGTAGATAAAAATAATTTTAAGGATGCCAGGAAAAGCTTTAGCAAACTTGCAGTCACAGATTGTTGACCATCAGTATTACTGCCAACTCCTTGGGCTGCATCTCAGAGCTTCATGGATTAGGGCCCACAGGTCTCCCTGGGAGTCTGACCCCACAGTCAGGGAGGAGGCTGTGCTGGAGGGGTTAGGTATAACAGGTGTTGCCCTTATTTTTGCTGCTCTCTGGAATGTCTGGGCCTCTAATCCAAGACATTCTGCTTTTTCTTCCTTGCTTGTAGGCCCAACCTTGAAGTAATATTCTCTTTACTTAAACATCTGACTCTGTTTTTAAACTGTGTGCTATTAGCATTTCGAATATATTTTAGATCAGAGTTTAACATGCCTTGGTGGAAAGCTGTCCTGCAAATAAAACCTGATATAACCACCCTGAATCTGATGTTTTCTGTGGATGTTAGATGTATTCAGAAACTCCAGCTCAGGGCATTTTTAAGCATTAATATCGAACATAACATGTGGAATACATAAAAGACTCTGAATCAAGGAATTTCCTTTGGAATGTTTTGAAGCCAGGGTTTGAGATCTGCTGCATTGCTGCTAACTGACAGAAAAGTTATATTGGATTTGCATAAAAAACTAGCTTTACATTTTATCCTAGCTTCTATTTGCGATTTAAAATGTGATTCAAGATCTATGTTGAAAAATACTCTGTAAATGTAGGGAGGCCTGCATACAGTCTATAATTACAGTAATAAAGTAGAAGGAACTGCTTATTTTCTTGGTTTCCTTTTACAGAACCATTTCCACATCCTCTGTTATGTGGTGGTTTTTCCAAAAAGAAAAAAAAAGTACACGTGGTAAGGAGAAGAAAATCCCCCGTGGGGTACGTTGCTGTTTCCACGGTGTAAATGGGAAGTGAAAAAAGATTCAAGTTTCTTTGAAGTATTAATGTCTGAATGTAAACCACATCAACAACATGAGCTGCAGCGTAAAGATTTGTGAGATACACAACTGGAATAGGAAAAAAGAAAAAAATGCCTGGCCAACCCAATAGGAACTGACATGCAAAAAGCTATTAGAAGCAGTATTTGCCTGTCTTTCTTGAGAGCTTTTCCATGGGAAAAGAGGGACTGTACAAGAGTAGGCCTTAAATACAACTGCAAATTACAAGTGCTGCTCTGAAAGTAATGCCTCTTATTTTATAATGTTGGCCCACAGCAACAGAGGCGGATGTTGGTAGTATGGCAGTAGAGGTTGCACCTTCCCACCAGTATGCCATTACATGTCGTTGCCATGTGACAGATGGCTGCAGAGGAGCACTCTGACAGAATGGCTTCTGACATGGAAGTGTGTATGAAGCAAAAGTGTAGAACTGAATTCCTCCATGCAGAAAAAAAATGGCACCCAATGACATTAATTGACATTTACAGAATGTTTATGGAGAGCACAGTGAGGAGGTGGGTGGTGAATTTCAGCAGTGGTGACAGCAATGTGAAAAACTGGACAGCCACACACAAGTATCACATCACAAAATGAAGAATGTCTTGATCAGCTCATCCACTTGAATGAGCTAATTGTGGTGACTGTGTTGAAAAATAGTGTTTTGTATCTGAAAATTTTCTCTGTCAAATAGTGTTCTTGTAATATTTGTATCTGCTGTAGTTTCTATGGAAATAAACAGGAGGCATCACTTTCAGAGCGACTTACATATCTGGTAATTTGACATGTCACCAATGCAAAGCAGGGGAGCTACATCCTGGAGAAGGATAGCTCACTTGGGATGATGAGGATTACCTGCAGTTATCTCATGCCAGTAAAACGATTAGCCCAGCAAAGCTGTGCAGCATCAGCCTGGCTTTCAAAGCTGAACATTATTGGTAGTATTTACTACTTACATTGTGGTTCGGATACTGAGGTCCAGATCACCAGCTGTCACCTATTATAAGTTCACAAAGAAGGCAGTGGGCTTGCTCTTAGATTGCTTCCTGATGGAGAGATTGGAAGTGACTGGTAGCTGACACACCTCAGTTGAAGCCAAAGTATTGTGTCTAACACCATGAGGTCATCCCCATGCTACACAAGATAAAGTCAAAAAGTGAGCTTTAGGAGATACAGCCAATGGCAGGATATGTCTACATAAAAATATGTGCATGCACAATGTGGTGATCAGGGCATGGCTAACATTCAGCCAGTTTCAATGTGAATCGCACAGAGAGGTCTCTGCATGTCTGCAAGGAAACAAGCACCCACAACCTTACAAAAGACTAACAGCCTTAATGGCTAAACTTCTTAAACATGTAGGAGCACAACAAAAAGAGGAATTCACTGTGAACGTGGAAGAATGTGGTTCAATTTCTCTTGTGATAACATTTTATCATCTCACTTCATCCACTTGTTCTAACTCAAATTCAGTGTGGCAGTTAAAATTACCATTTAAAAATATGTACATTTCACATGGGGAAAAAAAAAAGAAAAGAAGACTAAAGAAACTAGATAAAGAATAGTCCAGCCACACCGAAAAAGCATTAAATCCATAATTAAAAAAGAAAAAAAAAAAAAAGCCTGTCTTGTTCATGCCCTGCTCTTTAAATAAAGCTGTTTATGATAAAGTAAGACAAAATGCAGTCTGTACTAATGATGTTGATTTTGTAAACCATACCATACCAGCAGACTCTTGCTAACTTCAGCAAAATTTTATAAACAGGTAAGAAAATTAATCAGTGTAGGCAAGGCAAAAAATCTGTGAATGCCAAAGATCAGCATGTGCCATTCACATGATAAATAAAATACACATTTTTAAAAAAGCAAAAGGAAAGAAGAATGGAAGTTCTTTAAAATAACAAGAAAGCATTTTGTCATAATTCTGTTTCTATGGAAATGGTTTTATTTTGTGATGTTAAATTAATGATTGCTACATATGTAAGCCCACACATGTTACAATGTTAAGGCTGCATCTAGACAGTGTACTTCTGAGAAATATTACCTTCACTATACATAAAGTTCAGGTTATCTCAAACTTAGTTCAGATTTGGGTTTAGAAATTATTAACAGTTGTAATTACAGTCTCTTCACAGTGCTGGAATCCCTTAACTGCCAATAGTCATCATCCCCACTACCATATAGCTAAGGGCTAACAGAGGCTGACAGATTGTGGCTTTCCCACTCTTATTGCCTACAAGTCCCTGATCACAGTGGGAGAGCAAGGTAGGGATGCCCTCAAAACCTTTGGTTGAGGTCACTTTACATTATGAAAGTTAAACTTCCTCAAGCATGAGAATAGGTACCTAGATTATCCACTTGCCTGACGAGTGGCCTTATCATTAAGCTAAAGATGCTTTTTCTCTTTCTGAGAGCCAGAGTATGACACTTTCAAGTAGAAGATGCTATTGCCTGGGTATTATACCAGTCAATTGATTTCAGCTCCCTTCCCAGAATCAGACAATTTATTAGTGAGTGTGCCTCCTCAGATGATTTATACACTCATCAGCTTGACAGTATTTTGAAGAACTCCTTCTATCCTACTTTGGCGAGTCTTTAATCTTATCAGCAATTACCAAAATTCAGCATGGCCCTTTCCCTTTGTACCTGCACTCTGATGTTACCTACATCTCTGCTGCTGGATCTCAAGTGCCCAAGAACTAAATGTGAGGGAACTGGGAAAAGCAGCAGCAGTTTCTAGCAGCTTTACAAGTGTATTTTTCATTTCCCCTGCGTTTCTTACAGCAAGTAAAACATTTAGTTTCAACTTGAATATAGTGCTGTGTGTCAAAGAAAATGCAATATGTTGAGGAGGCTTAGGTGAGAATACCAAACAGATTTTCATTTGGATTTTCCAGCCTGAATTGCCTATCCTCACCTCCACTTTGGCAGCAAAAGAAAAAAAAAAATGTTATGCCTGAGGTGCTAATTGTGATGTTTTACACTGGCAAAGTATTAGCAAAGGTTTCTGTTTAGTTGAGTCCTGCACATACAGTAACATAGAGCTCTTACTCATGCTTCACTTGAGCAATTACTGTAACTTTCAATATTAATCCTAATTATATGACTAAAATGGTTTCATAAATAATTTTAAACACTGTACTAATGACTAATAAATATAATGAAGAGTAAGTATAAAGCAAAATAGATCCAGTTAAATTACTCTTTGGTGTCCAATATCCATGGCATGTTTAATGATTAGACTTCTGTCCATCTATAAATAATTATAATTATTTTCAGTCATTACTATCAAGCCCAGCAATTTGGCTAATTACTACAAACTGTAGTTAACATCTTTTCAGTTTGCATCAGTAAGTCATTTTTTTAATTTCTAATTATCACCATGTCCTTTAAGTTTCTTCTTCTTGATGCCATTTACCTTTGATAAAGTGTTAGAAATAAGCCTTCCAAATTTTCTTAGCAATATACTTTCCTTTACTGAAACAATAGATTTTCATCAGTACATGAGGATGTCACTATACATTACTTGCAATGGTGTTACAGCCTGCAGTTTTGAGTGAGAACTGTACTATACGATGATATTCTGAGATTCTGATAGGTCTCTTCCACATAATGGCATGTCATACTCTGAAATTCAGTCTGAGGTCACGATTTGCAGCAATTTTGAAATCACAGAGTTTGAGACTTACCATAACAGGTTCCCATTAATGATATCTTCGGAATTGCTCCTAATTTACAAAAGTATTATACTCAGATTGTGACGTTAGATCTAGCCTTGGTTAAAAAAGAAAAAAAAAGAGAAATATATAAATTACGTCAGTTCAAAAGCATTTGAAGAATGCGATACCATCAGAATTGGTCAGGAATTCTCTAGCAAAACGTGTTCATGAGACAGAACATATTTATATAAATCAAAATGTTATTTGGAAGCTTTTCCATACATCATGGAACCCACGTTCCCTTGGGATCCAGCCTAGCAGGCAGATTTCTAACCTGAGCAGGTTCTGGTCAGCTCACCTACTCCGTCAGCAGCGCACACAAGGAGCTGGTAGTTAACTGAAGTAGTAGGATTTCATTTCCTCAAGTCTCAGGTGCTCCACAACTTGTATTTTTGAGCTGCACTGTAGAGCTCCGACAGCTTTCAGGATCTGAATTAATAAGACAATGAATCTGGCTTCCACAGTCATTGCTTTTCAGCAGTCCGAGCTCCCAGGCTATCATCATTTACAGATCGAGATCCTTGTAGATCGAAGCCATTACCCTAAAGCTGATTACTCTGGGTCAGCCCATCAGATATCATCCTTCTCCTACTCTGTCTTATCACCTATGCTCACTTTAGTTGGAAATGTCATCATTCCTGCCACAAATTCCTTCACAAAATAGAGATATTGTTTTTCTCATATAGCTCTAATTGGGACTGCCATAGTCTATAAGGCTTTTATGAACAGCACATTGTAACATTTGTTATTTCCTGATATGTCTTGTCAATTTCACACATTCCAATTCACAGTATGGACAGCTCAGAAGTCTTTCACATTTTGTGTGAAAATATAATTCAGGTCAACATGCATCTACAGGAAAGTTCAGTTTCAGACTATGGGGATATACTCTTCAGAGTCTCGAGTCTTTCATCATTGTTTGTCACCTTGTAGACTGCCTGGAAAGCAGTTTCCCATTCTAACTTGATTGTGTTTTATACCTAGAAGTGGATACAGTATCATAACTGGGAGTAATTCAAGGTATTATCAGATTTCAGATGCCAGACCCAAGAAAATATTGGAGCTTGCTTGACTTCCGGTTCTATTCAGGATAAAAATAAAGTCCCAAAATTGGCATCATTCATTCCTCTCCTGTGAAAATGTTCTGAGCTGGGAAAGCTCTTGGTTCTGCTACTCACTATTTGACTTTTCAGCGACATAGGTGTGCTCTTGAAACATAGAAAGGGAGTGGAAATTTCCCTACACTGATCAGAATAAAGATATTTATTTTAAAAAGAGAGAGGAGCTAGTTCTGGCTGATGTTAGAGAGAAGCACCCGTGTGCGTGTTAGATTAGAGGAGCCATTCATGAATCATACATTCTTACCCAAATGTTATCCCTGCATTGCTACCCAAGCTCATGTTACCAAGCACACAAGTGCTGGCCTTGAAACACAGACCTGCCCTAGGGCTAGTTTAATTGACGCAGCCAGCTTTTCCAAAAATGGTGTGTGTTTGCAGATTTGTGAGCTAGTTATGTTCAAACAATGAGTCCCCTTGTAGTCTTTCTCAATTCTTTGTCATTTTGCAAGTCCTTCACTGCTCATCCAGTTTACTCTGCTATCCTCTGACAAACCTGGGCTGGGTGCCACAGACTCCCTGTACGATCTTGGCAAGTCATTTGGGGTCAGAATTTTACTCACGCTTTGTCTGAAGTTGTTCCATTGGTTTCAGTGGGATTACTGAAAGGATGAATTACTGCAGAGAGTGGTGATAGGAAACTTTATCCCTTCAGATATTTTTTGTGAGGGATAACTCAAGAACTTAGCATTTGCATCTGGTTACATGAATGAATAGTCTATTTGGTCCTAAATGAATTTGAGAAAGGCTACTTCTGAATAAGAGTTTATGGAAGAAACATTCAGAATGTGAATCTTATTGCATTAGTCAATCCAAGATGTTCCCTGTACACTCTGGTATTGGTATATGTTAATACTCCCCTTTCCAAAGAATTTGGGCTCCCAAATGCTTTAAGTAATGTAAAGTTCTACCTCACAACTTCCAGGTCAATTCTGAAAGCTCTCCTTCCTGCTTGAGGCACAGTGGCATTTAGTGGATGATGTCTGTCCTTGATAGCCATCATGGGGCACCAGACAGCTTTTGCATTCTGATGCACAGGATCAGTGTTCATCTCTTTTGAAAGAATTACAACTTAACAGCTGCTTTAAAGCTGTTCTTCTAGTTTTACTGCTTAAAAAATAGAGCAAGGCTGTCCATTGCAAGGGCTTTGGTCCCTGACCTCTCCTAAGCACACACAGAATCCGAAGAAGATAGGGAAAATAAATTTCTATATCTGTTTTCCTATTTTTTCACCTTTCCATAAGTCTGATAAACTTAATATACATATGAATGTCTTCTAAGTCAGGGAACCAGACAGCTTAGCATCAAAGTGTGCTTTCCATCAGCTTTCTAAGAACAGCTCTCTCTCTATGTAAACAGCTTTGATATTTAGTCTTATGCAAACCCTTATATGAATCCCATTTTATTCAAGTGACTTTGGCTACTCAAGGTTAGAAATGTCAGCCTAGAGCCATGCAAGAAGACTTATAAACCCTTTAAGAACCTCTTACATATTTGCGCATGTATTCTCATTCTCCCATTCTCCCATCCAGAACTTCCTTGACCATTCCTGTGCTAGAAAATTACTCAACGCAAGATATTTGATATGTTTTCAAACGCAGCAAACTGTATGATCTGAGTGATAGAAGGAACATCCTGTCCTCATCATGATAGAGAGAAAGAGTTTATAACCTGGGTCAGCAAACATTTCCAACAGGTGGTACCTGGGTGAGTATCTGCCTAATACAAGGTCAGAGATATCTAATACAAGGCAAGAGCCAGTAATAAGATCAAAAGCCCTCTACAAGATAAAATCCTTAGACTCTCTTCAAACCCTGTGCAACTAAATAGGACAGGTATTTTATTGAACTTGCTCTGTTTTTTGCTTTCTGTACAGAGAGGAAATGGAAAACCAATTTAAAAACTAGCTGTGCCATTCATGCTCCTTGATAGTGGTTAATCCTTGTCCAAACTTTTTTTTTTTTAAAGATGATTTTGGCAACTGAGCGTTTGGTTCAGAAACATTCTTTGGAGATTTGGTTGCTAAAATCTTATTCCCAAAACATAAACATCTGTGTAACGTGCCTGTAAGTCATAAGGACTGGATAAACTATAAAATGCCTAGTTTTGATTTCTCAACTTTTGCCATTTACTGAAGAAAAATCTTACCATTAAGTTTTGTTTCCTCCTATTTTCACTTTGGAAACTAGAGGATTAATATACCAACAACTGTCACTTCTAGAACAACAGGTTTCTTCAGCTCAATCTGGATTACAATAAATTCACTTCTAATTAATGTGTCCAACTATAGTTCAGCTAGCTATCAAGTCCAACATGTTGCCAGCAGGGGAGAGACTCCGTAGAACCCCATCTGACAGTTTTGCCCCACTCCACACCACCTGCATCTCGTGCAGTAACAAATCAAGCATCACAGACTCCCTACAGATTTGAATGCATATCCCATGCCTGGAGTGCAGGAATTTGAAAGGTCCACATCTGGAACACAGCATCTTGAATGCAATGAAATATATTTCCTTTGGGAGCTTAGAAGCTGCTAACTGACAAACAGCTCTAGACCAACACAATTTCACTCACCTTAATGCAACTAAAACGGAAGATTACTGTAACTGCTAAGGATGCAATCATGTAGAAAACTGTACAGGATTTTCAAAAAGGACTTAAAAAGGAAAAAACTAATCAGATAGTCCAAAAAGACTATTGATTTTATTAGGAGAAAATTTTGAAGATCCTCGTGGAAAAAGCAGTACTGGTTTGCAAAATGCCAACCAGTATTTAGCAAAAGCAGGTCAGGCCAAGCTCCTCCAAGCACTAAGCTGATTTCGGTGCCCTTGATTTCTTTGTCTGTTTTTTCTTTCTGAATGCACAGCCTCGCAGAGTAGAAAAGAAGAAAAGATGCTGGCTTTTATTAGAAACACTGTTACCCACTCAGGCCCTTGTAAATGAGCTCAAAACAAGGAGTTGTTACATTACGGATTATTTTAATGTTATAAAGGAAAATGAGCTGCAATTTGATTCTATTTTCTTAATATTTTTCTGCCAAACAAGCTCTATTTGTTTAGCTTTATCTCTGTATAGTGTTCTACAAAAGGCTATATTTCAGGATAAATGAGAGAGGAGACTTACAAATTTTGATGAATAATACTGGAAAACCTACACTCTTCCCACAGGCAATTCAAACATTCCAAACCAAACTAAGCTGATTTTCAGGAGATAGAAGAATGATTTTTTTTTTACTTTTGAATACAGAAGTTTTGGATATAAATGCACATGGGATCATTCCCAAATTCAGAGCCAAACCTAAACCTTCTGTGGTTCACCCAACACTGTGTTTCCGTAGATAAACAGACTGTAAGCATGGAAATTCAAAAGGCAGATGAAAACGTAGGGGAAACAAAGTAAATTTGCAGAACAGAAATACATCGCTATAAAATTTTGCTGGTGCAATTATAAGAACAGGGAAAGAAAATGGCATATTGGATACTGAATTTATAGTGAAATATTTTGAGTACTTTTCTGAACTTTTATATAGATGTATTTTGGAATATTTTGGATTTCTGCTTTCTTGTCTGTTATCTCTGAGATGTTTCTAAGATTCATTCTGTATGCAATTTTAAGAATGTAAGTCTAACTCCATGGAAATAATTTCCAAACAACTTTGCATACAAGGCCTGTTTAGGTGGATGAACCAAAATTAAAAGATTTCAAGCAACAAGATTTTCTAGGGCATCTAAAGATTTTGGACGTATCTTCCTTGCCAGAAACAGGAAATGAATAGCCTACTGGAGAAACCAGTAGCTCAATGTGCTAAAACAGCACTAAAAATCTCCTGTGTCTGAAAACATATCTCCTGTATTTATATCAGCAGAGAGCCAAGTGTCTTGCTTAATAATTAAAGAAGAAATGTTAAAGGTACTAATGGGAAATGAAACCTCCAGTTGACACAAAACAAAAGCACAAGCTAAATCATTTTGTTGAATTCTTGCCTGTTTCACGCAATTATTCACTGTCGTGGCTTGTGTTTGCCGCATAGTTGCATATTTTTTCCCAGAATACTGAACAGAACTCATACCATAAGTGCTGACTGTAAATGGTAACTGTAGGAAACAAATAGAAATATAAGCAGATGGGGATTATGCAGAAGAAGCCCCGTGTCGTTGGAATAAGTTACCATCCTCAGCTTGCCACCAACTGCTTATCATGCCCTCATCTCAAAGGTTATCTAATCCTACAGCAGAGCTGCTGAAGGGGAAACTACTGTACCTGCTGCATTCAAGATAAGACATCTTATCAAAAATTTAGTCAGGCTAACCTTATTTTGACTGAGAGATTGAGGAACTTGAATAGGATGGGTGTAAAAGGAGTAGCCACCAAAGGAAAGGCAAGACCAGGGTCTCAAAAGCGATGTTTGTTTGTATGGAGGGATGTGGAACAGGACACTCAACTACAGCTTTAAAAACATTCACCGGACTGTGGGCTGTCTTCCTAATATATGCAGACAATATTCAGGGGAACATAAACAAGGATGAACTGAGTAGAAAAGGTCTCAGGGAAGTAGTCCTGATAGGCAATGTTGATATACCATGTGCTGTTTTTAAAGCCATGATCGTGCTGATGGATTTTTCTGGGTAGGACTATTTGAGAGTCCCTGCTATGTTTGGAACTCTTCTGGTGTACTCACCATATTCAAATATTATTCTCCATTCCATCAGTCCTTCATTCCTGATCACTTGTTTTACAACTGTCTGTTACACAATCCAGTTGTAAATCCTTGGCACAAACGGCTTCGATGTAATCCCAAGTGCTAATCTCTTTTAGCAAACTAATGGTTCCCCAAATTCACATGACTTGGAAGTGTGTTTTCAGTCAAATGTGGATCAATACTCTCGACTTCTTTCTTTTATTTTCTTCCAGAAAATATCACTCTTTTTTTTCTAGGCATCTTGCTGCAGACTCAGCCAAAATCTTTCTGAGTTCTTTGTTTTTCTGTATAACAGAAAGGAATCAAATGGTTTAATTTTTAGGCATGGAACTTGTGAACTATTTCTCTGCCCTCATAATGGGAAAAGAGAGTAGTTAAAATTTAAAAAATCAGACTCAAAATCAGTGGTTAGACACAGCACAGTCTAATCTAAGGGTCTTTCTACCTGGAGAAAGTATATCTTCTTAATTATAATGCTATAGGTGAAGTATCTCAGCTTCTTTCCCAAATATGCAGATTTCCTGAATGCTCATGCAAACTGTGCCACTACATTATTAATCTTGTATAGAAGAGGAACAATTATGCCTTTGAAATTATGCTTCCCCTTTTTGACTGAGATAGCCTCTGAATTGCTGAACAGATTGAACGACATCTGTATCAGGCTAGCAACTGTTTATTCTTTTAGGATTACAAATGATACAAGCCAAAGATGGTCAAAAATAGTGTGAATGAAGAAAGGATCTTTCCTCGGTCTATAACATTAGCCCAGGACCACCACCATAGTATAAATTTAGGAAAACCCAGCTCTTCCCAGAGTCAGGGAAGTGTTGCCAACACTCAGAGGATAGGACTGTTTCAACAAAGCCATATGAAGGATTTTCAGCACTGCAAAAAGAAACATGACATGTCAACCTAAGGAAAAAGAAGGCCTGATGGACAGCACTGATGCTGCCACAGAATGAAATAGAGGAATAGAGAGGGACAAGAGTGGTACAAAAATCAAGTAAAATGACTTGAAAGCATGGCACTTTGCTTCTTGCTGCTGTGAAGAAGCTGGGTTTGGGAAATGAAGGGGGAAATGTCTGTTTCTCCTAGCAGAGCCCTGCCTCCAGCCACACCATCATATGTCTTCAGCAATAGCAGCAGCAAAACTGGCTTCCCAGGGTCTGGGTGTCTGCAAAGCCTGAAACAAAGACAGAGGGAGTTTTTTGTTGCTTCTGACCATCTTCTAGACAGCTGCCTACTCTGTCCATATGCAGACATTTGATAATCTCTTTGGATCTCAATGAATCCGTTTCACCGACTAATTCTTTCTCTGGTGTAGGAGACTTCTGCTTATTTAGGGATAGTCTATTTAAATGTAGTGGTATATAGCTTTTAGGGAATCATAGAATCATAGAATGGCTTAGGAACCTTAAAGATCATCTAATTCCAACCCCACTGCTACAGGCAGAGTTACCAACCTGTGGATCAAGCTGCCCAGGATTTCATCCAACCTGGCCTTGAATGCCTCCAGAAATGGGGCACCCACCACCTTTCTGGGCAACCTGCTACAGCACCTCACCACCATCTGAGTAGAATTTTCTTCCTAACATCTAACTTAAATGTACTCTATTTATTTCATTCCCCCTTGTCCTATCGCTATCTGACCATGTAAAAAGTCAGTCCTCCTCATGTCTGTAAGATCCTTTCAAGTACTAGAAGGCCGCAATGAGGTCTCCCAGGATCTTTATTTTCTCCAAGCTGAACAAGCCCAACTCCCTCAACCTTTCTTCATAGGAGGGGATCTCCATCCATTTGATCATCTTTGTGGCCCTCCTCTACAGCTCCGCATCCTTCTTGTACCAAGATCCCCAGACCTGCACACAATACTCCTGATGGGACCTCACAAGGGTAGACTAGAGAAGGAACAATTGCCTCCCTCTCCCTTCAAGCCATCCTCTCAAAAGAGGGGTGGCCAAGGATACTTTTGGGCTTTTGAGATGCAAGAGCACACTGCTGGCTCATGTCCAGCTTTTTGACCGCAAAGACCTCCAAGTCTTTCTCCTCAGGGCTGCTCTCAGTGAGTTCTTCTCCCAGTCTGTACTTGTATCTGGGATTGCCTTGACCCAAATGCAACACCTTGCACTCATAACCAGCCTCCAGCAGGACATAGAGCCATTGACAATAACCCTCTGGCTACAACCATCCAACCAATACTTTATCCACCTAATAGTCTTCAAATCCATATCTCTCCAATTTAGAGACAATAATGTTGTGTGGGACCACATCAAAAGCCTTGCACAAGTCCAGGTAGATTACATCAGTTACTCTTCCTTTGTCCACTGTTTCTGTCTCTCCATTATAGAAGGCCACTAGATTGGCCAGGTGTGGTCTGTGCTTGGTGAAGCTATGCTGGCTGTCTCAGATCACTTCCACATCTTGCATGCACCTTAACATCTCTTCTAAGAAGATCCACTCCATGATCTTCCCAGGCACAAATGTGAGGCTCACCAGCCTCTAGTTCCTCTTCTTTTCTCCTTTTTTTGAATATGGGAGTGATTCTTCCATTTTTCCAGTCACTGGGGACTTTGCCTGACAGCCACAGTTTTTCAAATATGATGGAGAGCAATGTGACAGCCACATAATCTAGTTCCTTCAGAACAGTGGAATACACATCATCTGGCCCCAGAGACTTGTACACACTCATCTTCATGAGGTGGTCTTGGACTTGCTCTGCTCTTACACTGGGAGGGATTTTGCTTCCCAGATCCCCTCTGCATACAGACAGCACCCCTATATTCTTCACAGACCAGCCAGCCTTGCTTACACTTTGTCCTTAAGGACAGTTTCCCTGGGGATCTCATCCAATAATTCTTCAAATTACCTGAAGTTCACTCTCTTGAAGTTCAGGATCCTGACTCCACTCTCTGCCAGGTTAGCATTTCTTAAGATTACAAACTCAACCAGGACATGGTCACTGCAGCCCAGGCTGCCTCTGTTCGTAATCTCTTTTACGATCTCTTCCGTGTCAGTGAGCACCGGGTTCAGGGTTCAACTCCGGTGGGCCTGTCTAATACTTGAACCAGAAAGTTGTTATCAATGGACTGCAGGTTCCTAATTTTAACTCACAAGCTGTCAACCTGTTCATGACTGTTTCTCAGGGGCAGCTATTTGCAGTCTACCCATTTAATATAAAAGGCAACTCCCTCACCTCTCCTACCTCCTCTATCCCTTCTAAAAAGCTCATAGCCATCAATCATGGTATTCCAGTTATGTGAGTCATCCCACCATGATTCTATGATAACAATAATGTCACAGTTTTCCAATTGCACTACGGTTTCCAATTCCTCCTGCTTATTTCCCATGCTGTGTGCTTTGATTGGTACTGAGGATGTTCAGCTGGGCTTTCAGCCACATTACCTTCCTGGAGGAATCCTCCCAAAAACCTCTGGGACAAATCTGAGGTTTTCCACTGCTGCTTCCTAAAGTGACAGTGTTCCCTGACTCTTCTCTGTTCCTCAGCAGTACACCCCCTTCCCCCACCAAATCTAGTTTAAAGCCCTAGATCAGATAGGGGAGGAGAGTGTACTGCTGAGCTACAGGGAACTACAAGGGCTTTGAATCACTTCCAGACACTTAGCTCTGAAGAGTCAGGAAACGACTTCCTTCCCTGGCTTCCTCTCTACTGCCATTATTTTCCCCACCCTCATCCTGTTGTAAGGTTGAACGAGATCTGTTGGGAATTTAAATGAGGTCGGTAGCAGTGACTCTCAGCTGAGGATGGCACTTCAAGTTCAATGCTCAACAGGAGCTAGTTTAGCTGGAAGTTTTGTCTCTTCAGTGCTAAATTTGCAGGGATTCAATATGCAGCTATTTCAAAAGATCCTGTATAATTCAAGGGTGCTTTTATTCAGCATTTAGTTACAGACCAAACTGTACTAAGAGAATAATTTCAGATGGCCCCTGGAGTGCAGACATCATCAGTTTTATGTCCCAAAAACCCTTCAGGAGCATATTTTTTTTCAGACTGTCCAGCTACTGTACCACCCCTGAAAGGCATCTTGTTATGAAATAGGTAGCAAGAAAAAAAAGCACAAGCTGCTGACACAACAGGACCCAGCACTGTCATTAAAAAAGTAAAACCCCTTCAATCTCTCTCAGCTATACCTTCCTCTCTCCTTTCCATAGAGATGTAAATTCAAGGCAGATTATTACCAAAAAAAAAAAAAAAAAAAAGCATACTCTTGTATTGTCATGGCTGAGGCACATCAGAGTAAGGCTACATCTGTACCAACATAATTAAATGGTGTTGGAATGAATTCTCTGACCTGAAGGGCAACCATTACAGTCTAGCCACATCTGTATCCCAAAAATCAAAATAAGTTGTCATAATCATTCTCCCCTGGGAATTGGGCTTCATCCGTGCTAACTCTCAGGCCAAGACTTGGAAATGCCTAGGAGTCTCTAAGATGGCCCCTGCAGAAAGTAAATCAAACATTCTGTTCATAATTTAAGATATGATCAAATTTCAGTGTTTGTGCTTGGATACTGGCACTTTTTCATATACTAAAATAATTACAACTTGAGTGGCCATTGCAGAGATATTTCAAATAAATCACAGTCAGTCTGACCACAGGTGCCATATGGGCATCTGCATCATTCTTTCCTCTAAATCAGACTGCCTGGCCTCAATTCCCATATTGTCCTGCAGCAAAGCAGTGAGAGGGGAGGCTATGATGCCCTATGGGAAGTGCCATCTATTATGGCAAGGACAAAGCTTTGAGGCATATAGTACCCAAAATATACTACACAACTAAAAGCAGGCTTATTAATTACCACTGTACATTGCTTTGATCAATAAAAACAGTGTTGTTCTGTAGAGATATTCAGTCTGCAAGAAAACTTCATTTGTCATTAAAACTATTTTTATGGAAGATTTCCTGCTTGTTTCAAAGTGTCATAGTGACTGACTGCCACGGGACAGAATAACAGTGCCTAAAGTTTTTCTCCCTGTACCATCCATTCTGTTTGGAAGGCAGATGAACTTCTTCTTTTCACCCTGTCAAACTGCCTGCTGTATTTCCTTCAAAGCTTTATTTTCCTGATGCTCTAATTAGTTATATTTTAATCTTCATCTGTCACTGTGCAATAAATACTGTTATTTTACCTAGTAGCAGGAAGAATGATTATGCATGCCATACACTGGGTTAGTTTCCAGTGAAGTGTCTGTCAAAAATATTCTTCCCTCATAATGTACACACAATCTATACACTGCTTTCATTATAGTAAAGCAGGTAGACCCATCTCTGGCAGAACTTAAACACTTACTTTGAGAATAACCAGGAGTTATGCTGAATGGAGGTAAGCTTCAGTGACACCAAAAGCAAAAGTGTTAATGAGTCACAGAGGAAGCTCTTTTTAATAGAGTTATTTTTAAAAGGTAATAGAACAATGTGAGTTCAGCAAGTGCTGTGTTGTTTCGGTGAATCAAGACTTGTGCAAACTATTTAGCAGTTTCTATTCACAATGAAATGTTCCACTCAGTTTACAAGGAATCTGGTGCTATGAACAGGAGAAAAAATCTCTCTTTCTTTGAAGCAAATAGAATGAGATAAACAATAAAGAGGAACAGAGGTATGCCCACTGCCCCATCTGAATCCTGGAACAAATGTAGTACTAATTTCAATGGGCCTGTGGAGAAAGTACTGGAAAGTGAAGCAGAAAATCAAAAGCTGAATGGTCATGAGTGGTAAAATATCTGGAATTGAACAGAAGGAAAAAAAAAGAAATAAAATAGATGTAGGGAAAGTCCCATATAGATTAAAGAATGAAGCTACTCTACATGCTTGGATAGTCTTCATTTAAAGAGAGAAGATGATGTAACATAAGTAAGCCAGGTGGTTTGTAAGACTTTAAAAGGACTCTGGCAAACAACACTGATGGATAAATAGCAACTTATTTCTGAAACCTTTATCTTTTTCCCAGAGCAAGGATGCTCAGTACTATGCCTTACATTGATTATTTTCTTAAATATATTTGGAGAGAGAACAGATAAGCAACACAATACAGACAGATTTCTTTTTAAGTTAATATTAAAAAGTGATTTAACTGTCATAACCTAACTTCTGTAATTGCTCAAACTGAAAGATGCAGTAGTGGGATGGTTCTGGGCTTTGACAAATTTAGTATCTTTTTTTGAAAGTCAATGACCTGAAATGTCCAGAGCACCATCACCTGGCCCTCCTCTGCCAAGATCTAAACCAACCAGCCTGCAAGTTTGGGAGGTACAATAGAGAACATCTGGCCTCATACTGCCGGTAGGATGGGAATCAAAGAGAGAATCCTTAAGTGCGCAAATGTTTGTTTCATTTTTTTCTTTCTTTCTCAATACCCTGATCAGTACTCAAATATTTACACTGATTGGCAATAAATTAAATTCCTCAGAACTGAACCTATTTGCCTGCAACATCAAGTGATCTCTCTGCCTTTATTTCAATCTACATGCCTTCTATCTCATCTTTTCCTCTGGGTGGGGGGAATGAGTGAGTGTCTGTGTAGGTGCTTGGCTATAAGCTAGGCCAACCCGCTACAGATGCATTATCCATCAAGATGACAAAATTCAATTTTGTCTGTGCTCTGAAGAAGCCTAAGATTGGTTCAATATAATGTTCAATTACTATGTCTCCCATGTGGTACAAAGGTATTTGGTGATTCAAGTCTTTCTTATTGAGGAAGTGCTTTTAAATTAATGTATTTGAGAAGAAATTGAAAACTGTTCTCAATTCAATGCTTTTGTGCAGAGGAAGAGATGAAGATCATACTTCAGTATGATTGCGTTGGGAGCAATAGGGTTATTCGAGATCTGACCACAGTATTACTCAGTTCAGAATCCGTGCAGAGCCAGGGTATTCTGTGCTAACAAAGACATCTGGAAAAAAAAATGGTATGTTCATGTAAAACACAGGAGAACTCTCTCCATCAAGAAAAGTTAAAGAAAGAACAGCTAAGGGCCAAATATCATCCCACTGTAGCCAAAATAGCCTTAATCATATTTCCAGGTACTAGAATATATTCAGAATCATACAATACTTTTGCAGATTCAACTGCAGAAGTTGATAAATTCTGAGAGTATAATGATCTATGTTACTAGAAAATCTAATATTTGCTTATTGTAAGAAAAGCTGATCAGTAAGGAAGACATCAGTATTACAATATTTGGAGCAAGGAATTTAAATATATAGTTATTTTTGTTGCCAATTAAAATATCAGTATTAGATTATCATTAGTGTTCCACAGATGTTTTACTTTCAAATATTGCGCTGTATCTGAGCCTAAGAACACACAGAAATCAAACTCTCCATCTTGAAGGTCTTGTTCTTTAGACCAAAGAAATAACTGGTTCATCATGCAGTAGGACAGTGATGAAAACCAATAAAATTTGTACCTCCTAAGTCCATATCAATCACCCAGTCTCAAGAAGAAATAGTGATTCCATCTTAGCTTGTGTTAATCTGGTTTTTTATCTGATAAACACACAATTGCCTCTGGCCCCATTCAGTTCATTCATCCTTCTCAAAGTAGAAGCAGACCTGCTGACTTGTGCTATTGGATTTTTTGATACAGGAACCTTTATCCAATAAACTTCACAGTGTCTACCAGCGCATTTTATGCAAGCTATTAAACGTCCATCACATGGAAATGACTCACAGTCATTACTGATTAGGTCATATTTGAGCCAGTGACCTAGTGCTGAAGAGTAAAGACAGCTTAAATTGCTTTTTACCATACAACAAAGAACCATATGCCAAAATACATTTGAAAGATGTAATTTAGCATACTTTCATTTTATAACAAGCAGTTATCTGTTGCACTTTTAAATCCAGTCAAAGTAAAGTCTTTGACAGTTCACTACTTACAAAGCACTACCCAACCAAATACAGCGATGGTGAACTGGGAATGCAGGCATTTTCATGAAAAGATCAACAGTTATTTTGTTGTGTTTTTTTTTTTTCAACAGCTGCAGAGTTTTGTCAGCATACCAAATCCTACATTTTGTCTTCACAAAGTTTGTTGATGTTAAAATCCAGAGATGGAAGGAAATTCTCTGAAATCATTACAAGAAATATTGTTGCAGTTGAAGCATTCTTAGTACAATCAAGTCTGCTTTGTGTGTTTTGAAGTATTCCCAAATCAAGATTTTATGAGTCTTGTTTTTCTTTGGCTGATTCTTTCACAGACAGAAATATTTGATAAATGGTAGCAAATGCTATTAACCAAATGATCAAAACTGCTGTCAATAGTGGATTTCCATGTGGTATCTGTTTTAAATTGAAGTGGAAGTTGATATGATTACATTCACAAACTTCTTAGGAAATCCTTACGGTACTTTTCAAAGCACAAAAGGAGAATTCCTGGGTCTAACAAATATTACCCAGACAAAAAGACCACAGATCTGCAATGACTGAACTAATCTCCGCCCTTCATATACAGCATAAATTCAAATCTGATTTGAATTCGGGATAACATCTGAATTTTCCCTTATATTCAATTCCAAGGGTATGAAGGAAAGTAAATTTGGTTCCATTTTTTGCAGACCTGAATATAAAGCACAGCTGTATTTGATACCTCATTGTTCTCCTACTGAAAATATTCTCATGGTATTTGTTCAAGAGACTTTTTGTACCAGCTGCAGTTTTCACACTATTTCCAGTAAGAATTAAAAAAAAAAAAAAGAATTCACAAAGAACAGCAGAAAGCAAGTTTTAGTCCTCTGCAGCAGTGTATTCTGTGAATACAAAATGAAACTCTTGCTGTTTCTCTTCACATTTCAACATTAGTAACTCTAATTGCTTTAACAAACCAGACCACAGGCAGTAATCATTATCTCAAGGTGTTGGCTAATCTCCCTGCTCACTGGTAATAGGCATATAGAAATAACTTCTTTCACACCCCAAATGTAATGCAGAGGTAGTTTTGAGGAACATGTTTTTCACGGGAACATAAGGTAAAATTTGTCATTTCAATGAAATGATGCATGTTACTAAATGACACGTGGATTTGGATACCAAGGACATTAGTAATTCAGATGGAAAGTTAATGCAGAGATTTAAAGGATTAGTTTGGTGTTGTTCTCTTACTACTTTCCAAATGATCACATGAAAACATCAGTATATTTGAAAATTGCTTAAAGCCTGTTAATTGTCAGAGAATTCCTAACTGTGCCAATAGACTCCTAACTTGGAACTCCTATAGAGGCTATGTACAGCATCCACGTACAGACAGAAATAAGAGTTGGAGAGTACATTCGTATTGTGTTGATTTGGCTGCAGTTTTCTCTTAGTCCAAACAGTGGTCAGTCCCTTGTCCAAACAGTGCAGATTTTAGTTTACAGCCTGTCAAGGTCACTTTGAAAATCTATTCCACTCTCCAGTACACTGCTGGACAGCTTTGCCCGCTTAAGTATCACCTGTAAAATTAATGATAACTGTTAGGCTGACCAGCCCATCATTCCCAAGATTATCCTTCTTGTTTAGATATGACTTTGGCTTTTTCTAGAAACCTCTTCCAGTCACCACAGTCTTCCCAGAATAACTGATAGCATCCTTGCAGTGAGGCCAGTCTTCCCCAGCACTCTTGAATATAGCCCTTCGGGAATTATGGTCTGGTGTATGTCCAGTTTGTTTCTAAGCTCCTTATTCAATCTTCCGTTTCTTCAGTGTATTCATGTTTTCCTTAGACTTCCTTTTGTTGCCAGTGTATTTACAGAAACCCATCATCCTGCCTTTATTGCTAATTGCAACTCCAACTTGGGCTTGCTTTCATAATTTCATTATTGTATATTCCATCTAGTTTGGTACATTCTTCACATATGGCTCCTCCCTGCTTTAATCTTCTGTGCACTCCCTTGCTCTTTTCATTTTCGGTCAGTCAGATGTTCCTTGTTCATCTGCACTGGTCTTCTACCACACTAACTTGACTTCCTGCACAAGAGAATTGCTGTGGCTTTAGGAGACTGCCCTTCTGATTTTAAATTCCTCAATTTCATAGTTGCCACAGCCAAGGATACCCTCGGCCTTCACATCCCCAATCATTACTTCTTTATCTGTGAGAAAGAAATGCTCTGTGGTCTATCCAAGTTCCATCCCTCAAGTCAGGTTATGCTCATACACCAAGGTGGACACATTGCATGGAAGTGGAACAATGAGTCCTGAAAACATCAAAAGCATCATGAATGGTTTTCCCACTTCATACATCTGACTCCCTGTACTGACTGACTGTTCACCCTGCGAATGGGGCCTACTGCTTATAGCAGTTACTGCAGCAACATGTCCTGTTAGGACTCAGTTCTAAAGCTCACTGTGTGATAGAAAATGTTTGTAAAGTCCTTGCACAAGACATAGAAAATTGAACGATACTCAAAGATGTGACCAAGCAAGGTGTGCTGGCCTTGATCCAGTCCATGAGGGCTTGCTGCATCATTGTGAACCAACCAAAGACATACTTAAGAACTCCTTGCAAAAATTAACCACCTAATTGAAGTTGCTGTGGTCAGGCCATTGATCAGCCTCAGATTTAAAAAACAGAACAAACTGTTTTCTCTTTTGTTGCCTGACTAGGAATGTGCCAGTCCTACTCACCTGATCTTTTAACAGGGAGGTTATCTAGGCATCTAACACTCTTCTTCAGCACAAGCCTGGAAGTGCCTTTGTTTTGGCACATTTCTGCATCACGATTCCTCTATTGCCATGAGCTCTCAGGCCCTAAGCGAGTGTCTAGAAACAAAATAATTCAAGAAAAAAAACTTCTATCTTTAAGTATTTCGCAGTTATGCTCTGAATGCAACTAACCAAAGTCCCACACAAGCAGATCACTGTCTTCAACATTTTGCTTGCTAAAAGCAGCTTCTCCTTCAGCATGCAAAAAATATCACTATGCTGACAAAAAATGATGCATGTTAAGAGCAAAACTGAGACAAAAGGAATGGCAGTTAACAAGTGTTAATGGCATCTCATACTGCAGCACTGGAAAGAATTGTCATAGCAAGAGTCTTAAAAGAGTTGTAAGAGTTTGTCCTGATAGAACAGAAGAATAGTGTTATCAGTTCTGGATGTGCAAATATGAGCATAAAAGAAACATCTTCAATATTAGCAGTTTCAGCCGCCTTCTATTCTCCCTGTCATACTTTCTCCACCACCAGTGGAAAATCTTACTCTTTCCTCTGTATTTCTCTGAATGGTAGCTAATCAGAGAATATCCCTGCAACTGAGCATTCTGTTTGACAGTCTTACTTATGAATCTGTTTCTCAGATGCTGAAACCCCACTGAGACTTGTATTTCAGTATGAGTCATATTTCATCACAGTATGTTAATTCAGTTATTCATTTCCATTGAGGGATTGTCTTATAGAACACGTCAATGGAAGCCTTATTGTTTCCAAAAGAATATTATGTCATCTTAATGCGGTTTAGATCCAGTGCCTGCAGCTGCCTTCTGTTTAAGACTTGTTTCATTTAAGTTTATAACATTTTGAGAGACTAAATTCCCATTCATAGCTCTTGGATCTAGGTCTTTAGTTTTATTATTGATGTGATGCAGCACAAGTTATCCCTCTAAAAGCTGTTCTCAGCTGAATGGTTAAGCAAAACATCAATCCGGCCCCAGGGCTCAAAGCTAATCTTTCAGCTCATTACATTTTAAAGATTGCAAACAGTCAGAAGGCCTGGAATTTATGTAACTTGGGTTATATACAGTAAAAGCATGTAAAAGTTATATAACTTAATGTTCATATCAGATGTTGAAAAATAATAGGTAAATCAGACACGGGAACATAACAAAAATGTCTCAGAGGAGTACTTATGGTTATCCTTTGACTAAACACACACAAAGAGCAATATATATTCATATGTGATTAATTCACCATTTCAAAATGAAATTCACATTTTTGCAGTATTTAATTTTTATAATAGCATTTGCTTAAGTACTTCAATAAAACCCTCAAATCTTTGCAAGTTTAAATTGATTTTATAAACAGGCTAATTAATTTTGCTTTCCTCATTACTGGAGCATCAGGGTTCCTACATACCTGGGCTGCTAACAGCTTGACTGTAGAATAGTGTTACAACTAACACCAAGATTTTGCCATAGAAATGTCAAAGGAAATGCACGGTCAGATTTCTAAGGAAAAAGTTATGTCAATTCTAAAGAAAGATCAAGAATCACATTTCTTTGTTCATATCTCTTCAGATACATTACAAGCTACTTGCTCAGTGAATATTACCCTGTCAAAATGATCCACAGTTTCTGTATTTAATTAAGAGTAGATACACCTTCATAAAGGTATGAGAAAGATTAAGAAATTTCTGTGTGGTCCTCCAGGCTGCATTATTAGTGAAGCCGAAAGAAAAGTTCCTAGTCATACTTTCTGCCCTTAAAATTTATGAATTCCAGCCTGACAGTCTCCAAGTCTTAAAAAGTGTACATATTTTTTTCCTAAAAAAAAAACCAAAATCATTCTTTCTTTTTAAGCTAGATCATTAATAAAAGGCACAGCTCCTGCCTGTCTGAGGTGTGATGCTGTGGCCTTTTCTCCACCAAAACAGCCTACCGAATGCACCAGATACTGCTGGTCAGTGGAATAAATACAAGACTCCACATTGAAAGGTGCCAGAACTGCTGATATATACCTCAGCTGCAGCAGAGCACAGCTGTCAGCCCTGTACCAGGCATGCCTTTAGCCTGGAATATCTCATAACCTAACAAACAGGCTGTTGCACTAATTCTTGGCTTGCTTCACCCCACCCGAGACTCAAGCACACAGGAACAAGCAGCAGGAAGCTTGGAACAAGAGCAATCTGAAGGTCGGTGCATAAGGTAGATGAAGAAATCAAGCTATAGTTACTCCAATAAATTATAATTCAACACTTTTTTTTTTTTAATTTCTCAGATACAATACAGTCATATATCCACCAAAGTTTCAGCTCTTAAGAAGTACCTAAATTAAGACTCATCATCCCTTCAGATCCCTGCCTCCTTGTTAGGAAATAAAAGGCTTTTATGTGGGGCAATTCAACATAGCTAAAATCCAGATCAATTCCCAAGATCCTGCCACATTAAAATCTATTACCACAGAGCCCTTTCCTCTGGAAACGGAACTCTTCTGCTTCAGGAGGACCGTTCCCAGTGATACCCAGTGAAGGGTTCAGTAAAGGATGTTGTGGCTCTTGAGGCTTTAAGTGTTTTTCTGGCTGTTTGACATTGTATTCACCTACTTATAAGCAGAAAGTAACAAATTCCAAAAAATCTTATTTATTTAAAATATGGCTTTCAAGGAATCCTTTATTCCCTGGACAGCCACAGACAATATATGACTTTGTTTTAAAAAGTGAGTCAACAGATCTAACCACTGAAGTCAGCCTCATGGAAAACAGGAAAACTTCCATTAAAACCCATTTTGAAGGGGTTAAAAGCAGATTTTTAATCAATTAGATCTTTTTAGATACCAGGGGAAGAGAAGAGTTTTGGGATTATGACCTGACTCTATTCCCATTGAAGTTAATGGGAGCTTTGCCATTAACTTTGAAAGAGGATGAGGCCCAAAACTTTTGAGAGAATAATGCAGTAGTATTTAATGGTTCATGCAGACCTCCTCAGTTGAAAATACCTTTGTGGTTCCAAGTTTCCATCTACCTTTCCTGGATAAACATGGACATTTAGTTCTCTATTTCAAATTGTTTCCAACTAACATTTGCAACACAGTCATAGTCCGTTTTTGTCTTCCATTAAAAAAAGAAATATTTAGCATGTTCCATGATGTTAGGAAATGCCAAGGAATCATTCCAGCAAGTAAAATTTCATACATCTAGCTGGCTAGGAAGAATAAATAATGACCTTTTCCACATGCCAGCAAATATAAAACGTTCATATTTCCACAGGCGCAAGCTTAATGGCCATCTGAGATGTCTGATTCATTTATGATTTAAGCAGTGTTTATAGAAGTTGACCAAAGAATTTACTTGATATCACTGAGGAATGCAAAACACATGAGTAAATTATATAATGCAGATATCCACAAGAAATTCACCAAAAGTGAAGCTAAGTCCATTTACACTAAATAAAATTTTGCATGCACGTATACTTCTATGCAATCGTGTAAATCCAGTCTCCATAGTTTCAGATCAGTTCTGCAGTTTTTAAATTAGCATATTATAATATCAGATTATAAGCTTGAATATAACTCTTCTCCTGTTTTCTTTATAGAATTTCTTTTCCTCTACTCTTCATCAACCTGTGCTTTATATGTGTGTTTATTATAGGGCTGCTAACAAGTGTAGGCCTTATCTCAAGCTGTAACTTTTGTTTCTATGTCCAAAATAGTCACTAGAGCCACTGGAGATTGGTTACATGGCTGGCAGAAGCTGTTTCAGAATGGTGTGGATCTCCATGGGTCATGTGCCATATTTGTAAAACTTGC
Organism: Pavo muticus; assembly: GCA_016647715.1. Lineage (NCBI taxonomy): Eukaryota > Metazoa > Chordata > Aves > Galliformes > Phasianidae > Pavo > Pavo muticus. Next base: position 651,379 of record JACDJE010000374.1, read on the forward strand.
ACAGATGTCTTGGTCACATCTCAAACAGGACTAAATACTCCATCTGTGCATGGGGAACAATGGAAAAAGATCTATGTTTTTATTCTAAACCTGAAATTTAACCTCCTTCAATATATTCTTAGGATTTCACCACAATCAGTGCAGATACCTTCAACAGTAGATTCATCTCATCTATTGTAGATGGTTATGAAAGGCTGTAATGAATTAAACTCTGGAAGTGTCCTCTCTTCAACGGCTATGGCTATGTCTCAGTAAATAAAGTATTTAAAGCTAATGTATACATGCTCAACCTCCAGCATACAATTGTCTGTACTGCTAAATTGTTGTGATGCTCCCTGGTGTAGCTTTGGCCTGGGTCAACTAGCACTCTCCAAAACAGTTTGGACATATTTCAGGAGCTAGCACTAGCCAGGGACTATTCTCAGTAATGACAAAGGAATGAACATGTTTCATTTACTGGAAAGATGTAGCTTATATGTAGTTTAGAAGAGATACTTATAATTTCAGCATGGCCCTAGTCTAGATGAGATTAAGCCATCTAGTACAACTGAAATGTTTGTAGCTGGCCAGTAACTGTAGACATTCTGCTGAGCATAAGCACTTTGGTCCCACTATTACAGATGAACTCAAGGATTGCTGGTTCAAAATCTTGTCTTACCCTGAAATGGCTGAGATAGAATTTGTCAGTCTTGCTTAGAATTGGCCTCATAGCACTGTTGTACAAACAAGACCTAATAAAAAACACATCTCAAATGCATTGAACAAAAAGGTAAGGAGAAGTGTTGGAATAAAATCTGTAGTGTTATGTAGCAAATAAACTAAAAGCTGTGTGGTCATTTTAGTTAAGCACTATGATTTTCAAAACATCTATTCATCCTTTTATGGAGCAGTTGTTCAATACCGATGTACAATTACACCCTAAAATGGGTGTGCTATAATACATGCCAGGCCTAGAACCATGTCACAAAAACAGGCGTGCCATGACTAAGACACTATCTTGGGTACTTCAGCTGGCTACTGGAAGCTAAGTGGGATAAAATAAGGCTACTGTGACTAAAGGAAATTTTTCATATTTGTTCTTAAATTAAAGACTATGTAATATGATCGACAGTATGTAAAACAACATGAGCAATGTGTTTTCCCTTATGATCTCTCACATTGGTCATAAATACATTATTTACTCTGTAGTGACTTCTCAAAGGCATTAGGCAATCTGGATGTAATTCATTTGACTTATATTTTGCAGGGTCATATTCTCCTGTGTTATTGCTTTGCCATAAAGGGACTGCGTAAAGAGCATCCCAGAACACAGTCAGACTTAAGAAGGAAAATTTTTCAAAGCAGTAATCTGGCTGCTTATTATGGCCTATTTTGTGGAAAGTAGTCAAAAGGTACAAACAATCTGAGCATCTAGCCTCAGTTAAGTGAAGAGTGGGACTTGTTTCATGGTCAAATACTTAGTCTCCCTGGAACAATTTGTTTGATTCCTGGAAGAGCTGACTTGGATGCTGAGATTTCCAAAGTTCCACTGGACACCATGAAACTCACAGTGGGAGTGGCCGCAGACTGCTAGCCAAAAAGTTAAAAACCTGAGGTACTCTTACTTGTGGTAAGTTTTACACACAGTGGCAGGTTTCAAATGACTCCAATGAGTCATGACCTATGGCCAAAGCACTGCTTGTACTCAGTGGTACGAAGTATGTCACTGTGGTTGTTTGGCTTCTTCTCTCATCCCAGCTGTAGCTGTAGGTGAAAGCTCTTGATGATCAGTTATAAAATGTGCTTGATGATTGCCTGGGATAAAAAAAGTTCTGAAATGATGCAACATCCACAGGCATTGGTGAAAAGTGTCCCATAAACTACACATGGCTTTTAGTTCAGACTCTGCAGGGACATACTTTACTAAGTGGGCAAGGAAAGTAGGCAGTCAGGAGGTGATTATCATCTTTACATAAGCTGCCCATCTGACTGCTGGGAGTAGGAGATCCAGCTGGGAATGTTCAAGCCACTGTCTGTGTTGAAGTTATGTCATCAATACTGTAGCTCTTGGCTGGAGTAATTTCAAATAATAAAAGTTTCTTTAGTTTGTAAAACTAGCTTTTGGATATATAGAAGGGTGTCTAGTGTCTCAGAGTTGCTCTCCAAACATCTTTCACTCTAAAACAGTATTAAGGGCCAAATTCTCTGTGTGGCTTCAACCCAGACTCTAACATTACAGCTGCAAGTTCTGCACAGGGTGAGTAGCCTTCTAAATATACTGGTCTTGAAGAGTGTATAGTGTAATTCACACACAATCCAGGAAGGAATGGCAGTGGATCAACACAGAGATGGAATGGTCATAAATAAGCCAGAATTAGTTTCCTTTTCTAAAAACATCAGGAGTTTTCTGGGGACGTTTATTAGAAGGGCACCTGGAAGAAATGTATCAGATGAAATTAAAGAGTATAATACAGATTCATATCACTTCATAATTCATAGTAAAATCTAAACCAACCAAAGAAGGCAACATTAGGTAAGTCTCAGAGTCTCAGTGGGAAAAACAGAGCTAGAGAAGAGTGAGCTCTTCCTGCCCTATAGGAGCAGTAGCGTTCTAAAACCATCACTTCCCTGGGGCTATTGCACTAAGCTACTAGTGCAGCTGCAGTAGATATAATCACTGTTCTAATTTTCTGGGAGTCAAAACAAGTGAATGCAATACTCTGGGACGTCCAATGCATTGTACATTGACTGTGGAAAGGTGAGATGCACTTTCATAGAATCATAGAATGGTTTGGGTTGAAGGGACATTTAAGATCATCTAGTTCCAACCCCCTGCTACAGGCAGGGGCACCTCCCTCTAGATCAGGTTGCTCAAAGCTTCATCTAGCCTGGCCTTGAACGCCTCCAGGGAGGGGGTATCCACAACCTCTCTGGGCAACCTGTTCCACCACTCCCACAGCAAAGAATTTATTCCTGATATCTAGTCTAAATCTACTCTCTTCCAGTTTAAAGCCATTTCACCTCATCCTGCTGCTACGTGCCCTTATAAAAAGTTCCTCCCCAGCTTTCCTGTAGTCTACCTTCAGGTACTGGAAGGCTACTACAAGGTCTTCTCAGAGCTTTCTCTTCTTCAGGCTGAAAATTTTGTTACATGAGATGGGATTTAGTCTTCCTAATTTAAGCTCTGGAGGTAAACAAAGCAGTGCTAGGGCATAGGCATCCAACCATCCACACTACTTGTTTATTGGCATGTCTCTGTCATGTTTCCAAGCTGTGGCTGGTTGGTGGTGTTCCAGGCACAGCTCAGGTGCTGGCATGGGTGCTTCCAGTAGGTGACAGTAACCAGCCTGTTCTTCCAGTGAGGAAAAAGAAAGGTATGAGAGGCTTTAATGACACAGCCATGGCTAATTTGCAACTTGGCTATAAAAGCTGGAGAGTAGGCCTGGGCTCTCCTCACTTTATTATCCTGGGTCTCATCTTAGCTGCCTGAACAAGCAAAAAGATTCTCACTCCCTCTGGAAGTGTTTAAAGTATCCAGCTCTCTCCATGCAGGGAATCTGCAGTATTCAGTTTGGAATTCAGTATTTCACTTGACACCCACTTGGATTAGGCAGAGAGGTCTGCACCTTGATTTACTACAGCTGAGGAACACCACATAGTGTCTGCAATTCCCTACACCTCTCTACAAGTAGAGTTCTGTTGATAACATCAACTTGTTCTTAATAGCAGTGATATTAATTAATGACTTATTAAGTATTGCAAGCAAAGAAGAACATGTTCAGCACAATAATAAATCTTTTCTTTGAATTAATTATTACAATAAAACTGTTTTTTTTTCTTAACTCAGAACAAATGACTTGAACAAACTGTATCATGCAGACTAGCATTTTAATTGAATATGTAATTCTAGGGCAGAGGAAAACAGCACTGCTTACATTTAGGGAGCAGTGACATTATCATTCCTGAAATCCTGAGGGACAAACTCACTTCTAACATATTCTGCACTCTGCTCTTGACTTTTCAAAAGATTATATTATGATTGAAGAATTTCTAGTTTTAATGCAGGAGGAATAAATGCCAATGACAGTTCATTTTTTAATTCATCTATGTGTTCTACCACCCATCATGAACTTCTCTTGACATCAAACAAATCTCCAAACTTGTCTCAGATTTAATCTCACTTGTAGCCATGAGTATCACTTTTGACAGGTTTGTGGCCTCCATTTTTTGTCAGAAATAACTGAGTTCAATTGGCTTAGGAAACCTCCTCCAGCAGCAGCAGTCCTCTTGGTTACATCAATAAACTGGGAAATGCTGCTCTCCATGTCCAAACCAATGTAGCTCCCATCTTTACAGGAGTCTTTCACTGATTTTCCTGGAATCTGAGCACCCTGAAGGAAATACCCAGAAGATATTGTTTAGTGCTGGCCTTGTCATCTAGACATTGTCATTAAAGAATGATGTTGTTAATCCCTGCTTTTAATGCAATAAATATTTCAAATCTTGCAGCAAAAGATTTCTACATAGCCTTTCTATTAACCAGCTCTTCTAGAAATGTGCACTGAGTTGGAAAGTTTCAGGTTAGATATTAAGAAGAATTTCTTCTCCGAAAGACCGGTTAGGCATTGGCACAGGCTACCCAGGGAAGTGGCGGAGTCACTGTCCCTGGAGGCATTTAAGGAAAGGGTAGAGGTAATACTTAGGGATATAGTTTAGTGGCTCAGATTGGTGGTAAGTGGATGGTTGGAGTAGATGATCTTAGAGGTCTTTTCAACCTTAATGATTCTATGATTCTTTGAATTCAGCCACAGAAATCACTCAAGCCTTATGAAATACAACACAAAAGGCAAGGAAAAGCAAAAACAACCTTTCTCTTTTGGCATAAGGTTACCATGGGAGCTTGAAAGATTCAAAGACAGTACTGAAAATCTATTAGCTAGCCAATGTTTCATAATCCTTTATCCCACCCATACAGACTCAAAGAGCTGCCCCTATACCCGCTGGAAAGCAGCAGACAACTCTAGCAAGCTGTGTCCTGTAAGGTTCAGAGAAGACAAAAAGAGCTTTGCAGACAGGGCTAGTCTTCCTCACGCCGCCCAGATCTGCAGATCTGATGAACTGGAAGAGAGAAAGAGGAAATACTTCAGAACAGGGTATAAGGCCAAGAAAGAAAGTTGGCATATTGTAAATGGGAAACAAGAATCATGCTGGATCTTATTTAGTAATTTTTATAATAAAGGTACACTAAAGCAATTTATCTACAAATGTGTATTACTTGTTCTCATTGAATTTTAGGTCCAGAAATGTTGTACCTTTATCACCACAATCCATATAGATTCTTTTAAAGTAAAACACAGAGGAACTCCAGAGATCTGCTGAGATAGATCAAACATGCATGGAGTTATCCTTTCAAAGGACTGAAAGGTTCCTCCCAACAGTGCTGCAGTGACTAGCTGAAATTCTTGCTGTATACCACTTTATAAATAAATCTAAAAACAAATAAAAGGAAAGAGTCCATTGTATTCCAGTACCTTGAAGTCTGAAGCAAAGGCTTAATGGTAAAATTCAGTTCGGGGTAATTCAGCACAGTGCACTAATTGCTGAGGAATCATAGCCAATCTTTTGCCAATAATATTCACTGGTTACTACCCAGAACTGCATTCAGCTGAGTCTAACAGCCTGAATAGACATCTTCTGTTTTTTATTAGCTTTTCAATGATTTCTTCACTTACTTACAATCTCTGTAGTCTCATAAATCTGACAGTCTTTTCTCCATTGATGCTAAGCTTCAGCATCAGCTGCAGAGTGCCCACTCACTCTTAAGAACTTTGGGAAACAGGGATTTAAAACTTGACAGGCTGAAAGGACCCAAATGAAGCCTCATGTGTTGTGAATTACTCATAATAGATGAAATGTGGATAACACCCACCCTTCATTATTTTAAATGAAAAACAGGACATTTATCTGTATCAAGAGGGATGTTGTTGGAAGAATAGGACAATAGAGTGTGAATTCTAGATTCATAATCTTCTTTAAGTCAAGCAGGCATGAATTCGGGTGCAGAAAATGCAATTCACCTTGTCATTAGATGTCTCCACATTTGGTAGATGTCCAAAAGCTAGGCTGCTTTTATCAACTAATAAGCATTTCTAAGACAAACCTGCTGACCTGTTTTATACATTTGCTGTAGGACAAGGTGAAGTGCCAGCTTCTTTCCACTGACTATAACTTGAGTCATGATGAGCAGCTAAGATGTAGATGTCTAGAAAAACTCCTGCCTGCGTTTCTTTTTCATATTTCCTGCTTTCTGCAGAGCCATTAAAAGTATCTGGGAATCCCATTCTGAGGCCCAAATCTCTGCCTAATCAATGGTCACAAATTCCACTCTACTGTGTAGCTGCTGAGTAGATGAACCTGAAAATACTGCACATCTCTGCTGCAAACCCTGTTGCGAATCCAGAAGCTCAGGTTACTTGTAATCTCTTCCCTAGTGGCTCGTGCTCCCACAGCTATCACTCCTTCAGTTAAGGCTCTGACATACCTCTCATGGAGTATCCAGTATGTCCAACTGCATGAGAAAAGAGAAGAAAAACTCTTCTGTGGCTATTTATTTAGTAAAGATTAGAATGTGGTGAGCCCAAAACAAATCAAACAAAGAGGAAATAAATATACGTGACAGATATTTGTCATGTTACTTTATATGAAGCACTTAATACAAAGTAATTAGATGTATCAGTGATACAGACAGACTGATTCTAGTTAATATATGCAAAGAAGTGTTGGGTATTTATGCTATTTCTGGAACTATTCCCAGCATCCTTGACAGACCTTGAGACAGCCCTGGGAGTAGGAAGCAGGTAGGCAAGTAGTACAAGTTGCTCTTTCTTGAGCGCACAACCAGAGCCTTTAATTCACTCCAGAAGCATCACATTCCAATGTCAACCATGATCAGCAGTGCACACTTTCTATGTCCATACACAAAACAGAAGATAGTTGGAAGCTGAAAGATAAACAAAAATCATTAAACTATTCTACATCTGGGGAAGATTAAAAGAGAATGTGCTGAAATGTCTTTTCATTTCCTCCTAAGGAAACATACCCCATCACTCATAAAAAACCTATTAATTGGCTGCAGATTGGCTAAAAGTCATGTCAGTTACAGTAATAATAGTGGCAGCTATGAATAGTTTTGGTGCTCAAGCAGTTGTAACCAAGTTCCAAAGTTAACAACCCACTGCGAAAAGAAAAAAATAAATACAAAGAGTTCTCACCTCTCTAGGTTTTCTCGTTTGAGCTTGGCTACTGAAAAGTTAAGGCTGTGAAAAAACAGTTTGTGCCCTGAAAAATTTCTCTGAAGTAACAGCTTAGGATAGAACCCAGAAACATCAGCTTTGCCTTGTAATCCCCTGACACGAAGCACAAACCCTCCCATGGCCCAGCTGCTCAGGCTGTCTCACAGGGCAGATCAAGAAGGAACCTTGTCAGCTATTATTGATCATTAATTTATTACCATATTTTATTGTAGCACTCCTGCTCCATGACAGATAAGCAGAGTCAAGAAATTTATAGGTCTTTTGAACTTAAAGGCTAAAGCAGCAGTGGCTATTAAATAGTGTACTGTTATAAAAGAAGCTGAGGCCCCATAAAAGAAGGAAAATGGGATGAAAGGTGTCTCCACAGATCTTCATCTTATCTCCCACAGACTTATACTAGCCCACTAATGTCTGATTAATAACTCATTAGGGATGGAGTGAATTTCTAGAAGGAAAGTAAAACCTGTTCTAAAGTGGCATGACTTGCCAAAACCAGCAGACATAATTTCCTTCTTCTATGAGCAGGGAAATAAACATTTGGTGATAAATCAGTATGAATTGACCTTAACCACCTTTATACTGACACCCCTCTGTTTTGTGAGATAAAACTGGAAAAAAAATTGAAATTTCTGTTTTAAGTTATCAGTCTTCCAAGAATTTTTCTGGACCCCTTTAAATAAACCATATCATTTTCCTTTGCAGATAGATGCCTGGGCAAGAAAATTTAAATAAATCAGTACAAGTACATTTTGTGTCACTTAGATAAGTGACAAGCACTTTTTAAGGATACACAGTACATTACATTCCATCAGCTGCAAAGGAGATACTGGCAAAATAACAATTAATTTATTTCATTTATTTGCCTTACAGATATGCACATTTTAAACATCCAGAACTTTCTCTGGATAACGAATAACCACTTTTTATTACATTTGAAATAGATTTTGAATGGCTTCATTTGAAGATCTTGCTCTTGCATAGGACAAGAGAGCAGAATCAGCTGAAATTTCACACTGCATGATTTCCCTAAATCTGCTCAATAGAATAGAAGTAAATCTGGAAATCAGGTGCTCTCTTTCTACAAAGTACCTTTCTGTTTCTGCAGAAAATCTATATCACTTCTTTCTGACTCGGTTCTGGAGCTAGAGAAATTTTCTTGCCTATCATCTATTTCCCATTCAAAAATATTCATTCTTCCAAACATGGTCTTTCAGCAAGTAAAGGCCATCAAGTCCTCTTGTTTACAAATGTTACTGTGGGAGAACAAATTGCACATTGCAAAACTGCAGGCCTGAATTTAGCATCTAGGTAAAGCAGCAATTGTAATGTGTTCAAAGATTATCTTGCTTTGCATTCTCTTTTGTAGTTTTTTCTCCAGTCTTTCAAGAGCAGGAGGTCAGCATACCCAGAAAGACCCACAGTGTTTTTTCTCCTCATTCTCGGTTTAATGTAGAGAGGATTAGCAAAGATACAGCCTTCCCACAGAAGTTTCTACCCAAACATTTTATATTTCAGTCCTGCTGTTCATGTCTTTATGTGTTCATGATTAAATGAAACCACTCTTCATCTTCCTTGATGGTGTCCTAGCTCTGTGCTGCTCACATCATTGTGCCATATGTGCAGAATGGATGTGTTGTTGCTAGTGTAGCTGTTAAACCCCATATGCTTCAGTCTGTGGGAAAGAAAATATTATATATGCAATCAACAGGCCATTTCTCATGTAAGTTTGTTTTAATGCATTAAAACCAATTTTGCAGTTAGATTTAATATGCGTAATTCTTGACTTATTCCTGCAAACCCCACAACCATGCTTAAAAAAAAAAAAAGACCCTAAAGTTCAGGTATACTGTGTGCCACTGTGATATCAAAATTCCACAGAAACAGCAACTAGTACACAAGAAGAAAAGAGGAGAACATGGACTCTACAGTCGGTGTATATCATCTGATATTTTTAAGCGTTATCCATGTATTTCCTCCTTCTGAAGGTTCATAGAATCATAGAACCATAAAATGGTTTGGGTTGGAAGGGACATTTAAGATCACCTAGTTCCAGTGTCTCTCCACCCTCACAGTAAAGATTTATTCCTAATATCTAGTCTAAATCTACCCTCTTCCAGTTTAAAACCATTTCCCCTCATCCTGTCACTACACGCCCTTATAAAAAGTTCCTCCCCAGCTTTCCTACAGTCTCCCTTCAGGTTATTTTCCTATTGTATATTGTGCAATTTGGTGCAACGAAGTAGTACATGACATTACTTAATTCTGCATCTCCTTACCTCTGGGATGATGTTTAAGGCTAATTCCTCTTGTTCCAGAATCAAGCACCACGTAATGAAGTGATAACCTACCACTTGTTTTGTGAAAAGAACGTAAGTAACGAGACAACATTACAGTAGGGAACTGGTTGACATATACAATAAGTAAACTATACTCTATTCCAGACAGATAATGATGAATTAAAATTAGCCCCTGACTGTTGTTGTTTTCCTGGGTAATATTTTAAGAAGTGATGCCCTTAGGTTCAGGACTCCTAATTATCTTTTGTTGTGTGACCTTAACTGCAGGCAGATATTACAATGAATTTGTAACTCCAAATTTCCCAACAAACAGTACGGCAAGACAAAGGCTGAGATTAAACATGCTGTTTTGTTGGTTTAACCTGAGAACTTGATTTTTACTTACTGGGTTAGATGCAGCAGGGAGGGGACGGAGCTCTACTTTTCAGATCACCAAAAATTTAGTGAAGATATTTTTGTAATTTTTTGCTTTTATTTCCAGTGATACAAAAAAATCAGCTAATGATGCAGCACATTCTGGGATTCTTGGGTATTTAGCAAGCTGCAGAACTAGTGAATCATCACAGCAAAAGCACTACACTGTCAGAAAGCAGATCCACTCGGGCTGATCAACTCTGAGGTCATAGTGGTACAGTTAATGAAGGGTCTGATCTCGTTGGATGATGGGGCCAGATGAAGATCACGTGAGGCTGTCTTGGCAGGTGCTCTGGCCCAGATTCTGAAATCTGCTTGCATATTGGATAATTCCCCATTGCTAGAGAAAAAAACAAATAAAACTTCACTTAAAATATGCCTATCTATCCACTAAATTTACCAGACTCCTTGATTCCCAAATGGAACTCTTTTTAATCTGGCCCCTAGGGTAGAAGATCTCTAACAAGAACAGTGAGGGAAAGAGCAAGCAAGAACATGCACACATGCATGCATGCACTCTCTGAAAAGTACACTGACAGAAGACAGCATTTCAAGCTGTATGGTAATACATCGCATTAAAATGCACTCCTAATACATTATTTGTTGTGTGACTGAGTAGAAACAGCATATGCAAATTGATTCTAAGCGTGCAATGTAATTCCCATGTAGATGAGCTGTGCAAATGGGAATTCAAGTTTGTTATGAGCACTGACTGAGACACGATCTTTGGCTGTTTCATTTTTTTCTAGCTCTGAGTCATCAGTCTCACTGCCTGATAATGAATTTGAATGCAAGTCTGTATAATACTTTCTCATTCTCAATCAGATAACATACTGTCATCATGTCATTTCCAGGGAAATACTGTTTGAATCACATCTTGCAGTGATGCAGTGAGAGATTGCTTTTTTTGGAAGGGGAGGGAATATTTGTCACCTTAATAACATAAAAATGGATACCTCCGAGAACTGTCTGCACCACAGTTTCATTGAGCTTGGGAGCACCGTGCCATTTTCCTAGCGACTTTCAAGAGCTCATGCCAGGGGACACAAAAAGAATGAATGAAATGACACTGTATTTTATGTGGCTATGAAGAACAAGGAGAAGGTGAATCACCCATTTTCAGGACCCATTGCTGTCACTGCAGTTTTCAATATGCCCTTCTAGAAAAATTATGACAATTTAGGGTGGACTTTTCCTCCTCTCTTCTCGTTATACAATTTTTCCCTCACAAATTCTTTCAAATGCCCTTACAAAGAAAACTATGAGCATAAAGGCAATGTATGGCCTGGAGTCAGCTGGGGGGGATGTATGGTATATTTGCTAATAGAAGAATGTTGCAGCAGGGATGACAGACCTCTGGACACACTGCCTTTCCCTGGAATAATCCTGAATCTGATGTAAGGAGAAAAAAGTGATCAAGTAACTGCTCCAATAAATATATTCTGGACTCGGTCCTAGGTTTGAGAAGCAAAGGGATAACAATAAATACAGCATGGATTGAAGCTAGTGACTGAATAACAGCTATTGTTCCCCAAGATATGAGCTCCAGGAAGAAATGTTCCTTTAAAAAACTCATGACTATTCCCACACGCTGTATTCTGGTCACCAGCACAGTTCCTAACGTTTCTGAAGGGATGTGGTGCTTACTGAAGAAGAAAAGCTGACAGCTTCAAAGGAAGGAGCCTGCTGGCTGCAGAGCACATCCAGCAGCACCAGGGGTACCCCTTCCCACTTCAGTCACTGACACAAACCTGGCAGACATAATTCCTGCAGCTACCTGCACACAGCAGTGAAGTCTCTTCTGTCTGCCCTGGCACACAGCAGTGAATGATGCTGTCCAGTGGAATACAGTCCACCTTTGAGCTAACAGAAGGGGAAGGTCTACAAAGGGTATCACAGAATCATAGGGGTTGGAAGGGATCTCTGGAGATCGTCGAGTCCAATCCCCCAGCTTAAGCAGGTTCCCTGCAATAGGTTACACAGGTAAACGCCCAGTTGGGTGTTGAATATCTCCAGAGAGAGAGACTCTACAACCACTCCGGGCAGCCTATTCCAATGCTCTGACACCCTCTAACGCCTTCTCCTGAGCTCAGAACCCTCAACTCAGTCCAGAAGGTGACAATTGCTGCAATGTCCTAGAACCCCATCCAACATCATGCACCAATCTGGAGCTCTCAGGCAGTGAGAGGTCCAGACCTCAGCCATTCTCAGCCAAAGGCCAACGTGCCTTTACTAGTTCCTTAGAACATCACTGAACCAGGTAAGGATACTCCCCACTCCTCCTGAAAAGACTGTGCAAATACTGAAACTTAGTGTTTCCAGCTCTTAATCAGACTACAATAAAGCCTAGCTAGTACTGTTTATTTGTGAATTATTTTTGTAACATAACATCAGTGGACAAGTCAGCAACATAGACTAGGACCTAGGCCTCTTTTTTTCAGTGCCCTAAGCACCAGCACAGATGATTGAACACCTTCTTATTTTTCTATCCATACAGGTTGTGTATTTTTTTTTTATTACAGGCCACAGATAGGATACAGGATGGGTGAGATTCCTTAAGGAAGGGGCAGAATGGACAGACAGATGGGAAATGAATCAGATAAGAGAAAGGACAGAGGCAAAAGCAAAGCAAAGAGGAAAACTACTGATGAGACTGTGTTTGTCCACGAGTTGGATGTGGGTTTCAGGTCGCATGGAAAAGTCTAGAGCATCAACTCTGAAGGGCAGAAGGTGGTGGTAAAGGAAGTCAGGAATGCGGAGAACTATCATAGGAGTTAGGAGCCCACAGTTTAATAAACAGAATGGAAAGAGAACATAGGAGAGGCAATGGGGGTGGTAGAGAAGTAGCGCACCCTTATTACAAAACTCGATTAACGTCTGATTCCTCTGCTTTTGCTAATAGTGGAGACACTGGCAGAAGTGCATGTCTGCATCGCCCTCTAGTGCCAGGTCCTCTCGGGAGACGCGTGACTCCTGCGAGTCCTTTGGCTACGCGAGGTAGGAGGTCTGAAAAGTCCAGGCTGTTGACAGCCTGCATGAAGGAATCAAGAGGAGGAAATGCAGGGATCTTTTTTCCCCCGTCACTGAAAATAAACACAATAAATTACATCAAAAAGACTAAAGTAAATTTAATTGAGAGCAAAGTGTCATGTAATTGAGTACTTAGGAAAATGTCGAAAGGTAATTGTTATTCACTATTGTGAATGTTGTCTACCATTTGTACCTGGAAATATTCGTGTTAATTTAGTATTTTCTGCATAAGCGTTGAACAAGATGCAAGTGAAACAGGAGCTTTAATTAAAAAATAAATAGATGATAATAAAAATCAACTTTCTTACTATGTTTATTCAATTATTTATATTGGATGTCCAAGCTTATTCTCCTTCAGGGCTTATAGGCCAGCTGAAAAAACAGGAGCATGGAAACTGGGCAGTGGAAGGAAGAGATTTATGGACTGTTTAAAACTCCTTTGACCTTCATTTTGACCATGATGTTTGGTTGATTTTTAACTTGGATTTAGTTTTACTTGTACAAATGTGGTGCTAATTTGCAGAATACTGCGCAGTCATGTAAAGTGCAGAAATACTTTCAAAACTAATGATCATACATTTCAGATAGTGCTGTAGAAACCTTGGAGAAAGTCCTTTCTACGTGGCGTATAATTCAACAGAAGTTCAATTATGATATTACACCTATTGCTGAGATTTGCGTTAGTCCAATACAGTTAGACTTTTACTAAATAACAGCAATCCTCAAAATGCCTCTAAAAACTGCAGTACAACCTGTTTCTCGAAACTGCCTGCTCTCATCCAGCTGTTTTACCATGATTGCTTAATGCATTGTGGAGCTCCCCAACTTCAGCAGTTTGCAGGTTCACAGCAGTAGTCCTTGGCCTCTTAAGGAAATTAAAGAACAGATCCTGCTCTTTGGAACAACCTGAGATTCAAAAGGTGATTCAGAACTGTGTATGAGCTTGCAATTTTGGCCTATTGCATCAAAGAGACTCATCTGGAAACCAAGAAGCCTATGCGCCCATGCTGCAGGATTGGAGCTGATCTCCATTGGAGGCTGGATGAATAACAGCTATAGGTCATATCTGGGCTCTAAGTTCCCACTCTAACATTGCAGATTAAATAGACTCTATTAATTTCTGCTCTCTATTACCTTGCCTGGGATGCTGACATTACTGATAGTTCTCATGCCAAAAAGACAAACAGAAAAGCAACCAGGTTGAAAGCCGCTATCCTTCCCTTCTTTTAACATCACAAAACAGAATACTTTAGGCTGAGGACTTCAATAATGACTTAATGCTTCTTTTGCCTAAGTGTTGCCATGCTGGAATTTTTACAATTATTAAAGAATCCTCTAAACTTCAATTATACTATGAAAAACAAACAAAAAAAATATTTTTAGAGATCTATCTCTGAAATAAAAGGATATACAGGATTTAAAAGGCAGAATGGCTGATGCGCTCTGAAAAATGTGCATGGCCCCCATGTGTGTTTTATAAAACTATGCTTAACACTTTATAGAGCATGAACTGGCCGTGCACACTTTATTAAGTATGTAGAAACAGCTGTTCACAATTAAGGTCTTTGTTCTTCAAATACCTACTACTGAGCACAGAAATGACTGCTACATGTAATCCAAGTCAGTGATCTATATCTCCATATAGACATACTCAGCAGTATCCTTGAACTTCTTCTCTTTATAATAATGTTGGTTTTCCTGCATAGTAAAAATGGAAACTCGGAGCCTAATTTTCCTCTCTCTCACATCAACATGAATCAAGGCAACGGAGCCACACTGATGAAAGCAGATGCAAAATGGAACAATACTCAAATCCCTAGAGCCCATTTTAACTTTTGCAAGCCATGTATCTAAAAACAAAAACAAACACCTGCCAAGCTGCTACCCGTAGAAAGGTCACTCTTACAGAGAGCAGCAGAACTTCATGACAGATATCCTTTCCATAAGAAGGAATTATTTGTCACCACTATTACACATAAACTATGGAAACAGACAGCAACAGCTTGGTCAGAAAGCTGCTTTCCTTGATTCTGCATACACCTTTTCCCTTAGCATTATTAAAATATGCAGGAATGGAATATTCTGTTACTTCTGCAGAACAAGATACGCAGAGGAAATAGTTTGGCAAGCTTGTTTCCAAGTGTACAGGGCTTTTTAGTTCCCAGTAGCCCTGCCAACAAAATTAGAGCTCTTCAAACAGCACTCAAGTTGGTCTTTCCTTAGGATGCATTTAAATGTTCCTAAGCCCACAAAGGTACTTCCTTTCTTTCAAATTCTTTGCGTCCAAATGTCACTTACTAAGGATGAACGTGTTCCAGCAGATCCTTAATGCAAAGCTCGGGAAACTAACTCCTCATCACACCTTGAGAGCCACAGACATTTGAGGTCTGATACAGCAAGATATTTAAACTGGTGTCCAGTTTGAGCTAACACTCAGTTCTAGTGAATGCAAAAACAGTGAAAACCTGAATCCATAGTTTACAGAGGACAAGTGCTAATGTCCCTATTATTAAGCAAAAGTTCAGTCACGTATCTGCTTGTTAAACGTGTAAAGCCCAGAGACAGCATGCATGGTGCACTGGAAAAGCAGGTTTTGTGGCATACCTCTCTTTTTGTGATGTGCCATAGTCCCCGCATGTATGTGGCTGGCTCCCTTTAGGAACTTAATCCTACAGGGCCCTGATAAACACTGCAAACATCTCCCAGCAGAAGGCTGTTTCCCAAGCAGAATTCACTGTGAGCTGTGTTTGCTTTGTGCTTCTGTAACAGCATGTGACTCATCCAGAAAAGTTGCCAGGTGAGAGCACTGTGAATTACTTGTTGCAGCCTGAGCCCTTCATTGTAAAAATGAATGTGCTTTTGAAAAGACAACGATTCAGTTGTGTAAAAATATAGACCAGATAGGATGTGCTGTGATCATTTACTACTAGACTATACCACTACTACATGTATGTGAATTTGTGGTGATAGCGTAAGAGGCGTTTATATAATGCTAGCCACATGTTAAGCAGTAGTGATGCACGTGCTGAACACAGAGATTGACTCCATCAGTGTTTACCAAATTCATGGAATTTAGCTATGGTAATTAAATAACTGGATGCTTTGTGTTTTCTATATTAATTTCCTGTATTTATGAAACTGTGTTCTATGATGGTCAGACTAATACCTCTTTGTTTGCTCCAATGGGCTGAAGCCATCTGAGAACTGGTGTTTCTTTGAAAGCTAGGAGGAAATTGAAGATTAGCTTGAAGGATCTTGGAAAAGCAACACAAATCTTCATTAGAGCAGTAATGAGCATTAATGCACTGTAACTAAAATGGTCTGTTACCTCTTCTTGTTAGAAGCAAAATGATAGATGGAGACCATTTCCTCTTTTTGATTACCATTGCAATTCTAATGAGTTTAGTGAATAAATATATGATGGAACTTATGGTGGAAGAAAACAAGAACATAAGGCAGTGATTTGATCATATAACAACTACTTTTCTCCCCCTAGAGACAAAGCCATTTAATTTTAATGGCAAAGGGCACGGATGTTACATGAAAAGAATGTTCATGTCTCCTTATGAATTTTGGAGGGAGGATTTTTGCTGTTTTCCCTCTAAGTTCATAAGAGATGTTCTAGATGACGGACCTAACAGGAATAACCCTCATTTCCATGTCTTTGCTCTTTCTTGTACTTTCTTCTTTTCTAACTGCCCTCCTGATTTTACTACTATTTTTTCAGTTTCATACTGTGAAGTTGTCAGTGTGCCAAACATAGAACTATGTTCCACTGGTGTGTGGTGCTTAAAGGAGCTTAAAAAGCCATGGAGTTTTGATACCTGAAAGTGGTCTTCAAATGGTCTTCAAATTATTTTTCCTTTGCAATAGCATTTAAACGACAAGCTAAAGAAAGATGCTATACATAAATATATAAACACAGAGATATTATCAAGCCAAAATCTAACTTTAGATTGCGTACCTGTCAGTCACTAAGGATGAAAAGCATTCATCATATGTTGCAATTATCCCACTGTTGAGTAGTCAAAAAAAAAAAAAAAAAAATCAGTAAGTCATAAATGATGTTCTCCTGGAAAAAATATCCAGGCTTTAAGGCACAGAAATATTTAGTATAGGCTCTAAACAATAGCCCCACTATCCAGTTGTACCCTGTAATAAACAAACAAATTATAACAAACATCTAATATCTATAGTCCTTCATTAAATCATTTTAAAGTTTGACAATTTCTTAAAAAATGTTTTTCTTCTTCGGTATAATTGTTATATGCTAATACCTTGTATAATGCATAATCTACATTACTTGCTTTTAAAGAGAGAAGATAAAATGGAAACATTTGTTGTCTCATTTGCACTTATTTCTCATATTATTGAGGATAATTTAGAAAATATTTAGATCTAAAGAGTGTACCTCATAGTTACATCAAAGCATTGTGTTTGCATTCTTATGTGAATAGGGGGAAGTCTGTTTCCTAACATATATGTAAAAGCACACAACCCAAA
Organism: Pavo muticus; assembly: GCA_016647715.1. Taxonomy (NCBI): domain Eukaryota; kingdom Metazoa; phylum Chordata; class Aves; order Galliformes; family Phasianidae; genus Pavo; species Pavo muticus. Next base: position 668,915 of record JACDJE010000374.1, read on the forward strand.
TACACACACCATTTCTTTCCAATATTACCTAGCCTTCTCCAACCACAGGCAGACATGAATTCTACCTCACAGACTAAGTGGAGTAGAGGGACAGCACAAAATTAGTTGCACTGCATATGTTAGGAATCTCCTAACTCTCAGTTTCCTCTATAAACTTGCATGTTCTGTTTTGCTAATGTACAGCAACATGCTCACTTGATTCCAGCTTTATCTAATGGCCCAAGACATTCCCCAACTTCATATTTGTCATTACCATAGCAGGGTTGTCAAGGGTAGCAATGCCTTTAATGGAAATAATCCCTTGCTCTTCCAGTCATCGGTATTCACCACATTCCCAACAATCTCTGCATACACAACTCCTCATGCATTTGTTCACGACCTGGGACTGTCCCTTTAGGTTAGACATTGAAACTGTATTTTTACTTTTGAGGAACTGTGTTGAAGACACAGTGGCTCAAGCAGAAGACTTCCAACATCTGTATGCAACTACAGTGTATGGTTTTTACAGTGTCAACCAAAGAATGAAAGTGGCAGCAGCCTTTACATTAGATTTTCTGCCTTAGAAAAGGAATTTAATCTTGATATAATTTCACTAGTAAATATATATTCGGGTGTTTTATGTCCCAACATCTGATATTGAGTGTTTAATGGAAATATCTCTCTGCAGGTAAATACCAGTTCAGCCATGGAAAATTGTATCTATACAAACAGCCACTGTTGTGGAGTTAGTTCTTTAAGCTTTCATGGAAAGCGTGAGTCAAGTGGGACTAATTTGGCCCTTTATATGTGGCATATAAATCTATGCATAGGAGACCGCTAATTTGGAGAAGAGGCCAGCCTAGCTTTAATTGTGTCTCTAGGCTACACATTCTTCAGCTGATGCAAATGAAAAAGTACAGATGTAATTTTGGCCCATGGACAGCTCCTATTTTTTTTTTTTTTTACTGACGCCACAGAAAAGTTTATCATGTACAAAGTGGTGAATAAAAAGAACATAATATAAAAACTCTCAAGTTTAAACAATTTGAAGTTTCTCCCAAAAATATCCATACAATTTTTTTTTTTTTTTTAAAAAGGAGAGAAATGGTCAAATTTAATTTTCTCCATGTAGATCTCAGAACAAAGAAGCTGCCATATTTTGGCTATAAATTTCTCCATAAAAATGGCACTTATTAATATGAGTTTTATATCATATTAAAGTACAAGAAACTCATAAAGAATTATATTATGCAATGCAATTTTCCTTTGTGTTTTGTCTTTCCTGTAAACTATGGCCCCAAATTATTTGGGAATGAAATCATTATTTAATTTTACAATTTATATTATTAGTTTATATAATATCAAGCCACATACCCAAGTCTATACCTAGTCCATATAGGCCATGCAGTCACTTTGTCTGGTCTCCACAGGCTCAGCAGACAGCCTGAGTGATGAAGAGAACCCCTATTGCCCTTTATGCCTCCCCTCTCTCTTCCTCGTAGCTGCAGCCAAGAATTAGTCACAGTTGCCTTCCATCAGGTTTTATAAGCCTATCTTAAACCCTGCTTCCAAAAGGGAGAAGAAGAGAAGCCAAACTTGGGCACTTAAACCCATATAAATTCCACCAGCACATACCATGAAGCACAAAGTTTAATTATTTATTAAGGGCAGAGCTATGGAAAGAGGCAGATCACTGACCTCTGCCAGGTAGGGGAGCATGCTCAATCTGTAGGATCTTTGCAAAGCTCTCTGTTGTGGCTCATCAAAGAAGTCCTGCTATGACGCCTAGATGTGGAACTCTGGATCATCTCATGCTCTGAAAATATATTCCAGTGCTGTTATCTCTTCAAGCATCATAGAAACGGGAAAAGGGGTTTCACTCCAATTTTGTTTTCTCTTGTCTAAGAAAGGCAGCGTCTCATCTGCAACATGGAGAAATGTTTTGTGATATGGGTGATCTGGGACATATGATATCCAGCAACCATTTGTTATGAGGCAGAGTCAAGTGAGTTTGAGATGAGACACTGACTCAGAGCAACCCATCCTGTCATGCTCCCAGCTTGTTTGCACAGAAGACAGAAGCAAAATTCCCACCCCCTTCAATGGCAATCATGAGGTGCTTTCACCTGGCTAGCTCACCTGGCAACATAACCTCACACTATTGGGAAAAATAAGAACTGTTTTACCTAGCTGAGTGCTGCAGAAACATCTGGGCAAGTTATCTATCCTAACCCATCCTGCAGCACTGTCACACAGCTTCTGCTTCAATCCAAATGCCATGGGCAGATTACAGCAGGATCCTTGGCAGTGGGCCTCATGGGCAGCAGGGGATGGGGCACTGTGACAGCATCACAAGGCATACAGGATCGCTCACTGCTTACCATCTGCCAAAGGGATGCTCAAGGCTCAGACTTATGTTTTGGGGTATCTTGGAAATGAGGGTCAGACTGAAATCCATTGAGTTGTGCTGATTCCTCCCTTTCTTAAGTGGCTCTCCTTCTGTGGAGCAGTGCCTGAAGCACCTCTCTGCCAAGCAGAGTACAGTGATGAGGTGGTAAAGCCACTACTAAGAAGTAGCCACCTTTCCTAAAGGAGAATTATTCTTTAAATCCCCTTCAATTCAAAGCCATTAAAATCATGTATCACATAAGTGTATGCTAATATTGTCATTTACCTGGCTGTGCCTCTTTCTTTTGCTTTTCATTTGCTGGTCACCTGGGAGAGCTTAGTATAAATTTTAAATCATTGCTTGCAAGTCACAAATGTGGCGCAACTTTTTTCCTCTCTCCCATTTCTGGCTTAAGCAATGCTGCAGAGTAAGGCTTGTCTTCTCTTGATGCCTGAATCCCTTACCACTGTAAGCAAATATTCCAGTGACGGTATAGAGATCACCTCTCAAAAACTGCAGCTTGATTTAAATTCACTCACTGCAGCTCCTCATCTCAGCTGGTGCCCTGCTGTGTTTAATTGGCCCTCTGAAAGTACATCTTCCTTACATCTTGATTATTTTGAACAGGAGGTGAGAGGTGAGGAGAGAAGGAGAGGAATGAGGAGCAGACCTCCTCCAAGGAGTGGAAGAGAGGGGAAGGAAAAATGTTTTGAAATAACTTTTTTTTAGTAAAGATATTTAATTCTAGTAAATGAAACTGTGCCGTGGTGTGTCCCAAGGGTATGAACATAGCTGTCTATGTTGATAAATTTTGAGAATGGCCCTTGGTAAAGTTTTGGCTTGAGCTGAGTAGAATTCCTCCAAACAAGTCCCACTTCGGAAGCTGCACAGTTTTGGGGTTAGCAAAGGCCAGCACCCACTCCCAACAGGCAGTCTGGTTGAAGCTTGTCTGACTGTATCAGACAATAACTGAGTTCAAAAGCAGGAACTCAGCTAAGCCACACAAAGTCCTGATGTTCAGAAAAGAGAACATTATGCCATTTGTTTCTATAGATGTAAGCTATGCAATTTGTGAGTGCTATCTTGAATGAGCATTGTGCTTTTCAGGTCAAGAGATGCCTTTATAGCTCACGAAGCTATACTTATATTCACGATCCACTTAAAAATCCTCCATGTTGGCAAAGAACTCAAGTTTCAGCACACCATTTTCTGAGTAAGAGCTGCAGCCAGGATGCTGTTTTAAAGATGATGGGTACAGACTCCTCTCCCAGAGACAGTTCAGGAAGGGTAAGCCTGCTGCAAATCAGTGCTAAAGGGTCAGAACCCTGGGTGGCGTGCTGTTTGTCTGACTTTCTGTGCACAGTCCCCCTCTCTGCTCAGCTTGGACTCTTCATCCAGGCATGAACTATGGAAAATGCATATGCATATTCCTAGATCTATGCATACCCCTAAAAGTAGATCCATATGAGATACAAACAAGACATCCTCTGTGGTCTTCCATGGGACTACTCATATGCTTCTGTGTATTCATTTAGGTGATCTGCAGAGGTTTGGTGGGCTTTTTACCAAAATAAAGTCCCCGATCCAGAAAGACACATTTCATCTACATAGCCATGTACTGGTACTGCATCTTCATTCTACCACTGCTGTAATTAATTTCGGAATGTGTCCTCTCTAAACCACACTTCAGCAGGGTTGTATTTTTGAATAATTAAGCTTTAAAAAGAAAGTCTAATGAGACTAATGGCTATCAAATTACTAGATTTTGAAAATCATTGATTTTCTCATTTGCACTCATACATGGCTGCTAAAATTAATTGATTTCATTTGCATATAGAGATTGCATTTGCTTTGACTTCCAGAATGTTGCTCTCCCGAGTTTCTCATCAAACTTTCAATATTCATTTTCATAAAAAGGCAAGTGATCTGATCCTTTAACTAAGCTCATTTGCATAGGAACTGAGACATTATCCCTCATCTAATTAAGCACTATTTTAATTATCCTTTTTGTTCAAATACATTCTATCCCGGAGTGCTTAGATATTTCAGCTACACTCATCACCATGGTATCTGAATACCTTACAAAAATTATAATAAAATACTTTAACATCAGGTTATTTAAAACCTTTTGCTTTCTCCCTTTTTCAGAGAAATGCTTTTGTTTCTCTTCCCTCCATCAGCTAAGTCATTTTTTCCACCCCTTACCAACTTTCCACTTTCTGCCTCATAACTTTCCCTTCTTCTGCTCCTCCTCTATCTCCCTGGCTGAATGGGAAGGCTGAGTTGTCCATGTATTCGGAAAAGGTTAAGGTGCCAAATGACTCGCCTTTCCCCTTCCTTAAAAAGTAGCACTAAGAAAAACAGAAACTTTTTCCAGGAAGACCTATCCATAATAGTAGAGACAGAAATATACAAATAACTCCATATAATGATTTGACAATTTAATACTGGTGAAATATGCTGGTGCTAACCATTTATTCAGACATTTCTGCTTAGTACCAAGAGCCAACTTCTTTCAAAAGAATAGATGCATCTTGATCAGTACATTTCTCCTTACCATCTCTCCTGTATAGAATATTTCTGATCATCTGCTGAACTATGTGCTTTATTGTCTATTCCTAAAGAGTGAGATTATGTCTCTAATTTCATAAAGCATGTCAGAACTTCAGGCAGAATCTCTCTTCTACTATCACTACCTCTTCTTCTACAGCCTTTGCCTCCTTCATACCCTATTCTGTTTTTATTGATGGGCTGTTGTTGAACTGTTCATAAAAATCCTGATTTCGCCAATTTGTGGACAGGAGACTGGATCCAATAAGTAGAATAAAAATTAAGTTAGGAATTTACTGTGGTTTTGTCATTCCCATCTCCTCAATGAAGGAGCCACTGCAGGAAGCTGGATTCCTGGGGAAGATTAATGTTGTGGCTTTGGTCAATAGTAATAGGACTTGAACAAAGGCATAAATCCATTACATCTTTCATGTGTAGTGATGAAAAAATTAGCTGGAGAACTGGAAGTGGGAAATTGCATGAAATTCAAGTTGAAGTCAGTGATTTTATGCAGGTGAGATTTTCCAAAAGGAAAAAAAAAATCCAAATGACTGGACTGGTGAGAAAACTAGGAGCATATTTCCTCCATACAATTCTCAACTGCAGGCTAAGGTTAGAAACATATTCAAGTGGAATTTATATTAGGGAAAGTGTTCTCCAGTAGCAAGAAGGTCTGAGTATGATTTCAAATGTGGTAAAACATGGGATACTGACTGTTTTGTCTCCCCAAGTGCTTGTGTGGTTTTTCAGTTTCCAGATTTTAGTTATAATTCTCTCGCTCTTCATATTAATTTTCCTATGTCTATGCCAGATAATGTGTATGTAGTCTTGTCTCATCACAACAACTAAATAGTTTTGTTCTTTCCTGAAAGACAAGATGGGAATCCCTTGCTATCAGAATTAGCCAAGTAGTCTTGGTCAAATGTTAGACCACAGAAGTCAAATGGGTAGGTATATTTCTTTAGCCACATCATTTTTACTGTGATGATAGATGAGAACAGAATAAAAATAAAAAAAGCTTTTTCCTTGCCAAAGAAGAACATTCTGAAAATTATACTCTATCACTGTCTGCACTGTTTTTGAGTAGTAGCATCTGTGCTTGCACAGCGATGGAATCTGAGTTTGTAAGATCCATTTACCTAAGTTGAACAATAATTAGTATCAGATGGTCATCTCATTCTGGGTACACAGAGATTAGTTCTTAGAAAACCATGCATGCAAGCCACAAAGGCATATTGCATAACAACAAATACAATTAGGTGCCTTACCACTAGTAGTTTCAGTGGCATTTGCTTTGCATATCATTTAGGAGTTGGGTGACTTCTTAATACCCATAAGTTTGGCATTCATAAGAAGACTGCAGAGAATATCAGTTTGAGTGGTTATTTACTTCAGTACAGAATCTTTGTGGGAAAAAAGTTCAGTCCTGTAAATATAAACTCAAAGTCCTGATTCAACCAGACGTGAACTTGTGTAACCTTAGGCTCAGAATCGTTACTGTTAACATTTAATTTAAGAATATTGCTTAAATCAAGCTTTAATTAGTGGAGGCTTTTGTTGTTTCTTTCTTTTTCCTACATCTTTCATGTGCTCTTACAGTGGCCTGATTTGCCCTAAACTGGATTTTCACCAGTCAGTTAACCTAAATAAAGACATTGAAGAGCCACTGGTAGCTTTCACAGATACTTCGGCCATTTTCTTACAAATGCTTCTTCTTATTTTCTTATTTGAAGATCTAACCACAGGTATTTCTAGCTGTACATTTGCAGAATAAGAGACTGGGGACAGGGGTAATTAGTCATTTAGCAGATGTGAGTGTATTCTTGAAAGTACTGAAGTAGGCTTCTCCATCAAAAGTCCATTATGATCATTAGAGGAGAAGAAATATATTTTGTTGTTGCTGATGATCCTAAATATTTTCTTTAGAAGGATAATATCAAAAGGAGAAGACTATTCATTTCCATACATGAGTACACATTTCACTGGTCAAGGGAATTGACCCTTAAGATAAATACATTTCTGTCTGGTTTGTGTGGACTTGCCAAGTGAACGAGGGCTGACAACATTCACTGCTCATTTGATGAATAAAGCTGGTTATTATTGATAGGAAGAATGAAATACCTTCCCTATGTGCACCATGCACTAAACTCAAGCTTATGTAACTTTGTCATTACTAATAATGGATTAAACCATTGGTCAGTACTGTCTCACCAGTCAAACAAAAGGACATAGAACAATAGAAAAGCCCTGCTTTTTCAGATCAAAATTTGAATCAGAATTTCATAATTGCAACTTGCAATCATGGTCATAATTGCTGATACCCTACTGCCAAGCAAATTTGGGAAACAAAGATTTTTCTCTACATTACAGTCAAAGTCGAAATGCTACAGATTTATCTCTTTACTTTGACAACAGTAATACTGTCAAGAAAGCAGCTTGACACTTTCTTCTTAAAATGAAGAAAGCCAGCCTGAAAGTTGTTTATTTTGTGAATGATAATATTTACTTATCTTGTAACTGTTCCTTTTTGGAAAGGAAACAGTTACATCCTTAATATGTTCATTAGAAGCTGCTGGAAAACAAAATACAGAACTAAATGAAGCATGAATACCATCCAGAAATTGCACTGAGGGTGTATTCCGAGCCATATATTTTAAACAGGCTTTGGCTGGCTTGGGTGTAACCCTTATTCAGGAGGTTGTTTGTTTGTTGTAAGTGAAGTTTCCTGAAGACACGTAATGGAGCAATGAAGCGAGGTATTCTAAATGAATAGCTCGCTGGAAAGCTATTGATTATTATGGCCATCAAAATTTTTATATAGACAGTTATTTTCGTATGTAGAAATCGCCAACAAATGCACAATGTGTCACTATAAAATTGAGATGATTTTTACAGTTCATACATATGGTCATGTACTCTGCAGTAAAAATGATAATATTTAACACATCTGGGTCATTCCACTACCAAAGTACAGGCATTACGGACTGTAAATTATGGCTCTAAGGCAGAGGCTTGGCTGAGAGGAAAAGTAATGTTCTGGTGCTCCAGCAGGAACCCGTATGGGAGCCTAAGGGCATCACTGAGGACAGAAGCATAAACCCATAACTGAAGGATTTTGCAGACCATAGCATGTACTCCCCTTGGCTACTCTGTGCTGTGTCATTATTACATCCAATGCACAAAGGAAGACTTCTAGCACTGAGAGTCATTAAGGGCCCTGGCCGTGGTTCAGTACTGCTCGGAGACTTGGGCAGTCATTTATAGCAGCAGAAGGGACAAGGAAGTGCAGACATCTTAAGAAGCTGTAGGGAGAGCTACAACAAAGCACTGTTCTTTTCCCTAGAAACAGGAGGAAGAGCGTAAGTGATTTCATGATTTTAAAACGTAAACCAATTTAACAGTTTTTTAATTAAAAGTTATCCAAAAGTCTGGGAGAAATTTGTATAAATCACTTACAATGTTGGATTTTTCCTAAAAAAAAGTTTCAATTACAATTAAAAAAAGCTTTTCAACTACCTTTAGATGAGGAAAGGATTGATTTATTGATTTTCTGCTGCAAGAGAAAATTCATATTCCAGAAGTATTAAACCAGGCCCAAGAATAAAGAGGCCACAGCAGAAGTACAGAGGCAAAGGCTCAGTGCCTTCACAGTTAGAGAAGCATAAGGAAAGCTTCCCATTCCCTCTAATCATTGTTACTTAATTGGTTCTTGACTAATTAACTTATTGCTAATGAAGTCTCTACAGAAGATCAAAAAATACCGAGGGTCCCAAGAACAGATCTTTATAGTCATGAAACATTAACCGGAATGAGACATTTAATCTACTATAAATGAAATCAGCATCACTGTTGATTACGGACTCAGAAATTGGTTTTGAACTCCTCTATTCCTAGAAGTATATTGCATTTCATATGCAAGCTCAGCATGATTCACATCCTATGTTTTCTGTCCTATAACAAAGGACCTAACAGCCATTTCCTATGCAGGATCTCCTGGATTGGAGCAGATACTGTGCCTGTGCTTGGGACACCAGAAAGATCAAGATTCATCCAAAGCAGTGAATAAATAAACAAAACTTTTGCTTTTCATAACCCTCAGCGTAGGAGGCCCAGTGTTCAAATTCCTCTGTGTTCTTCACAATTGTCGTGAAGAGATCATATTTAAGAAAAGTATCTACTGAAAGCTCTCTTGACAGCAGCCACCTCAACTATTTCTGTAGGATATGCTGAGAAGGACACATATTATGATCTTCTTCCTAGGGGTGAGTTTCTATGTTCTGGTTTCATGGCAGGTGGTTAAATACTTATGCAATCTTTATGGCAAAAAGCAAAGCAACAGACAAAGGGCTTCAGCCAACATCCTTTCACTGATTATTTCTGCAACTACATACAACTGGGACACTTGAAGTGAAGTTCTCTTCTCCATGTGGGGATTACACAGGGACTCAACTGCTCTCAAGCTAGGAATCTATTTCCTGAACATAAATCTAGTGATGCTTTAGGAAACTGAATGTAACTTAAACATATAGCTGCTGCTCCAGAAAACACAGACATACCACAAATTCTTCATCACTTCTGTGATCCCCAAGAATTCCTAAAATGGCAAGGAGTGCCTCAGAAAACAATGAGCACCTACGCCTTGGCAACTAAATCCCATCCTGCATGCTCAATGCATTTGCTCAAAGATAGATATACAGTGCTGTCTACCTGGTCTTCTGCCACTGCTCCTTCAAAAGTGTGGTTTTCTTATAGGTTCTGTATCATATCTGCCAAACCCATGTGGATGCTGAGTTTCTGCTATAGCATCTCCAGAAGGTTGACAGACAGACTGGAACCTTCCAGATGAGATTCTACTCAAAGGTAGGACATGTAAACAAAGCAAGATAAATGCTAGATGAATGCTAGAGGTATCTAACCTCCCCTTAGCAGTCAGTGGGGGGCTTTTTAGTAGAGCAAGCAGAGTTATTTAACTCACATTATGAGAGATAGTAGCTTGTCATCTACATTGCTCTTTAAGCTCCTCTTGCCAATGACCATTACTGGAGTTCAGACTCTTCCAGAACAAATAGACACCTTGGTGCAGACACTTATATGCCTTAAGGTGAAAATGTATCCTCTGCTGAGATTTGAAAGCTCTAACCACTAAGCCATAGGGTTCACTGGTTATTGCAGAAAGCCACTATAGGGGGTAAAAGGTTTTAATCCCTCCTCTAAAAGCTTACATGTTTTACAGAGGATAAATAAGAAGTCATCGGACAACTAAGAGATAAGATTTATATTCAAGCTCCAAGAAAAGTTCAGGAGGCTCTGAAAGTAAATAAGGATCACATATTCCTGCCTAAGAGGAAACAACATTGTCAGGGTTCCTTAGCTTAAGGAAATGTAGATCAGTTTGCTACAGTGAAAGAGAATGTTAAAATCAAGAAAATCAGAACAGAGTTTGGAAATATTAGAATCAGACAAAAAAATCAAAAACCATTAACTACTATCTTCTGCAGATAATTAGAATCTGCTAATTACCCCTGCTGTTATTTAAATGGTGCTTCTGTCCAAGGAGGTAACCCAGTTTTAATCAAACAACTTTGTTGGTGGCAGTTTTGTTTGTTTGCTTTAAATTGAGCTACAGATCCTTGTCAGCTGCTCTTAGGAGCAAAAGAGAAATGCTGCCTGCTTAACATCTGCTGTCAGATTACGTTGCCTCTGCTCTCAGAAATAAATGCTGAAGACCAATTCAAGTTCCTGTCAGCTGTGATGCCTTTTGGACATGTTTCAATCAAGCAGCAGGCTTTTCTTTACACTTAAAGGATCATTAGAACAGCTAAAGTCTTAGGGAAAACACATTTTGATTGCAATTGTAGACTAATGTCTAATTCATTTAAATTACCATGCATTAAGTAAATATTTGAATTACATTGAGATCCATCACACATAATTGTAGCTCTATCTTGAGTTTAAATATTTCTCCCTCCTCAAAATTCTAATCAATAGAAAGCAAAACATCTTTTAGAGTTAGAGCTAGAGCAATCTGATATGTCAGTGTATATGCCCACAAATTTTCCCATTATTGACTGTTTTGCATAATAAGTATTGATGGTTCCCACATCTCAGAGTGAACTTGATAAAAGTGAATGATAAGCTTGAACATACCTCAGATGGTCATCTGATATTTCAGCTAAGGTTGTATTCTCCTGCTCCGCTGTCTTAAATCTTTAAGGTGCCCCTGGGCCCGCTATGTATGGCACAGGGAGTTGCAATGTGACCCTATCTGAATTCTCTTCTTGTCAAACAATTGTCACAACACTCTGAAATCTTTCACAGTGACAAGTAGGGATGAATCAAACTTGATGTTTGAGATGGCTGTATGAGCTCCAATGTGAGTCACCTTTTTCTTATCCAAGATCTCATCAACAACTGCAGCTCTCTCGTTTTACACAAAAAAAAGAAGCAAAATGTTATGACACCTATTTTAGTAATGTAATTACAACATTTGGTGCTCTCCCAAAGTCTCTATTTCTAGAGCCAAGTGATTAGCCAAGTATCTCAGTTTTCAGTCTTTCACAGAGGCTTCCAGGAGAAAGCTTGGAAACGTTCTAACATGTTATCCCTACAGACTTATAAACCAAAGGCAAGTAAAAATAGTTAATAATGCTTCCTCATTTCTAGAGCTTACTATTTTAAGCCAGTCACATGCCTTCAGGTGGCATGTTTCATTGTATAGTTTCAGTTATACTGGCTTCAGCTCTGATGTTGATGTAAGTATCCACTTCCCACTTCTGAAAAGTACCTATAGGGTACTCTAGTTTTTCTTCAAAACAGAGTACAGGTAACCAGCTAGATTCAGTCAGCTAACTGATACAAATCTAAGACTTATACCACCCCACTTTTTTCCTTTCCAGATAAAATCTGGACACTTAAAGCCTACCATTTTTTCCCAAATCTACATTTGGGATGAGTCAGTCAACCACACACAGAAATGCATTTTTCTGGTTCGGTAGCATGTAGCTGTTCCCATCACAATGGTGTTGCCAAGTTATTTTCTTTTTAACCAAAGTTTTTCATCAAACTTACTTCAGACATCACCAGCACAAGTCTGGATATGTCAGATCTAGACTACATGGCTTACCAGCAAAGAATAAGAGAAATATAGACTAGAAAATAGTGAAGAGCCTCAGAACAGTGTTCAAATAAAAAAAAAAGCTGCAGAGAGGAAAAGAATATTCTGTTCTCTGTATCTGGGAGCAGATAAGGAAAAAGTATAATGAGCTTAAATGACAGTACAAGGAAGAAGCAAGGAATACACAGTGAGCCTGGTGTAACAGATCACCTGGGAACGCTGTGAGGCATAGAATCATAGAATGGCCTGGGTTGAAAAGGACCGCAATGATCATCCAGTCTCAATCCCTCTGCTATGTGCAGGGTCACCAACCACTAGACCAGGCTGCCCAGAGCCACATCCAGCCTGGCCTTGAATGCCTCCAGGGCTATCCTGAGAAATCACAGGAGTCAAACACTTTGCTGACCTACTCTGGCCTGGGCAAAATATGATTTCCTGAGGTTCTTTCAGCCCTGTTTCTCTACAGTTTTATGCACAGTCATGTGGACTGCATGCCTGGTAAGTAAGATATGTCCCATGTCTGTTAGATTAACAGAGGAAGTGCTGTGGGTGCATGTGAGGGCTGCACTGACTGAGCAACCCCAGGACATGAGAGCCAACTTTGCAACTCCAGACAATACGCTGAACTAAATCCAAAGCATTTGAGCACTGAACTGAGTTTTGATGCTCTACACTATTCTTCAGGGAGAAGAGTCCAGGGATAAATCCAGTAAAAAGATATCATGTGCCACAACACCCAGTGCATGGCACACAGAGTGTAATTTATGTCCTTCCACTAGGCTCCCACAATTCCTATAAAGTTTTTGTTTAAGAACAGGTACTTCACAAAAGAACTGCCTTCCCAAATTTCCTACTAGTGACCGTGCTAGCTGAAAAGAAATATAAGCCAAAACAAAACAAGAGATATTTAAGGTCTTTTAAAATCCAGACCTTCCTCAGCACTGAGGCACCCCAGCGCTTCAGATAGATGTGACTTTTCTTTGTGGGGTCTGGGTGCTGCTCCAAGCAGGGGCTGTGATGGGCACAGAGAAGTGCTGCACACATAGGGGCACATCAGCACAACAGTGGGGTCTGCAACTTCAGCAGTCCCAGGCTCATTTTATTTATTTATTGGGTCACGTATTTTAAGGCACACAGTCTTCGCTAAGATCTTAAAATGATAAAGATAAATCTGTATCTACATCTACATCTCTGCCCCAAAGACACAGAGCACTCAAATCCAGAATCTGTTCAGCTCATCACAAAGGGCTAATGCCGACACATTTTTCTTGTTGTTTTTTTTCTTTATTCTAGCCATTGTCTGTCCTCAAATTGTGATGAAAAAAACAGGGCCTATTTTTCCAGAATGTTGAGGAAATATCGTGAAGATGGTTAACAAAGCAGCAAAGAAGGGAGGATTCCTTTTTCTGCCATGGGAGTCCTTCCATTCTCTGATCACCATAATTTCGCAAACCTTCCTCCTGCTCACCTCACACTGTGGAAAGACACAGCATTCTCTTGTTCTCAGCTCGGGTTACCAGCTCTGAGATCCTGCTGCAGAGGCAAGGTGGGGCAGCTCACAGAGAGAAGCCAAAGCAAACTTTTAAGACAAACCCATTTGTAACCTTAACTAGGAAGCATCACTCCTCAATGTTAAAAACAAAATCAGAGCCAGATAGTGGAAAAGGACAAGATAAATACTGTACGCACTGGAAAACTCCATACCTCTGCTGACTCACAGCCTAAACATTGTATGAGTCAGGTGACATTACCACAGTGATAAATCTGATCTGTATCTACAGAGAAGGACTCCTAGGCCAATCTTTTGTCGAATACCGAGGAAATCATTGCCATATGTGAACATTTTTTAGTGGTGCCTTCTGACAAAATACATATTTTCCATTCTTTATTGGGTTGTTTATCTAGACTTAGAATTATGATAAACTTCTCAAGTGGTTCATTTTCTGAGGATTCATATGGAACACATTAAAAACAAGTTTCCATAACAAAAGTTACTCAGCAGTAGAGCTGTGAGATCTCCTACACCCCTCCCTGCAGACAAACTTCACAGCCAAAGTGAATACGAATGGCCCTGCTTGTGGCTTCCCAACACTCAGCCGCACGTGCTGGAGAGGCAGTCACACTCCTCTGCAGGAATGCGCAAGGCCAGGACTCGCCTTTTAGAGGCTATGATCCACTGCTACAGCCGGGTGAATCCAGTGTATTCCAATATGTTGGATGAAACACAGGAATAGGCTCCCCAGGGTGGTTGAGTCACCATCCCTGGATGTGTTTAAAAACCACTTGGATGTCGTGCTCAGGGACATGATTTAGCAGATGGTTGTTAGAGTTAGGGTAGTATGGTTGGGTTGTGGTTGGACTCGATCTTTAAGGTCTTTTCCAACCTGAGCAATTCTGTGATATAAGACAGAAATTTTTCATAATGAGGGTGATGAGGTACTGGAGCAAGTTGCCCATCTTTGGAAGTCTTCAAGGCCAGGTTGGATGAGGCTTTGGGCAACCTGGCTTAGCAGAAGATCACAGAATCACAGAATCATAGGAGTTGGAAGGGACCTCCAGAGATCATCAAGTCCAACCCCCCTGCCAAAGCAGGTTCCCTACACCAGGTCGCACAGGTGGGCGTCCAGGCGGGTCTTGAATATCTCCAGAGAAGGAGACTCCACAACCTCCCTGGGCAGCCTGTTCCAGTGCTCCGTCACCCTCACCGTAAAGAAGTTTTTGTGCACATTGGTGCAGAACTTCCTATGCTCCAGTTTCTGGCCGTTTCCCCTCGTCCTGTCTCCACACACTGCTGAAAAGAGTCTGGCCTCGCCACTTTGTCCCCCACACCTTAGATATTTATAGACCTGGATCAGGTCCCCTCTCAGTCTTCTTTTCTCAAGGCTAAACAGACCCAGTTGACTTAGCCGTTCTTCATAGGGGAGATGCTCCAGGCCCTTCACCATCTTTGTGGCCCTCCGCTGGACTCATTCCAAGAGATCCCTGTCTTTTTTGTACTGGGGAGCCCAGAAATGGACACAGTACTCCAGATGAGGCCTTACCAGGGCAGAGTAGAGGGGGAGGATCACCACCCTAGACCTGCTGGCCAAGCTCATTTTAATGCAGCCCAGAATGCCATTGGCCTTTTTGGCCACAAGGGCACACTGCTGACTCATGGCCAACCTGTAATCCACCAGGACACCCAGGTCCCTCTCTGCAGAGCTCCTCTCCAAC
This sequence comes from Pavo muticus, assembly GCA_016647715.1. Lineage (NCBI taxonomy): Eukaryota > Metazoa > Chordata > Aves > Galliformes > Phasianidae > Pavo > Pavo muticus. Next base: position 684,160 of record JACDJE010000374.1, read on the forward strand.
AGGTCATCCCCCAACCTGTACCGGTGCATGCAATTATTCCTCCCTAGGTGCAAGACTCTACACTTGCTTTTGTTAAACCTCATCTGGTTTCTTACCGCCCAGCTCTCCAGCCTGTCCAGGTCAAGATGGCCCTGCCCCTGACAGAGGAGTTGGAACTAAGTGATTTTTGAGGTCCCTTCCAACCCAAATTCAATGATTTTATGATTCTTTGATATTCACTTCCTCCATTCCTTTCTAGGTAGTTACTCCTCAGTGAAAAAGAGTATCTACATCTAACTCCTAAAAAAAAAGACACTGAAAGATAAGGAAAGATATACGCTTTGTATCTATGTGCTTATACGGCCCTTGAGTACAAAGGCTAGAGATAATCTAATTGACACCAAATGAAATATTCGGCTAAATAAAATGTGGACACAAAGCAGCTCCATTTGTACTTCATCTTGGAAATACTCCATTTTCATCCCAGCTAAGGCTTTCTGACATTTCTTACCATGCAATCACATTTTCATTTACAGCTTCAAGAAACTTTCAGTGTTGAGGGCTGAGGTTCACACTTGTCATCTGCCCCATGCTACCTTATTTCTAAAAGTAGCCAAGAGCTTTTCACAAAGTGGATGAAAAATAGAGAAACTACAGCTAAATAACGTTAAAAAAATTAGCTGCAAAGCTTAGGAGCTCTGTGTTTTCCAGGAACTCTGTGTGGAGGAAGAGCTGAACTTCAGTTAAAAATAAACCTTGTTTATTCACTTTTTTCCTGTGAAATACATCCACATCCTAAAAATGCACAAGTTTCTGACAAGTAGTAGTTTACACATTCCTCATAAAGACTTGGCAGAGTTTAATAGCTGAAATCCCCAGGCAGTGTCATGCTTAGTGTCCCACCTCGTTACAAGATCTATATGTGACTGAACTGTACATGCTTACAGCCGCTGGAAAAATAAAATATAATTTAAAATTATTCTTCAGCATAGGGCTGAAAGAAAGAAATCTAGTTTTCCTCTGCAGTGATTGTCCCTATATACCCTATGCATTTCAACACACTGGATGTTGCTCCAGGAAGATGCTCTCTCTTGCAGTCCCAGTTCACTCACTGCTAAAACCAAGCATCACAGAGAGGAGGCAGCTGCCCGCTTCCTCCAGGGAAAAACAAAAGGTAGATCAAAGTCTGTGAGGAAGAAGTGTATAGGAAAATGTGGAATTTCTGAAGGAGAAGACTAGGTCTATATGTTAGTAAAGGAATAGAAACTTGGACTGAAACAGGGGAAAGACCCAGCAATTTGGTAAATCACAGAGGAATAGTACTTACGGCCTAGCTATAGAGAGGTGAGGTATAGGTCCAAGCAGGTGGAAAAGAGGTGGAACTGCACACATGCAGAGAAACTGTTCTCAGAAGTGCGTGAGAAATGGGATGAGGCTGATTGATTGTGTAGAGGAATAACACCAAAAAATTAGAGTTGATAAGGACTGACATAAGATTTCCTGAAGGAAAAAGAGTTTGAGGAAAGGAAGAGCAATTAGGTTAAGAATCCCCAAATGAGACATTTCTGAGATGGTTAGTGAAGTGGTAGGCATAAGACTGGGATGGGACTGGAATGATACTGGAACAAGGACATCCAGCTCGAGAGTTACGTGCTAAGGGCAAAGAAGTGGAACACAATCATCAGAACTTCAAACTAAACCCCAAATCTTTCAGCTCACCTCTATGCCTGACTACATGTCCTATGCTCTGCTTGTATCCCTTTGTGAGGTCTACAACATTCTCATTAGGTCACAGAATCATAGAACTCATTGAGTTGGAAGGGACCTTTAGAAATCATCTAGTCTAAATCCCTGCAATGAACTGGAACATCTACAGCTAGTCAGGTTGCTCAAGGCCTGCTCCAACCTGACCTTGAATGTCTCCAGAGATGGAGCATCTACCACCTCTTGTTCCAGTGCTTCACTACACTCATCATGAAAAAAAACTCTTTCCCTATATCCAGTCTAAATCTCCCCTCTTTTAGTTTGAAACCATTTCCCCTCATCCTGTCACAACAGGCCCTGCTAAAGAATCTGTCCCCAGATCAAGAAGCCAACCTCTGTCAGTAGCAGCACTTCTGATGAACAGTGTTGCATCTGTGTGGGACAGCACATATGCCCAGGAGAAGAAGGACAACCCCAACAAATTTAATATGAACAAAGTCTGACATTTTTTTGTCCTCATAACAGGCTACTGAAAAATGTTACAAGGGTGTAATGCTATAATAGGATGATAATAGCAGGGTGGCAAAGTCTTCAGCTACAGCAAATAAAAATGAGCCCAAACACAACAGCTACTGACACAGAAATGAAGGAAAAGAGCTGCTTACCTTTGAAAGGCCTCAGGTAGACACGAATCTCTAGTAAAAAAAAACCCTTACTGCCACTGCCAACTGTGCCAGGATCCACCCCTTCCAGTCACTCAGGTGCATTGCTTGCATCTGAGCTCCCCTGGGTTGGCTCTGTCTTCCCACCAGGTGCTCAATCACTGTTTCAGGCCATGACTTAACATTTCCACTACGGAGGGTAATGGGACAATAGTACTACAGTAGTTGCAGTGCACAGTCCATACCACCTCACCTCCTAGGACAGTTTTCTTCCCATTCATGAGTTATCTTCATACCCCAGCCTTCTTTCAAGAGCTCTGGAGGAGCCACAGAGCCTGGAAGATAATTGCCAAGGTCCTGACATGGTTCCTCCAGGACAGGGAGACTCAGCTCTCTCATGGGCTCAGCAGAGGAAGGACAAAGCAGCAGGAAAGAAAACTATTTGACTGTAACAAGATCCATGAAGGAACTGAAATTCATAACCAAACATGGGATATAATTCCACTTTTTCATAACTGGAAAAAACAATCCTGGTTTAAACGATTTACGCAGCTTCTCTCATGATCTTTGTGTCAGAGACAAGGATGAAATCCAGCTCTCCTGAGTGACATTCATCTACCTCAGCCACAAGACAACCCGCTTTCTCCCTTCTGTCCCCTGTCTCATTCATTTCACATCTTCCAACTTGTGCAACAAATGAGTCAGGGGACATAACAGACAACAGATGCCTTCACAGCATAATTCTGATTCACACCCTGGCAGAGTGGAACAAATCATGTGTGATTATTTAATTCAAGACTGTAACCTAAGGAACTGAATGAAAATTCGCAAACAACAATAATTCTGGTATTTTGTTAATTTTTAAATTAACATCTGTAAGTGTAGAAAATTTTTTTAAAGATGTCAGCTGTTGAGTGAGTTTCTTTGTTTTGTTTTCTGCCATGGTCTAACTTTGACTACAACATAGAATCAGCTTTATAATCCCAGAGCAACAAGAGCACAAAGACAAACACTTGGGTTTCTCTTTTCTGATTCACTATAGTCAAAAACGTGAAACAACAGACTTATTGAAGTCCTTTCAAGAAAACACCCAAAAGACCCAAGTTGTCTTTAACCTGTACTTTTATGTGTACTTACTCTGTATGTACAATCACATCACAATCAGATATACAATCATATACTTTCCTGATGTGTGTTTGGAGTCCTAATCTTTTAGGACTTCGTAGATATGCAGTCCAGCCCATATATGTAGTGCACAGCACATGGAACAGATCTGACACTGTGCATGTTCAGCTTGTGGTAGGTTTGTTACGCAAAGCAAACACATACACAGAAGTTACAGTGCCCCAGATGAGTCACGTGTTCATTAACTATTCCACCAGGCTGCCAACATTTGCTGTGGAAGATAACAACACAATAGATTCCCAGCAGAAAAGTTCTCTGCAAGGGAAAAGAAACAGAATTCTCTGCGAAGGACATCACACCAAAGCTGTAAGTTATGCATGAGTTCATAGAATTGGAACATGCAGATCAGATGAGAGTTTAGTTTCATACACCTCTAATCTGCTTTTGTTTTCATGGGTTATTATTTGAATGGGGATTGTGCTTTCACATGATCCTCTCTTCCATGCTCACAATACATTCCAAAGAGAGGAAGAAGATCTGGAGGGCAACAGAAAATAACTTCAGCAGACGTCTTCTTCCTGGCTACAGGTGTAATTATAAAAAATCTACAAAGATTTTTCAAGTGTCAATGACAAAGTTATGATTTATAAGCAAATCTTTAGAGTCTTTAAGATAGAGACTGCCTCTCCATATTACAGTTGAATTTTTAAATATTTGGATATAGAAAATTCTCAGTAGAATAAATAAGAAGGACATTGACATAATGTGCCCTACATGACATGGCTAGGCTTCTTGAAGCTTCTTGAACAGCTATTTGCTAAAGAATTGGAGACAAGGAAAGCATTACACTGATCAGATCAGCCTCAGCTTTAGCTAGGGCCTTGCACTCTGAGCTCCGTCTAGCAAGATGGGATAATTTGAATCCTAAGTCCCATCATCCAGATCCAGCATCCAGAGAGCCAACATCACAGTGCAATAAGCAAGTGAGTCTTCTCAAACTGCATGACTTTTTCTACTGTTTGATTATGAGAGGAGTTAGTTCTACCATTATTCATTCTAACAAAGTTTAAATTAACTTGACAGTTTTAAGTCTTCCCAATAACAAACAGAGAGGGAAATATATTCATCTAGAAGATCATTCAAAGCAAAAAGCTGACTTTCTTCTTTTGAGGTGGGACCTGTACCTCCCTTGGTAGCAATGCTTGAGACCCAAGTACTTGATCCAACAATCAAATCCTGGAGATCGCTCATGAACCCTCCTGCCTGCTTTTCCCTGCCTGGGGAAGCTGCCAGCTCTCCCAAACAAGTTGGCACAGAGGCATGTACAGGTTGGACACTTGACTTTGTGATTGCCCTTTCCCTTCCACTCTCACTTTTATTTACAAGTCAGGCGTGCTTTAACACAGAAAGCAAAGCAGAGATGTTCAGACCCAGATATCCTCAAGATTACTGAACAAAGGCTTGAACTTGTGTCTCCTTAACATTTCCTAAGACTCAGATGATGGGTCTTCAAACTCCACTATTTATTTATTTTGTCTATGATGCAGTGCTTTATTAATTCCACTGAACTATTATATTTATTCTTAGTAGTTGTTTAGTTCTGCTAGAAATATGCATACATTTGCCATAATATAATGCAGTTAAAAACAGGCCATCTTTTCATACATATTCTCATTTTAAAAAGTGAAAGAACAAGGAAACTTCAAGTCAAGAGAAGAAAGGGATTAGACAATTTCTATCAAATCTTCAGCATGCCTTTCACAAGCTCTTATATTCTCACTTTGCAAGCACATAGTGTATAGTACATGAAGTACAAATGTCATCAATCTACTGTTTACAGTCTCTCTAGCCTGAATGGCTAATAAGTTTAACACATACATTTTTCAGTACAAATTAAGCCTGTCAGAATGACTCACACTTCTATATAAGGAAAGTTCTAAACATATTTATGGGGAAATTTAGTTGTCAAAGTCAGTTAGCTTGTTGAAGTAAGAGGAATCCCATGTTTATTTCTAACCTTTCAGAGAACATGGTGTTTGGCAGATGCAGGCCAGTGCAAGATAAGTGGTTTTTAAACTTGTTTGTGTATGGGTGCATGTGTGAAGAGAGCAATTACAGACTCAGGAGAGCAATTCTGTGGAAGTTGAAGACATACTTCTTTGCCTTTTAGGAAAGGCAAGGGCCTTTCCGTAAACTAGTGAAACTGAGAAAGGGCTTGTATACTGATTTTTTGTTTGTTTGTTTGTTGTGTTTTTTCCCCAGTGATATAGTTGATATACTGAAAGACATTACCTACAACTCTTGCTTTGCTGGTATCCTCAGTTCTAACACTACTACTTGTTGCATTTCAAGATCATCTTTAGTCTCTGGTTTCTGAAATGTTTATATAAATATTGTTGCTTAGAATGATCTTTTCCAGAAGAAAGGGTCTAGCAAAGCAAAGGTATTATAAGCTAAACATAGCTGAAAGCCATACCTTTTTTTTTCCAACCAAAAAGAGTAGACTGAAAAGGAATGTAGAAGTTCTTCATCAGTCTATTTGGTCGACTAGCCAAGAAACTGATTTTCTATTCAGGTATTGTTTCAATGGAAAAATTCTGAGCAGCCCGTAATGAATCCCTCCTCTCATTATTGCTCTAGAGACCCTAAAAAACAGGATGACTTGCCAAGAATACATAGTTAGTTGTTTCTCCTTTCATTATCATACCTCATATCCTGCAAAGAGACATAGAGTCATAGAATCATAGTCACAGAATCGCAGAATGACTTGGGTTGGAAGAGACCTTAAAGCCCAACCAGTCCCAACCCCCTGCTGCAGGCAGGGTTGCCATCCACTGGATCAGTTTGCCCAGGGCCCCATCCAGGGACGGGAAACTTCTCTGAGCAACCTCTTCCAGTGCCTCACCACCCTCTGAGTTAAATATATATATATACACATATTAAAATCTAATATAAATCTCCCCTTTTTTAGTTTAAAAACATTCCCCCTTGTCCTATCACTATCTGCCCAGGCCACACATGCCTCCTTTATCCCTTATGTGCTTCAGAGCCTAAAACCTACATTCAAAATGGATGAATTGTTGTCTACAATGCACAGCAGTTAATGCTCATTTGTTTGTTTCCAAAGCAACGGGCCCTGTGCAAGACCAAGATTAACAGCTTGAAACCTTGTCAGAAAGGAAGAACTTCATTTGAACCACAAGTGCAAAAGAACTGCAAAAGACCCTGAGGCCAGAAGAAAAAGTAGCAATAGGAAGTGTAATTCTGGAGCATGGTGACAGAAGCCAGCCAGAAGGTGGAGGATGCAGGCGCAGGAAGGATGGCATAACTGGAGGGTTAAGGGAAAAGAGACAATTAACCTTGACAATTTACAGCAGACAGTGGTGTTTCACTCTGGAGGGGATGACAAGAAGAATCCTAACCTCCTTCCCTCCAACTCCACTCCCAGATTTACAGGCTGTGTCCCTGAACTGAGGTTATTAAATATATATATCTGTAAAAAATACAAGAAGTCTGAAGTACCTGGCAATTAATACAGCCTACTTTTTCCGTATAGATTGCCCTCGCTTCCAGGTTACATGCATAAGCATCTTCATTTTACATCTCTTCAGAAATCCAGGCACACACCCTTAGGCAGTTGGATCACTGTTGGAGTCTTTCCCTAAATGCCTAGTAGACTTAACCAGCAAAAGCAAAGATGAATGTGGGCCTTGTAATTTGCATTCTTGACCTTCAAACACTGATAAGCTATCTGAGTCCTTTCTTTGGAGCCTGGGACTTTTTGTGTACTTCAGTCCTTGTTTAGCTATTAGTGCCCTGTGCTCCAGCAGGCAGATGGAGCAGCATGAGGAACGTCCTTCTGATATTCCCTTCTTTTCAGCATCCCATTCAAAGAACAGAAAATTTTCAGCAGAAATGTTCATCTCTTCAGGATCACGAGAAGATCATCTTTTAATCCAATAGAGGATTGAAGTGAAATGCCTGTTAATGGTGAGACCAAATAACTAAGCTCCTAAGGATCAAAGCAAGCCTTAACATACCACTGTACACCTTCTCTATGGGCAGCTAATGCTAACCTCACCAACTACGAGTATTACTGCATTTTTAATGAACATTTGAATTCTCCATTTCCACCCAGCAGACATTAGGTTAGACAGTGTGCTGAGACAGGTGGGCAGCATTTCATGTTATAATTTTCAGTTAAAGTTAAAGCCTGCTTTTAAGACTACTTTTTGTAAAACTAACCATTTCTTCTAACTAATAAAAAGTGTTAATCAACCAATGTGGTATCAACACAGGTTGTAAGGGATTGCTCTTACCTACTTAAAAGAATTTCCTTTCTGGAAGATTGTGTTTAGTTCCTTTTGTGGGAAAGGAAAAGGAAGCTCAGCATCAGCTGAACTGTTTCAAGTCAGGCCAGTCACCATGGCAACATTTTTTCTGATATTAGAGAGCATCACTTGGGAAGTATGGTTAGTGTAATAGCATCAAGGATCATTTTCATATATTCATTTTAGCCTTGTGACTTAAAGGCACGGTGTCCTTTTCTTGTGAAAAAGGCTGTGATACAATGCACAACACAGAGAACAGAGGGGCGTAAAATTATACATAGCAAAGAAATTGAATGGTTTTGGCCAAATATAGACCTTGAAAAGTTTGGCTGGCAGAAACCTGCCTTTAGCTACCCAATAACCTGGTTGACAAGCATAGCTGTTCTAGTCCCATTTTTCTCCACTGACTATAGTACAACAGTATTTGTCTGCTATTTAGCTGTAATCAGATGCACAGATGCAGAATATTTCTGAGCTGCACAATATTACCTTGAATAATGACTGTGCTTGAGTTGTTTCACTTCTTGTCACATTAGATTGAGCTGTGTTTAAAATATGCTGGTTTTGCTTTTAGCAGTAAGGATAAATATGTAATTTTACTACACTCAGGGATTCTCAGTCTATAATGTCATTCTTTTTATATTTTTCCTCTCTAGAGTTAAGAACATGGCTTCTAAATGTGCTTGAAAAGAGCTGCTTAAGGACATGGTACATTCTTAAATGAAACCTTTAGGATGATTTGTTCTGATACCATGGGAAGTGCTGGATTCAGTGCAGGATTAGGAGTGAATATGATGTGTACAAAGCAGAAAGACAGTCATACCTATAATTATCAATAAAATATTCAAGATTCTTCCTTGTCAGCTAGAAAGAGCCAAAATTCATGATAGGATCAGAGGCCGGCTACCTCAATTTAATCAGTATTTGGTCTAAATATTATATTTCAGGATAAATAAGTACCAAAAATACATATCTCACACTTTTTTATTCAGTGGACTGAAGAAATCTTTTCACCATTTATCACACTGTGAGGAATAGTGAGCCAAATTCTGATTTCACTTCCATCCATGTAAGACCTGATCTGGCAAAGGAAACTCCTCAGGATTTACAAGGTGGTAGAATGAGCTCAGGATACAGCCCTGTGTATTGCATGAGGTAATGCTTACCCCTATAGCTGCCTGGAGTGTTTCCTTATGGACCATGGAAGAACTGCTCAGTCTGTGCAGGAATCACTGAGTGAAACTCGGTGGCCTCTCTTCTGCATGAGGTCAGACTAGATAATCAGAGTGCTCCCTTTTGGCCTTAAAATCTATGAATCTATTAAATGAAAACAAATGTTACAATTAATCAAACTGCTTTTCCCCTGCTCTAACCCACAGTGTTAGTCATGAAAAATTGGCCTCTCAAGACACTGTTCTTTACGGCCATTTTGACTGGTGTTTGGTGCAATACCGTCATGAATTAACCACACCACAAGTGTCAATCTTTCCATTTCATTTTTTTCACATTGGTTGCCTGCTGAAACTCAAACCATGTTAGAGCTTCAGAATACACGAATAAGTGTCCCTGTCACTAAAAAGATTAAGTAGGAGTTAGGACGGTAACATCCAGCTGTATTGGAGACATGGAAGTGTCTGCCAGCTGCAGCCTGCAGCACTGCACATAATAACAAAGGGCATACATCATGTGTGGGCAGAGTTTAATGTCCTAGAATGGAAACCCTGTTGCATCACCCATGGGTAGAGGATTGAATTATTATAATTGTCTAAGTGTAAACAGGATACAAGGTGTATATTTTTACTTGGATCCCATGCTCATTATGTATTTGGCATGGCCATAAATTATGACCAGTGCATGCTGCAAAACCTGAGACCCATCTGGGGTAACACGAAGAGGACAAAAATAGAGATGCCTCCTTCACACAATAAAAAGTTGACAACCTAAACACCCTACCCAATGATTAAGCTATCCTGAAAATAACTGTTCTAAGTCACATTAATTGTTCAGTGTAATTGTTTGACTTCTTCCTGTGAATAAAATATATGAATTGTTAAGTTTATCTGAAATGTTAAGTAATTTACCAATAGTCAAAATCAAACAAAATGTACAGGCTGCATTATCATATATGCGAAGTGGTTACAAAATATGATCTGCATTATCATAGCATGCCTTGGAAAATGAGATTTATGAAGATGAAGTTTTGCTGTATGTAAAGTGCATTGTTTATTATGCTTGATACAATGATTTGGGTAAAGAACTCTGCACTGAGAATAATCATTTAAAACAAAGAACTTTTCAGATATAATTTTCTGGATAAGATATAAATGGAAATATATTCTACCTCTTCTTTTGGCCATCTACCAGCCTGTATTATAATAATGAAGTAAGGGACAAGCAACTTTCAGTTACTCTGAGAAAAAATAGAAAATAGCAATACACAAACTTGATTGAATATGAAAAAAATAGTTATGCATTATTTCATGTTTAAATGTACTACAGTTACATTCTTCTGTAATTCTTTGGGCTTAGAAGGCAAATGAATTTCCAAAAGGGGAGTGAGTTTGAAATGACAGTGTCTCCTCTGATTACCAACACTAGGAATGATTGATACAGACTTTTCTACTGGGTTAAATATAATATTTGAATACAAGTGTCATCTTAATGAGTATATCGATATATGAATGACTCAGAAAAATTTAGCATCTGTGTTGAAGAAGTGATTTCATGAATTGCATCCAGGACAAACGGCGGCGCTATGGTGCCTACACGTAGCCCTCTTGCAATTTTTTTCAGGTGTCATAGGATGCCTGAGACATCTACATTGCACTGGCAGATATGACCTGCCTCCTCTGAAGATGCAGCTGGAGATCAGCCAGGATACTGTGGGGCAGCTACCATGGCACGAGGCATCAACAGTTAGTCAGCTGAATGGAGCCTGAGGCATCCAAGTTATCACTGTATTAGCACAGATCTACTCAATACAGTCACTAGAGTCTGGAGGGTGACTCAACTTGCCTTAATGTAGGCAGCTAGTGGCTAAGCAGCCAAGTTGCTCTCTGGGTTTCTGTGAGTGCATTAAGTAGATCTCCACTGACTCTAAGTCTGCATACCTAGCTTGCATGTACATGGGTATACATGGGTACATGTAGTGTACCCATGGATTCCTAAGTGTAGGGGTCAATATAGCTGCCCAAACATTTAGGGTTGTTTCAAATAATCAGGGCATCTAACTGCTTTCAAGGAAGGCAAAGGTCTAGTGTATATTCTGCATTACAATTTGAATTGTTACAGTGATGTTTCAGATACATTTGAGCATACTCTGCTCTTGTGAGACCCCACCTGGAGTACTGTGTCCAGTTCTGGAGCCCCCAACACAAGAAGGACATGGAGTTGTTGGAGCAGGACCAGAGGAGGGTCACAAAGATGACCAGAGGGCTGGAGCAACTACCCTACGAGGACAGACTGAGAAAGCTGGGGCTCTTCAGCCTGCAGAAGAGAAGACACCAAAGAGACCTTATAGCAGCCTTCTAGTGCCTGAAGGGGGCCTACAGGAAAGCTGGGAGGGACTTTTTATAAGGGCAGGTAGTGACAGGATATGGGGAAATTGTTTTAAACTGGAAGAGGGTAGATTTAGATTAGATATCAGGAAGAAATTCTTTACTGTGAGGGTGGTGAGACACTGGAACAGGTTGCCCAGTGAGTTTGTGGATGCCCCCTCCCTGGAAGCATTCAAGCCCAGGCTGGGTGAGGCTGTGAGCACCCTGGTCTAGTGGGAGGTGTCCCTGCTTTGGAAGGTTTCTGGTTTCTGGGGTTGAAACCAGATGCTCTTAAAGGTCCCTTCCAACCCAAACCATTCTATGATTCCATACTGCATCCAGATGTGGAGTCCTCAGTACAGGAGAGACATGGACCTGTTGGAGCGCAACCAGAGGAGGGCCACAAAAATGATCCAAAGGATGGAACGCTTCTCCTATGAGGAAAGGCTGAGAGAGCTGGGGCTGTTCAGCCCGGAGAAGCTTCTCTCAGCTGCAAGGTGACCTGATAGCAGCTTTTCAGTATCTAAAAGGGAGCTACCGGAGAGAACAGACTCTTTAGCAGGGTCTGTGGTGATAGGACAAGGGGAAACGGTTTCAAACTGAAAGAGGGTAGATTTATGTTAGACATAAGGAAAAAGTCTTTTACAGTGAGGGTGGTGAGGCACTGGAACAGGTTGCCTAGAGATGTGGTGGATGCCCCAACCCTGAAGACTTTCAAGGTGAGGCTGGATCAGACCCTGGGCAACCTGATCTAGCTGTGCATGTCCCTGTTCATTGCAGAGGAGTTGGACTAGATGACCTTTAAAGGTTCCTTCCAACTAAAATGATTCTATGATTCCATCATTCTATTTTTCTGTATCAGCCAGCACGAAGAGGATAAATTCAGGCAACTGAACTAGAGTCCATAATTCCTCCATAATGCCTTCAGCAAAAGCCTCTGCATTCCAGATTGCAGAGACCACAGCCCCTAATAAGAGGTAAGCATGCTTAAAGTAATATTGTATGCAGAACTGGGCAATTAATTAACCAACTGCTCATCCAGTCTGGGTTTTGGGAAAACTCAACTCACTGGAGCCTTTAGCCAATGGCAGACACCATCCTTCTTGTCTCATCATCCATCACCACGCTCAGTTAGTGCTATTTTAAATCTTTCCTGTCCCTGACTGCATTTACAAAATAGATTATCAGGGCAACCAACCTCAGACTGCCCCAAAGATGGTCAGATTAATAACTAGGGGGGGGGGGTGCTCCCAAACTGTCAAGGGCAATCAGAATTAATGCTTGAGAGGAAAAAAAAACTGAGCAGATGAAAACCAAGATAATGGGACTTCCCTGAGGGATGACGAAAACACTTTAGAATAATGGCTCAATTATTTAATTCTGAATTTCAGTGAAAATCCTATAAAAGTACTTAAAACACCCCCCTTAGCACTAAATGAGCTCATCTTGATTAATGTTATTAAAATAATTGCCAAAGGGTTTAGTAATGATTAAGTCTTTTATCTCAGGTGATAAATTCTTAACATTCTAGATACATTAGGATAAAACATAAAAATAGAAGTTTATTTTCATTTTTATTTTTCTAATTTATTATCTTCTTTCTTCACCCCACCAACAGACAAAGCAACATGAGCACATTTCCACCCTAACCTCTGTAAGTGTTGCAGAGGCAAGTTATGCAATAACATTCCCATTGTTTCATCTGGGTGCTTAGGTGCTTCTACCTGCTCTGACCACTGACTTTGAGTGCTATTCAAGACACTGGATTAGAAGATGAATTTCTCTAACAACTCTTAACATTAACTGCCTGGTGTGGTCTCACTCAGACAGTCTGGTCCACCACCTGTCTCTTTGTACTGGTCTACCCTCGAAATCTTAATCAGATGCCTACATTTAGGATCCCAGTCTTCAAACCCTGCATAGGTACACAATTTGAGTAAAAATCCAAGCCCGCTCAAAGCCTTTAAAAAGACCACTAATGACTTCAATGCTGAATTTGCTTAGACTGATGGTACTGGTAACTGAGGATAGTGCTAAACCCCTCCCTTCCCTCCATCCTAATCATGACCACGTTGGAGTCACTCTACTGATACTGGGTAAGAGTTCTATTGTTCCTAATGTTCGAAAGATGCACTGTGCATGTCATAATATACCTTGAGAAGAGCTTTTGAGTCCTTAGTAACTTTTCCCAGGTTCCAGGGACACATCAGCAACATTTTTCCTTGTGTTAGGGCTGAGAGCAAACCATAACTTGCAAGTGTTCAAACTGTGTTGCACTCATGATAGGAGGTTGTTTTTCCTTATCTTCCCCATTGCAGGCTCCTCTGGCTGCATAAGGGCACAATGAGGTTTGCTCTTGAACTGACATAAGAGGAAGGTTTGGGACGTTTTCCTCTGCTGTACTGTCACACAAGCTATAGTCCTTATCAGTAAGTATATAGGTGTCTTTGTGAGAGCCCTTGGAGACAGGAACCACCCAAAAGAGACAAACTGCAGATAGCACTATAGTGGCATCTACTTCTGGAGAGGTACTGTGAGGATGGTGCCCATGTGATTACAAGGTCTGAGGATTTTCTGTCCTCAGGTAGACACAACGGAGCTATAGATGATTTAAAAAGCATGGCACCAGCTACAAACCTAGCATCCTGTGTGGGCATGTGGTGAGGCTGGCATGACCATACGTGAGCTGTTCTGGCTGGTTATGACACACCTGCATGGGTTTCCATCACATCTCTACAACACACGTCAGACCATCAGCTCTTCATCCCAAATCCTGTTGACATTATTATTTCCTTGTGTTGTTTGTAAGTCCCACAGGGCAAACTGCTGTAGCTGGACACAGCAATACACAGGATATGATTGCTGCTAGCAACTCCATTGAGCAACACCAAGCAGTGCTACAATAGAAAGAAAAAGGTGACTTCAGTTCTGTTAGGTCTCCAGGCAAACCTGCTTCTACATATTGTTATCAAGCTGCTAGTGATGCTGACAAAGAGTTCACTTGATCTGAAGTGACCTTTGTTTAAAGTGGGATTTTGATGTTATTTGTGTGCCTGTCCATAGAACAGCTTTGGACAGTACAGAGGGAGTGTCAAAGAAATCTGAGCCTGTAAACACAGACCACAAAATCTGAGCAGGGAAATGCATACCTTGATCTAAGGGAAATAATTACACCAAGGGATTTCTTGAAATAAAACCAAGCAAGTTCTAGTTACTTTCTTTGAATCGAGTGATTTTTTTATAAGTTTCCCATAAGTTACACAAAACCACTGGTTCTCCACTTCCTGACATTTCTTTGACAACTTGAAAGATCTGATGCAATCTCTGGAAATGTATATAGCATGAAACGTCTTCAAATTTCACAGATATTTTCCTTTCATCTCACATCTTGCAACATGCAGCCATTATTGGATAGCAGTTTGCAATTCACTTGTCTTCACTCAAGCTTTTGTAAAATGTCCTTGTTTGTTGCTGCTGGAAAAAAAACATCTTGAAGTTTAAACTGTTTCTCCCTATATGCCAACAAACTGGCAGCAAAATGTGCATCCTTGCAGCTTTCTGGGAAATCACAGAATCGCAGAGCCATAGAATGGGTGGATTGGAAGGACCTTCAAGACCACCCAATCCCAACCTCCTTCTATAGACAGGGTTGCCAGCCACTAGATCAGAGAGCCCAGGGCCCCATCCAACCTGGCCAAAAATACCACCTACTTTGTTAACCTCACAGACTTTTACTTCTAAGGACTCATTTGGTTTCTGAATTTATTTCTCTCTAGCTCTATTTAGTCTCCTATCAAATTCCAGACTCTTTTCTCTTTGCCACCCCAGATTTACCTTCCATCTTCTCCCTCCCACCAGGTCCCAACCCAGTTTATTCTCCCCACATGTATTGGGTTTCTGTGGCAAGGTTTTGGTAGCAGGGGGTTGCTGCAGGGATGGGCTCTGTGAGTAGAGCTCAGCACTGCCCCGTGTCAGACCAGAGCCAGCTCCAGCTGCTCCAAATGGAACCCTCTACTGCTGCTCCTGAAGGAAGGGCCCTGTGGTATGCAGTCATGTTGGAGCAGTGCTTGAAGAGCTGCAGCCTGAGGGAAGCCCATGTAGGATCAGTTCAGGAAGGATCGTATCTTGTGGCATCTGCCCCTGCCCTACATGGAGCAGGGGCATAGAGTGACCATGGAAGAGTGATAGAGATAAAATATAATGGACTGAGTGCAGCCCTTATTTACCATCCTCCTGCACTGTTTGGTGGGAGGAGGTAGAAGAGGGTAGATATGGGGGAAGGTGGTTTTAGTTTGCTTTGATTTCTTACGGCTCTGGTCTGTTTGTTGTTGGCAATAAATTATACTAAACTCCTTAAACTGAGTTTGTTTTGCTAGTGATGGTAACTGGTGAGCAACCTCCTTATTCATTTTTCAACCTTTGAACCTTTTCCATCTTATTTTCTCTTCATCTTCCTTTCCAGAGGAGTAATAAGAAAGCAGTGTGCTGGAGTTTAGCTGCCCATCAAGATTAAATCACCACACCAATGATATTTTTCTTCTACCCAAAATGAAGATTAAGAGTCTTACAGGTGAACCCCATGTAGCCTGTACAAGTCTCTCCAGCCCGATCCATAGTAGCAGATTGAGTCAAGCCAGGACACAGATCCCCATCATCTGAATTGGTAGATGCTTGCAGCAAGGCAAGAACCATCTCTGACCAGGACCAGTGTCATAGCTAGCATCCTGCAATCAGTTTCTGTGCACAGCTAGAGTGATCATGTTGTGCAGGGACTAGACTAGATCAGGACCTATTAACTAGCCAGGTTTCTAGCAGCTGTCATGTCTTGAGAGCAAAGAGACTTTAATAGTATAGATATTCACAGATGTCTTCAGGCACAGAGAACAAGGCCTGGCACTGTTCAGAGCAGACACACTGTCAGGTTCCCAGTACTCCTGTCCCAGGAGTACTGCCCTGCTGCATTTGTGCAACCAAAAACAAGGAAAAAAATATAGATATAGATATAGATATATATACATATATATATATATATATACTGAAGGTTGTAAATCTGTCCTGGCCATTGAACGTGCCTTCATTCTCCTGACAGATGGTTTTTGCCCACATGAACAAGCCCATGAACATTGTTTGCTCAGGGTTCCTCTTTTGATTTCACTCCACCATGTGTTTTCCTGAGCTCTCCTCTGCACTCAGACACTTCCCACACCAACAAAACACAGAGCAGTGTGGCTGGCTAGATTGTGCTGCTCAGATGTTGCTAAATTCCCATTGAGAAGTAATGCTGAATTTGGCTGTAGGTGTTTTTCCCCAATTAAAGCTAGCAGGAGTGTGTTTTGTGAATGGTGTGAGGGGAAGGGAGTGTGAAAAATAGAAGAGCCCCATTCAGTTGCACAAGCTTCAGGAGCAATTAGTAACTCAGAGGGGAAAAAATCATGAACCAAATCATAGGAAATGGCAATGGAGCTGCAAAGATGACATCATAGTTTGTTGGAATTATTTAAACATCTTACACATATGTGCAAAGCTCAGTGGAGAACTCCAGTGCTACATGCCAGTGAAAATCAGCCTTTCATTCAGGATCAAGTCTAATATCCTTCTGGCTTCACATTGGAGTGCTTTACTCATCTTTTTATACATGGCATCTAAATAAAGCCTCTGTCATAATTAGCTGTGCTGAAACAACCTTGAGTATCACATGATGATGCATATGCTTTAGCTGATGTGCATCCGGAGAGAAAGCTAACCAGAACCACAGGATATTTCAGACCTCGGGGGGAGGGAAGTGAGCAACTCTGCTGTGGAAAGTAGCTGGAAGTTATCCAGCTTCCCCAGGCCAGTCAGTCATGAATATCCTGCTTTGGCCACAGAGGAGCTGTGGAGGAAGCAGGCTCACAACAATTGGGAAAGGTTTGTAACCACAGGAGTCAAATGAATGAAGCCAAGAGGCCGCCAAGTGATGCAATTCATGGAAAAAAAAAAAAAAAAAAAAAAAAAAAAAAAAAAAAAAAAAAAAAAAAAAAAAAAAAAAAAAAAAAAGAAAGAAAAAAAAAGAAAGAAAGAAAGAAAGAAGAAAAAAAAGCCCTTCAGCTCCTACACAGGAGCATTCATCATTCACTGTGACCTTCCAGGAATGTGCTGACAGACACAAAGCGTTTTGTGTGACATTGTGCCAGTGAACTGGAATGACTGCTGCTCACAGCATTGTTTCCTAACAGCAGGGCACCATCTCCTGGAGGCTGCAAAGACTGTCCCGGCCGCTCCTTGAGCAGGGCTGGATGGCTGAAGGGGGGTGAGAATGATGCACCAGCCCTTTGAAAGCAATTTAGGGCCTAAAAAAAACTATTCTTCAGGCCTCCTATTAAATCCAGGCGCTGCGTCAATTAGACGCAGGCGCCTGAGTGGCAGAGAGGGGTGTCTGAAGGAAGGGGTGGTGGTGCTGTAATGGGGCAGGATGGAGCTGGAGGAGATGTCTCAAGAACATCCTCATAGAAATGGCACTCCACACTCCTCCTTGTTGAACTTCATGAGATTCCTGCCAGCCCACCTCTCCAGCCTGTCCAGATCGATGACTGTGCAGCCCTCTCATGAGCCACTGCCCTCAGTTTCGTGTCACTTGCAAATGTACTCAGGGTGCACTGTACCTCATCATCCAGATCTTTAATGAATACATTAAACAGGACTGGACCCAGTATTGACCCATGGGACACTCTCCTTCTTACTGGCCTCCAGTCAGGCTTTGCACTATTGACCACTGCCCTCTGGGCCCAGACATTCAGCCAGTTTTCAGTTCACCTCACTGCATCATCAGTAGTTTCTCTATGAAGACCTTACGGGGTCAGTGTAGAAAAACCTTACTGAAGTCCAAGAAAACTAGAGATGACACCACTATGGCCCTGTATATCATGAAGACACAATCAGCACTGTACAATGTGTTGACGGATGTAGGCATTCCTCTAAAACTGTTTATGCCTCCAGTGCTGGCTCTCAGACTCTCTTCAAAGAGTTCATCCCCCACATTTTACCCACTCCAGGCACGAACTCAGCACGGATGCCTGAGTACACGTAGCATGGATTTCACTTTCCTGTGCTATGCTTTTGTCCAAACTCATAGACTCACCTAAAACAAGTACCTGCTCCATTTTACATCTACAAACTCACAATTCCCAAGCCCTTTGACAGCTGAGATATATGTCTTGCTATCTTTCTCTTTGAAAAGCTGAAGTCATACAGATCAGCTGAAAGGCAATGCCATAGGTACCATGAACAGAAGTCTTTAGGCAGCTGGGTACATCTAAGAGTTCAAGCCAGACAGATTGTTGCTTATCAGCAGCAGAAGCTGAAGGCAGACAGGTTTTCCCACCCTCCTACTCATTTGTCTTTCCTGAAACCCTTCCAGCACAACACATTGTGTGAAGGAAGAAGAAGAGGGGGTAGTGCTGGAATGCATGGCATTAGTCTGCCCTGAGTGCCATAGTGTGTGCCTTGATGAGGACTCCTGCTGACAGGCTGGCAATTCAGGAAGCAGAAAAGAAGCTGTCTCACTGCACAAGTGGTCTGGTTGCTCTTGGACAGACTTTGTTGTCTGAGTGGACCTGGAACTCTGCAGTCCACACAGGAGGATGAGTGGAACCTGCCCAAGAGGATGGATGGATGTGGGTACTGAGGTCTTGGAGATCTTGACCATGATTGAGGTTACACAATGAGAAATAACTTTGTGTATGGCTGGATTTTAGTGTTGCAGCCTGGGATAGGCTCATCTGACAAGAAGCGAAATAAACTGGTAAAATAAAAGGTACAAGAGGCTGCTTGACTCCACTGTGTCCTCCACATAGCTGGTGTGTCAACTGGCCAAAGCCAAGGAGAGAACACTCTTCGTCATATGAAGACAGAGACTGAGAAGATAAAGGGCAGGTACAGGAATATACCAACTGCATCAGAAGAGTGGTGGACAGCAGGGCAAGGGAGGTGATTGTCCCTCTCTACTCTGCCTGCTTGAGGCCCCATGTGGAATACTACATCCATTTCTGGGGCCCCCAGCACAGAAAAGACATCAGGCTTTTGGATTCAGTCCAGAGGATGCTCAAAGGGCTGGAACACCTATCCTATGAAGACAGGCTGAAGGAGCTGGGCTTGTTCAGTCAGGAGAAGAGAAGGCTGAAGTGAGACATCCTTGTGGCCTTCCATTATTTAAAGGGAGATTATTAATAGTAGGGAATTCAACATTTTACATGAGTAGATAGTGATAGGACAAGGGGGAATGGTTTTAAACTAAAGGAGGGGAGATTTAGATTTAGATTAGATGTGGGGGGAAGTTTATCACTGAGAGGGCAGTGAGGCCCCAGCACAGCTGCCCAGAGAGGTGGTGGATGCCCCATCCCTGGAGGTGTTCAAGGCCAGGTTGGATGGTGCCCTGGGCGAATTGATCTAGTGCTTGATCTAATGGTTGGCAATCCTTCCTGAGGCAGGATGATCCCTGAGGTCCCTTGTAATTCAAGTCATTCTATGATTCTGCGATGAATATAACACTGCTGTTTGGGTTCAGAGAGGTAAGACATGGGGCAACAGTCAGAGAAATAGACACTAAAACCCTTTAACAAAAAGAGAGTAGAAGATGCAAAAGATACACTTCCTCTTCTGTTCTTGCTTAGAGCTAAACTTTTCAGGGCCATCCAGATGATAAAGTGGTCAATCAGGAGGAGAAAAAGGATTCACAGCACCTCTGTGTGACACTGTCATTGTAAAACTGGGTGCTCACTGATGCCCACTAGCTTTAAACATGCACTTGAGTTTCTCACTTCACCTCTCATGGGACCACACATACTCCTTCATTTCTCACAGCCCAGCTGCAGCATTCAGTCTCCCACCACTGCGGCCCACAGCAGCAGCAAGGCTGTTCCCATACCCCTCACTAGATGCTTCTCCGCAGCCTCTTCTGGGAATGGCCAGCCATGTGCCCTGTGCACCTGGGAGCAATCCTGGGCCAGTGCCTCCTATCAGACCAGCTGGGAACCATTCCCAGGCACTGCCTCAATAATTACCCAGTGGTATTTTCAAGTGTTTATTGGAAAATGGGGACACAATCAAAACAAACCTGTAGGGAAGCATAAAAAGATCAGATCTAATCTATACTGTGGGTAACAGCCCAGATAGACAGAGTGAAACCCTCCAGTTACAATCCATTTAAGAGACTATCTATCTTACTCTTCTTCTGCCCCTGATGCAATAGAGATTTTATGCGATAATAAGGCAGAGCTTTCCAGTTATGTAAGGGAAGATTTCATCTCCCTGTGAGCAATGAAATACGAAGCCCACCTGATGTCAAATTGAGCAATTTAACTGGTGGCAGTGCATACCAGTAGATATCAAAGACATGACTCGGTACCTGCAAAGGCGATGGAAGTGAAATGCAATACTTGTCCACCATATAACTGTGGGTTGTGGCAGCACAGCACCAGGAAGTCTATTAAATAAAGACTATTATAGAGACTTTCATCCCTAGGTATATCCCAAGCCTTTTGTGCTTGCTGCATCCTGAGAATCGTTCCTCCCTGTATAAAGACAACTGAGTTGTATCAACCTTTCCAAAACAAAGGCTGAACTCCCAGCAGCAACCACTTCACTGATTTATGTTGAAGATGTAAAAAACTGATGCAAGGCTCTTTAGAAAGGTGGTTATGGATATTACAATTTATCAGAAAAGCAGGGAAACCACCATAATAAGGAAATGAGCACCATGTTTTCTTTATCATAAAATCAAAGCACACTGCATTCAGTAATTGCCAGTTTCTTTTTTTCTAATTCCACACATGTTGGGACATGGAAAATTGGGTATGGGGAGGCTTTTAAGGAGGAAATTGCATCTTAAAGATTTTAATGTATTTCCATAACTTCCAAGCTTTTCAAGAGTTACTGATGAATTAGAGGACCGCAGTCTTGAGAGCTGAATTTAAAAGACCATAAAAGGACTTAAATTTCAGATGATGGGTGCTCAGCCATTCTGAAATTCAGGCCTTATTACAATGTTTCCAGTTAGGCACCCAAAGTCATTAGTCACTTCTGAAAACCTTGGCATAAAGTAAAAGAGAAAATCTCCAACTGAGCTAACATCCTTCATGTACAGTCTCGTAAAATAAAAACTAGAAAAAATGTCCTAAAGCCCACGAGTGAGTCAATCTCATTCATTGTGGCTGTGGTAAGCTGTAAATTATTTTTATTTAATAATAGCTAATACCTGGCTTTTATATAGTTTTTGCATTTTTGGTTTTGTTTTCTTTTTATCAGTGGGCTATAAATGTATTATAATCTTTAAATGCAGCATCATGGAGCCATTAGTACAATAATTTAGTTAGTGTAGACAGATCATCATAGCAAAAGAATCCAGCTAAACAAAATATACACCAAAGTATTTGCTCCTTGAAGACAATGGGAAATTTCAGGCAGGCAAAAATTCTCATGCCTTTCTCACATATTCCGAGTGTATTTCACAGTCAGATCAAAGACAGTTTTGTTGCTATTTATTTCTTTCTTTGTTTCTTTTGGTTTCTCCTGCCAAGCCAAAGGCAAGGCAGTTGTGTTGCAGAACCTAGCATCACGTTTTCTATCCTGTCCTTCAGAGCAAACAGACAGGAGGAAGCATACAGTTGTACTGTGTCCACTAAGGTGGTTTGCAGAGCAGCTGCCTGGGCATCTGCCCATGGCTGTATGTGAAATCGTTACCTGGCCCAAAAGATACAGGAACCAACTCACCAGTCAGGGGGCCTAAGTTATCCCCAGCAGCACTCTCAGTCTGGGATACTTAAACATCCTGGGTGGCCAATAGCTGGCTGCAGGAGCAGACTCATTCAGGATATGGATGGCAGAACTCCCAAAGAGGCTGTGCGGCCTCCTCCTTAGAGCTCTCCAAATGCTGCCTGGGGCAGCCGTATTGGGCCCCCTGATCTGGGTGTCCCTGCTGGAGCAGGGCTGGGCCCAATGGAGCCAGAGGTCCTTGCCCTCCAGTGATTCTGCAGTTGTGTGATATGCGAGCATTACATTCCACCTGGCCAGTCCTGTTGTACCACAGAGCTACCTGCTGCCAGCTAAGCCACTGCATGTGTGCACAGACCTGATCAAGTAGAATAGCCGATTGGCAGGTAGGTCTGGCATTTTCACATTCAAAAGTTTCAGCAAGCCAGGAAGCTGGACTCCAAAGGGAAAAACAAAGCTGTGGTGGTGGTGTGAGAAGGTCCACATTTCATCCAGCACAGCAGGTCAGTGCCAGATCCATCACCCTGCAGCCTCAAACTGCACCTATGCTGAGCTGAGTTTCTCTTGTCTCCACATGAAATCTTTTGGCTGTCTGGGGACGAGCAAGAATGCTCTTACAAGGGGCTGAAAGTATGTGCAAAGCCAGGCTAGAGCTGCCCATGGAGCCAATCATCTGGCGCCTTGCAAAGGTCACTTACAGCATTTGAGTAAGTGATGCTTTACAGTATTTCTGCACAGACCCATTGCATCATTGCTTCTAGCTAAAACCGGTGGCTGGACTAGGCAGGCAAAAGGTTGATTTAGGTGTGGCAAAGTCTGCAGTTTTCATGGATAAATAAAGTTCTTGTGAAATCCTTACAGAAAGCCTTGGTGCCATGAGCAGCTCTTATTTTGTTCCTGCCACAACCCTGCAGCCTATCCTGCTGACAACAGAGAGGCAGGTGAAGACATGGGCAGGATGAGGCCCAGGGAAACCCCATCTCAGAGCCGGTCTGAAAAAGGAGAAGATCCTGAGAGTGACAGACCAAACAGCTCATAAAGAAGTTAAGAATAATACCGTTAGGAAGAAAGCACAATTTGTAAGGCAAGCAAAGTCTCTAGGAAAAAAAAAGGAAGGAGGGGTGGAATCAAAAGAAGAGAAAAATGGGTAATAGGCAGTAATCCATGCAAAGCACCAAAGCAAGAGTCCTGGATAGTAGTCGTCAGTACAGTTTTCTGGACATTTTCTTCCTAGCCCAATCTCAGGAATATGTGATTATGCATTAGTGTCACGGTTTTGTGATTTTGGTTTTTCAGTATTCCACATCATAACATCATGTAGTGCATTGGGAGTTAAAGTGTTAACACTCTAATCCGGCTACCTGCCCCTACACGTCATGGAGGGACGGGCTGGGGGTGGTGCTGCTTCTTTGGATTCCCAACGAAGAGGCAAGTGCTCCGTTAACTCTCTCTCTCCACTTTGTTTGATTTATCCATCTCAATTAGATTGAATTATATTATATTATAGTTAGTAAAATAAGTTTACCTCCCTAGAGGTCTGTTTGTTTTCTTTCCTTTCCTTTTCCCTTCCCCTCCCTCTTTGGGGAGGGGGCTGGGAAGGGGGCCCTTGGGCCCACTGTCCCTGTCACAGACATAGACTGGTCCAGGTAACCCCGTGACAATTAGTTTTATGCATTCATTTAATAGTCAAACCAACTCTCTCATTTTTACATCATTTTAGAACCTGGAGATCCATTTGCTTTGCAAATGAGCCTTTCTTTTGATGTAAAATAATTCCAGATGAAAAAATCCAAGCCTACACCTGACAAATTGTCACATAAAATCTTTAAAAATAATTTAGAAGTGTTAAGGAATACAATATATTTATATAGCCCATCATTATAATAAATATTAGTTTTTCATCCCTAACCAGAAAATATGAAATTTTCACATAGCAAAACATTTCACTTAAAAGGAACATAAAAATGATTAGTCTACTTCTTAAAATAGGTAGTGGTTTTATTTAGCTGATGTACTGACACCTCCTGAATGTAATAAGTAAGTATTTGTTTACCACTGTGGAAGGCCATGCATTTGGTTATTACTATCAATCAGTTTCACAGGTAAATCGGTAGGTAGCTAATTTGACCAGACATCTAGATTTTTCCTTTTTATTTTTATTAAGAATTACAATCACAGTGTTGTTTTCAGGAATAAAAATAATTTTTCATGCTTATTGATATTATCTGCAGTAAAAGCCACCAAACATTTTTCTCTTCAAAGGGAACAGACAGAAATTCAGTTTAGCCAGAAGTCTTCCTCCATGTTAATCATGTTCAAGAAACATTTAGATGTTGTACCGTGGGGACATGGTTTAGTGGGAAATATCGGTGGTAGGTGGACGGCTGGACTGCATGGTCTTGAAGGTCTTTTCCAACCTTGGTGATTCTCTGATTCTCTGATTTTTAGAATGTCATTCCTCGCACCACTACATTTTAATAAGCAGTGTGAGCCCTCCTTCCAATTTGCATATTGGTCAATGATTTCAAAACTAGTTGATGCTAACACCCCATTATCTCCTTGCACAAAACTACCTAAAGCTCTGAGCACCCCACAGGTTTCCGTCATTCACTGAGCGCCATAAGTGCTCAGAACTTTTGAAAATTAGCGTGCATCGAATAGATGGCTGGAGATACACTGGTACAGCCTTGCTTGTTAGCTGTGGCCCTGGGGTATGCCCACCCTGCCCACACATCACTCCCCCTAGATATTCATTTTCTCTTTGGCGCTCAGGGTTTGGAATGGCTCTGATACATAAGTGTATTGTTGTAACTTATCAACCTTTGCTCTATTTCTTAAATGAAGTGTTTTATAGAGGAATTCATCTAAGTTGGGAATTTATAACCAAACCAAAGGCTTTTCCCTGTGCCACCAGATAATTAAAGTATAATAATTAAACTTTAAAATAGGCCCATGAGGGCTATTTCTCACTGATAGAAATAGAAACTAGGAAAAACTGATCTACAGTCCTGCAGCCAGTTACTGATGTTGCATTTTCCTAATTTTTAACCACTTGTCTGCTTGTTGGGAAAGGACACTGCTGAGCTGGGGCTCACCTGGAAGGTCTTGGTTATCACTTCCTAATAGAGCCTACAAAATGGCCCACTAGGATGGAGCTCATTAGGGCATGGCCCACCAGGATGGGACCCACCGGGTTGGGGCTTACTAGGACATGGCAAAACAGTACATGCTCCACCAGGACAAAGCCCACCAGGATGAGGGCTATCAGTATGGCACATGAGTCCTGCTCAGTCCATCAGCAAGAGAGGGTCCTCAATGCTACTCTGAGACCTCTCCCCTCAGTGGCACCGAGCAGGCAACACAGGTGTGTCAGGCTCTTAGAGTAGATTTTTTCCCACAAGACAGTACTAAAAAAGGAAATGAGAAGCGGCTTCCTTCATGACTGAGATTCGCTCCGAAGGGCTGTTTCTTGCCTACCACTCTCCTCCTATGTTGCAACACAGGAAATTTGCTTCTGCAAACACCTGGTGTTGTTTCAAACAGACAGATGGTCTTAACCTCAGTCTCCTGTAATTGATGGCCTACTTGTCTAACTCAGTAACTATCTCTCATTTCAGACACAGATGCTGCATCTCTAAATACCGTCCCACATTAAAACATCCTACCTTCCTGTTTCGCATATCAATCAATGCAGCAGTTCTTACAGAAACCAGCAATGGCCTGTGTAAACCAGGAGACAGTGGGCGTAAGCAAGCCGAGATAAAATTATGCAGGCTTAAATTACAAACTGGATGTGTGGTTGAAGGATTTAGACTCACATTGCAAAATTAGCTGGGACATAACCAGCAAGCAAACAAACATGCGGTAACCCCAGAGCAAATCAGTTGGACTTAGCCCATAGAAGCCAGGCTGCTCTGGTGCATACCACAGAACGACAGAATGGCTAAGGTTAGAAGAAATCTTAAAGATCATCGAGCTCCAACCCCCATGCCATGTACTGGTTACCCCCACCAGCTCAGGCTGCCCAGGGCCCACCCAACACAGCCTTGAGCACCTCCAGGGATAGAACACCCACATCTTCTCTGGGCAACTCTGCCAGGGCCTCACTGCTCTGTAGATAAAGAATTTCTTCCTAACATCTAACCTAAATTTCCCTTCTTTTAGTTTAAAGCCATTCCCCCTTGTCCTATCATGTTTTGTTATAATGATGAATGCTGATGTTTCTATGCACCACTCAGTCTCTCTACCCCTTTCTAGTGCATCCAGATAGCCTTTTGCTCGCAGTTTCAGTGCTCTGGGTTCTTCTGGCTGGGTCCAGAGATCACGATGATACATCCTAGAGGCTATCACAGTACCAGAGACAATTAGCAAAGCAGTGCCACTTAATCACTTAGAAGGTCAGAAGCTTTTTACTCGACAAATCAGGGGTCTGCCCTGAGTTACCTGCTTCCTCTCAGTCCTTGTGCCAAGCACACCAAAGGCTGACATTGTGCCTGGAACCCTGGCATCGGACTCGTAAACTGTGGGTGAAATTGCTGAGGCTACCAAGACCTTTTGTTTCCTGTTACTGGGTGGAGACGGTATTTCTTTCCCCTCTCAGAGAACAGTGAAGACAATATTTCATGTGATAGTTGGGTGTTCAGAAGCTGAGCCGCTGATGGTGGCTCATGTACCTTCCTTGCATACCTCCCACCTCTCAGTTTCATATCTCAGCATCTCATTGGCAGCAAGACCTTGTCCTCAGAGCATGCCCGGTACAGAGGCAGCTGCCACTAGCCTCATCTTGAACATGGAGAACCATGGTCAGGGCATGGGCTGGATCCTGTATTGGAACCAACTTTTTGCTTCCCCATCAGCCCTTCTGTCTTGGGCAGGTGACCCTGAGACTTCTTTGCTTGTGGTACATCAGCATTCATGGTCCCATCTGGATGTGGATACATCCACGTTCTCAAGTTCACGGGTAGCCAACATGCAAGTTACTTTATAAGGTCTGTGCTCAGTTGTAGGAGGATTAATATAAACAATGATGAATTAAGGCATGGTATGGAGATAGACATGGGAAAATTAGGTTGCAGTTTCATTAGACATATTTAGACAAAAAATATAAAGTCCAGCTTTCCTCTTCCTATCCATGCACTCCCCTACACATGCTTTCTGACTCTGGCATGCACTGGATCCCTCCCTGAGTCTAGTTAACTCTACTAGTGCAGAATTAGTTTGTCCCAGAAGTATAGTGTGGCAGCGGAGTGAAGAATCAGGAGGAACAAGGGAGGAGACATGGAAAGTGACTTTTTCCTTTAGGCAGTGACAAACTAGTAGATCAGATTATTAGCCCATGAAATCACAGCCTTTGTTTACAAGAATTCACTAGGCAAAAGAAAACTGAAATGATCCCATACCAATAGCACGTGGAGAGGAGTAGCCCAGGGCAAGAGAAGAAATGAGTGTTGCAGATAATATGGGCATGCACAATGGAACAGCTTCCTAAGTCCATCCCAGTGCAAACTGGCACTAACACAAAGCCAAAAATCCCATCCCACATTACTTCGAGAAATAAGGAAATTTCTCATGTTGTTTCCCTTTACACTGCAGATGGATCAGAAATTAAGTCCACAATACAGAGCATTGCATTTTTATTTGATATCTGGATTCTTAAATGAAAGTGACTATGATAACTTTTAGCTCTCCCTGTTTCTTTCCTCTCAGTACTTTCCCAATAAAGCTTTTTTTCAGTTTCTGAGAACTGCAATTTTTTCTTCCAGTCTTTGTCTCTGTTACCTTGAACTTGACAGCTGAGTTGGGTAACTGAAAGGTCACATTTTTAACATGACCTGTTGAATTCCTGCTTTCCCAATGTGTTTATTTGCTCTCAAGTATGATTTTCTGTACCTCCCCTACATGCTGTGTCTCTAAGACTACTTTAGCAGAGCTTTTAGACTTTACAGGCATTTTGGAGAACTCCAGAGATGGCCTCAGCTTCTGAATCACACTTTAATATTGCACGGGCTTGCATTAGAAAGAGGCAGAAGCAGTTCAGGGCCAGACAGTGCCCCTTCTTGAGATCAAACTAGGCTACGGAAGAGCTGAAGCTCCTTTCCAAGTCGGCACAAATTGCTCAACTCCAGCCTAAACCCTCTGGAAGAGGAGGCCCCAGTATCTCATTGCTACCATCCCTCCAGCTGGGATTCATGTGGAGAAATTAACAGCTTTGATGTTTCTATGCAGCAGGGACACCCAAAGCAGGGTGCCCAGCACCACATCCAGGTGGCTTTGGGAGCTCCCCAAGGAGAAGATCCCACAGCTTCTGGACAATCTGTGCCAGGGCTCCGTCACCCACACAACACTCATTCAAGCAATGCCTAGACACAGCTGGAGGGTCAGCAAATGGCCATCACTTTTCAGGACGTTATTTGGACACTTGCCAAAGCATGCCAGTTGGCTGGGGTGGCAAGCAACAGTCCCTGCCCTTGTTGGGCAGCTGTTTACTTGTACAGGCATATTCACTAAGCATGAAATATAAATAGTTATATCTAGTAATGGGGAATGGAAACTGTCCTGGTCATTGGTTTTGATGTATTTATGGCTGCTTTTAACGTAAATCTACATTTTCAGAGCTAACGGTCCAAGCTTGCAGATAATTCTCTCCTTCCTCCACCCTATTCTCTACAAAAGTCAGAAGCAAATAGATCCACATCTACCTCCTCTTGGCTTCTAGTTTCCAAAACGAATTGGCGGGCGCAAATCTGTAACGCTCACTGTTCACACCAAATTGCAGCCATAGCTGTGCGTGTCTGAACACTCATCCACAGGCCCATGGAGCTGGTCCTATGTCAGCAAGATCAGAGAACGGCTTACACTGTTTAGTTCTTGGATATTTACTGGTTATAATCAAAGAACCAACACCTATTGAGAAATCTGTGAAAGCATCTTTTTGGTCTGTGTTAACAGCACTGTTCTGAGATAAAGCTGTTATTTGAAAACATGATCTATTTTCATTTTACATCAGTCTTTTTAACTGTTCTGAAAAGGAGAATGTTTATACAATTTTGCAAAGAAATGTGAACTCTCCTGTTACATTTACATTTCTCTGTTCCAAAATGTATTCCTCTTGTTGAGATTCCAGCAGACAAGGAAAGCAGACACAGCGGTTACTCTCCAATGTGAAACTTAAAACCACAATCTCCCGCTCAGAAAACACAGAATGAGTCACAGGAAGGGGCCACTTGCTTGCAAAACTCATTAAAAGAAAGGCAAGGCAAAATGGATTTCCTGTATCAATAAATAGATTGCTGGCAGTCAGCAGAACACCTGACAGTGCTAGAGGGTAAAAACCAGTCCAAGAGTAGCCATTAGAAAATAGATCAATTCTTTAGCTTGAAAACTCTATCTCCCCAGTACCAGTTGGATTTCTTGGCGTTAGTTGACTCAAACCAGCAAAGTGCTTCAGAATATGCATAAATTTGAGTGCAGGTTGCTGAGTGTATGCTTAAATAGACTGAAGTTATTTTCCAAAGCAAATCTTACTATAAGGGCGCACGTACGGTACTGCAGAGCTATAGATGCTGCAGGTGAAAGCTTTGTTTCCTGATTTTTATGAAGAAAAAAAATACATAAAGAAGCTCTAATCCTATCTCAATTTAAAGTACAGTTGTAGTTGCAACTTCATTTTGCTGTTAGCAGTAGCACTTGGACACGTCAGCAGGGATTTCTTTCTGGTGAATCTGATTCTCTCCTGCTGGGCAAATGAAGACAAAACGGCCTGCTCCCCTACTCTGCTCAATGCAGAGACATGGGATTTGGGTCAAAACTGCCTAGGATGCATCTCAACATCTGGCTCAGTACAACCAAGGTTCAACACTTGCATGGAAATAAGCTGCTTTTTGGCCACTTACTTGGCTTTTGTTCCCTTTCTCTAGTTCCCCTGGAAGAAAATTTATTTCTCCTTTTGCCTTCGTTTTTCTCCATCACATCCCAATGGCTGGGAAGGTCTTGATGAGGATCTCTTCACAAAAGCATCTCTCCGTATCACTGCTGAGTTTTCTTTAGAGCCAACTTTGTGTCTTTCATTTGCAACTAACCCCCTCCTTGCATCATTCAGTCATGCTAGAGGAAAAGAGGAGGGGACAGATTTCACATCAAGCACAAGAATTAGGACTACCATAGGTTACACCACTGTGTAGCAGCATTTATATAATAAAAATAAATCAGTAACAAATAATACAACCACGTTTCACCTTTCTGCATATTCAGAAATTAGTTGAAAGCTGCATTTCTAGGGTCCTGGCATCAGTAGTCTTCTGCCACTTGAAATAATCTATTCTGATGCACTTGGTGGTATCTGCAACACAAATTAAGACACTTATTTAAAAAGAAACCAATTAACATAGCATTCTGTCTGGGAATATTCCCTACCTTCCACGGCATCAGAAAATAATGGTCTTTGCTCCTCAGGAGATTTGCTCCCCCGACTTTTCTACCTCCAGTGTTAATTAGATATTGCAGGAGCAATGAATATGTCCTTATAAAGTTTGGTTTGCTGAGACAAAAGCATCATTCCTCTGACTTTTAATTAAAAAAGCACCTTCATTTCAAAGCCTGTCTCCAGAGCTCTAGTGTAAATGTTTATTCAAGCCAGAGACATACAGAAAATAGAGAAGACTGAAGAAGCAATGAATGCAGGCTGCCCAAATACGGCTGCTTTTCTATTTTTAACATGGAACTTTAGCTGCTGCAGAGCCTTATCAACCCCAAACATCTTTGTTTTCATATCAACACCAGCCTGACACTAAGGCTGTACTTAGCTTGCTCAGCAAACCCAGCAGAGGGAGCAAAAAGCAGCTTTGCATTCTCACAGACTTGAGGAAATGGTTCCTCCCCAACAGTATGGCCAATGACAAAGAGAAAAAGAAAGGGAGGGAGGGGGAGAGGGAGGCTATCAGGTCAATACCATTAATCACAATGATCCCATTCAATCAGACTGTTTGTCTTCCAGATCACGCTAGGAATTAGACAAAAAGACGGATGAAAAAAAATCTGAGGTGGGGTAAGATTCCTGACTGGTCCAGTTCGCTCCAGTTCCTGTCTGGTTTACTCTTGGCTCCCAGGTGCTGTTCTCAGATCCCAGAACAGTGAGAGCCCAGAACCAGGCCTTGTCTTTCTCAGACTGTTTCCAGTTGAAAAAGCCCTGGATCAAATTCTGTAACAGCGAAAACTTTGTAAGTGCTGGAAGTTTCACTGTACAGCCTCAGTATGAGACAGGCAGCTGAGAGCAGATATACAAACCCTGTGCTTCACAGTTTCAGTAGGTCTGCAAAAGCACTCCTGCAACATCAAAGCATACAGAAAAAAACAGAAGTCAGAACTTTTGTATTTGCCTTTATTACAATATATAGTTCTATCATCGTTGCATTCAGCAGATCAAAATGAGGTGTTAAAACAATTTTCATCATTGCAGTAGCACATACATATACAGAGTAAATACTGTATATAAATAGGCTGTGAAATAATAACCCATATCTACAAATAAAAATACCCAGTACCCTCTTCCTCTTACCCTATATTACAGCAGTAACATTTTATCTTCAGCACAACTAATGCACCAAGCGTGGTATTCTGTCCCTCAAATGACACAGCTGGAGCGGTATGGCCATCAGCTCCATGAAAAATAAACATCAGTCACTCCTCACTGCTGCACATTCTAGTTTCTGTGTATTGTATAAATAGAACATACAGCGATTTCGTGTGCCTGCATATTTACGTTTGCCAGATATTCTTTCAGTAACAGAAACCAGCATTACACTGAAAGGAAAGTTGATTTTTTTCTTTCACAGAAAGAGTAGGAATTTGTTAAACCATCCTTTTTTCTTCTGTATGAATTAACAAAGCAGTTTAAATATTATGCATAAAATCACTCAGCTACCAAACCAGAATATCTTATTCTCTCTTCAAAAGTTTGGCAATGTTTCTAACAGGCCAAAACTTGGCTTTTCTTAACTATCTTTCGTGTCAGCAATTTTGATAAGCACAAGTTATAAATATAATATAAACACACATTTGTTTCGCTCTCCAGCTATGCTTAAACTTTCAGATATAAAGGGGGATATACCGTATGTCATACATAAGGCATTAACTTCACAGAACCATAGAAATGTTGGTTAGAAGGGACCCCTGGAGGTCATCTAGTCCAACTTCAAGCTTGCAGCAGATGTTTGGCAATAGAGATCAAGTCAGACCCAGCCTTCTTAACCAAGTCCTGAAAAACTCCAGGTGGGGATTTCACAGCATCTCGGGCCTACCTCTACCAGTGTGGCTCTATGCCTAAGAATGTGACAGAATTAAAACGACCAATTGTTCACACTACCATTTGGGTTGAAATACACTCCAATGTAATAAAAAAATAGGTTATCTGGGATTGTTTAAGTCATAAATAAAAGCCACACAGGCTTCAGTTGCAGATAACTCTCTTGAGAATTTTTCTTATGGAAGAAGTTGCTGTGTGTGAATAAAGAATAAAAAATTGACAGCTTCTTACTGAAGAGAAGGGTTGGTTTGGTTTAATTTTGCATCAAAAATGGCTCAAAACAGACCTTTACCAAAACTGAATTAAAACAGGAATCAGTGTATTCATCCATTAATTCAATCATTAGTGACAACTACAAACAGATACTTGAAAGAAAGTGTGGCTATATTTAGAGATGCAACCATCTCAGTTTGATAACCTGAGATCCTCACTGATTGTCTTAAAGGTTTGAGAAATGTGATACAGGTTTTCTGACAGTCAATTTGCATTTTCATTAAATTTGCAAGGAGAGCTTAATCAGTCTGGGTTATTGAACACACATTTCTTCCTCTTTGTGTTTGTCTATTAAATTCCAGTATCTCCAAAGTGGATGTGCACTGAACCAGCAATGTTCATGTAAAAAGGAAGACGGAGGGCTCACCACTGCACACTGCAGCTGTGCACACTGCAGCTGTGCAAAGGGCTGTGCTTAGTAATTACTATTGAAGGCACAGGAAAATCGTAAATTGGCCCCTTGACATCTCAGATAAAGTCTGCAGCACTAAAAGTTAGGATGGTAATTCTATAAATGGGGCTTTCTAACTATGTTGTTATCACTCTTTTGACATGCAAAAGCAGAATTTGTTGAAAGAGAACAAATGTGATACAGAACAGCTGTTCCCAAACCTTTGGGTGCTAACCAACCGCAAACACATCTTAAAATTTCTCCTGGACCATTCTGCCTAAACTCTTAATTGAAAACACTGCAAAACAGCTGCAAAACATGTACCACAAGCCAGCAGAGACCACAGCTTATGAACCTCTGTTTCAGCCATACTGAAATCCTACATACACGGAATCCCATGATATCATTTTTAGTGTTTCAGAGAACAATTAGATTTTTAAATGTACTTTAAAAGAGGGAAAAAACATCACTTGCTTAGCTACAAGCTCAATTTAAGAAGTATTTGGCATATGGTCATTCGATGTGTACATTTTAAAGCAAAGTACCACATTGTATAAAGGCAGATCATTTGGAAAACACTATCAACTGATCTGCAGTATTGCTTCTATCACACAGAGTTAAATCTTAAGGCAGTTAAGAGCAAGTAGCAAAAACAGTACATCCAGATTGTGTCTGAACAAATGAGTGGAAAAAAAAGATGGAAGAGGAGATTTCAATCTCTTGGAGCAAAGTAAATGACACTAAAAGTATCCATTCTTTATGATACAAAAACCAAGAAAAAAAAATCCATACAGTAGAAACCTGAGATGCATCACTCACCAGCATCAAAGTTCACATTTTAACCAAAAATAATGTTTCAAATACAACTATCCCGTTTTGACAAAATCCTCAGTTCTCTTGGCTAAGCAATTTCTTGAAACTCAGCACATACGCTGAGCAAGATTACTAAGGAAAAAAACAAAATCACTGAAGCCAAACCACTGACTTCAGTAAGATGGGCACTACACACAGCAGCCTGCATCTTACACCGTCACACTTATCTTAATCCAAATAGCTTTTCCTGAAGTGCAGTACTTCTCAACATGAAGACTAGCAGGATCAGGTCATCTTATTTATTTTACTTTCCATTTATATTGCACATCATTTATTTCCACACAGAAAAGTGTTATCAGATCAAAACAGACGGCTGGAATAAATGAACACAGCTCCACTGGCATTGATGGCTACACCAGTTTACAACAGCTGAAGACCTAGTTCAGTAATTATTTCAGGTTCCTCCAGAAGCCATCTGGGCCAATCCCCCTGCTCAATCATTTGCTCTTTCAGAGGATGGAATCTGGCAAACAGACTGCAACATGTATCACAAAATGACGTCAGGACTGGCAAGTACCTTCAACTCCCTAACTCACAGTGGTGTCTGATGGGATGAAAGACAACTTCAGTGATACACAAAGGATACAGAACCACTTAATGATCTTATGACAGATCTAACTGCAACTCCGTCATCACTGCACTTTTATTTAAGTAATGAAATTGTATGGCACGATTTGAGTTGCTAAGTTAAGAGTGAGGGATGTAACTCCCATTCCTGGTACAGCTCACTCTTGTCATCTGGAAATGTGACTAACTATGAAGAAGCATTTCTAAGTTTGCATACTGCAAATGAATACAACATCACAGATTCCAGCTGAACTGTCAACAGTAAAAGGCAAATGATGTTCTTGCAATGTGAGCTAACGCTTTCTTTGATCTGAGGCTGACAGTTTGGAGATGCAGTTAAGATGAGTCTGGATGTACATCCTGAGTTTCAAAAGGTGGCAGAGGTTCTCTCCAGTAGGTAAACTGACTGTAGGTATCAGAACAAGGGAAATCTGAAGAATGGCTCCTTTTCAGCAAAGGGAAAATATGGTCTACCACTTCACACAGTCTGACATAGCTGAAAAACAATTAAATAAATAAATGCAATACCAAACCATTTCAGATCACAGTAGTTCGAACTATTTAAGTCCCCAGTCAAGACGTGGCTATACCTATATGAACAGGTTATACTCCTTTAAATGAATAAAATTGAGTTTAATTTTGGTGTCTAGCTTCTAGTCAGGATTCACAGTTCAGATACAGAATCCACCTTTGCTTAGAATGAATACTTTTCTAGAAAGAAAGAGATGCCATTTTCAGCCCAAATCACCTCCCGAGATATTCAGGCCCCACATTTTGTTTCTTTGTTGCTGTCCAGCTTGGCTCAAACAACTCCCTACTCAACTAATCATTCACATATATATGCTCACTTTGGTGCCCCTTCCATTAAGCGCAGTCTCAACTTTACACAAGACCTTTTCTTTTCACTGAGATGCCCAAGCATCTTGATGGAAGCCCTCAGCCCTTCCTTCACTTTTTTTCCTGGCTCTTCTACATAGAAGTTCCAGGAAAAGGAAATTTTGACAAGGTCACAAAAAGGCAGATAGCTTCACAAAACTGGTTATTATATTTTCCATGCAGATTAAATTGTACACTTGTTATTCCTTTTCATTATTAGGGTAGATAGAATATGTTACACTAAATATGAAACAATTTCTGTATCAGTTTAACCGAAGAAGAGTGGAAAGTCTGTATTTTATTTTACTTAATATTTTCTTTGGCACATCCTAAAGATTTTTTCATTACTAAAATTAAATCCATCTTTGGGCAACTTGAGTCATAGGTTATGAAAGGAAATTAATTTAGTCTATAAAGTGTTAGGGATAAGATTACTTACGATGAGATGTTTGTCTTTGCATGTTCTTGTATAAGTTCTCCTTTGGGATTGACTGTAAATATTCGGTTTAAAGAAACACCCACTTGTTTGTATGAATAAACATCCTAAATAGAAAGCAANAAAAAAAAAAAAAAAAAAAAGGATTATGATTCTGTCTCCGTATAGTAACGTTCATTCTGGAATATATTACATAGAATATATCTGCATAGTATTGTTATTGTATCTACCTACTGTGGATCTGAAATTCTCTAAAATTCTCTAAAAGTTTGCAGACTTGAACTCAGAGTAATGAAAGGCTCACCAAACAGACAATTTGCAGTTAAGTATGGAGTTTGCCACTTTAATTTAAACTATGGATCAAAACCATGTTGTTTTGTCTCTCAGTTAATTCCCTTGACACAAAAATAACATTCAATAAAAACCTAATGTTATTTGGAAATAAAAAAATATTTGGACTTCCATTTTTCTTTCAGGGAATATTTCATTCCCCAAGTGTGTTGTACTGAATATCTTGCAACAATGTAGAGATGCTAAAACATAACTGACATAAAATAGCGATTAGTTTGTAAGGACAAGGTCACAAAAGAAAGTTATAACAGGTGTTTATATTTAAACCCCTGGAAACACCTCCCCGTTCTTGAGTTTGGTGCAATATCCATTAATTGACCTTGTATCAGAGAAAGGGATAAAGGGAAAGCAAGGTATAAACACTGTAACTACAGCTCTGATCCCCAGGAGGTAATACAGATACAACTGCAGGAATCAATTAAACTGGAAGAGGGAGATTTAGACTAGATACTGGGAAGAAATTCTTCACTGTGAGGGTGATGAGACACTGGAACAAGTTGCCCAGTGAGGTTGTGGATGCCCCCTCCCTGGAAGCATTCAAGGCTAGGCTGGATGGGGCTGCGAGCAACCTGGTTTGGTGGGAGGTGTCCCTGCCTATAGCAGGGGGTTGGAACTACATGATCTTAAAGGTCCTTTCCAACCCAAACCATTCTATGATTCTATGCTATGGAGTGCAATTAGAAGTAAGAGTTAAGAATATCATCTAAGAAATTCAAATTATTATGGCAAGCATGAACAAGTTCTGATCTTAAAAAAAAAAAAAAAAAAAAAAAATACTGACAAAAACAAGATTAAAAAGATCAAGCCAAGCTGCCCTGTAAGTCACTGGATATAGTTTTAAAGTTCAGGTGGTGAAAGCCTGGAAGTTTAATGAAGATATGCAAACAATTTTAATTTCTATGCCATACAGTATGCTATGTGCACCTGTAATGCTTACAAGTACTGAAATTTCACTGAGTTTATTTGGGAAAGAGAACAAAAAGTAGCACAGGAAATTGAGAAAGCTATGATCCTGATGTTCACAAAGCAACTAACATAAGTGTATTTCACATGTGAAACAGCAATCAAAGGAGATATCAGTAATCTCTTTAGAAACTCTAAATTTCTGCTTTACTTGAAGTTGTTATTGATGCATGCATGAAAATAATGATTTTGTTTTACTCTGAGGTTCATCTATAATACAAAACCACAAAAGCAGCCAAAATATTGTGTGTGATGTAACAACCAGATACAGCACTGGTCAGTCAATGGGGACCCCTTCCTGTCTTCACTGACAATGCTTTTAAATTATATAACTCTTTAGAGGATGAAGCTGAAAAAAATTGTCACTGCTCATAAATACCAGCAACCCTAAGAAAAATCTGAGATAACTGTAGGAATGAATTCCAACAGAAAGGTATGCTGAATTCTTTCAAATGTAGCTACAACGTGCATGGTTTCAGTGCCAAAATATCTTGCCAGGCACTTTCATCCAACATTTAGGCATCTAAAATGCTCAGTCTCTAAATGTTCTCATTCACACTGACTATGGCTGGTTTCCATATTTATGCTGGTAATTTCCCCAAGCTATCAATGTTTTAGCTAGTAGACACATCTGAGGTCTTCCAGTGCTGAGCAGCTAAGGCTGGAATCTATTACATGCTCCTCAAGTTTAACTAGAGCTTTTAGATCTTCTAAAGTCAGCGGAGAGCACCTGAGGCACCCTCAAGAAGCATCCCATTTCTCTCCATCAACTAAAGAAGGCAGGAACCAACTGGTTAGTTATACCAGGGAACAGGAAAGGTCAAGGACCATTCTCTCAAAGCCATGTTACAGGCTGCACTATACTATACATTCGTTTCTACTGAAAATACTACTCATGAATACATTGCTGGAGGAAGTAGCAAATGCTCTGCAGGGCTCCTGGGCACAAATAACAGTCCCATCTGCTTAACTTAGGTGCCCACTGACACTGTGAATACTTAAAGACTGCTATTTCCTGTGCCAAAACCATTTTTCACATCATGGTATCAATATAAAAGAAAGGATGATCACATGCCAAGGTGCCTCTCTGCCCTAGTTTTGCTTAGCATATATGAAGTCTCAGCATCCTCCCTAAGGCTGTTGCCTTTTGTGGATACATGTAAGTGTCCTAGGGGCCAGGACAGGAGTAAGAAAAGTGTACAGCGCAATGTTAGTCTTCAAATGAGTGAGAAACTTGACTTCCCCTCTCTGTGTCAAGAAGCACATGAGTTTCTCCACAAAGCAGAATGCTTGATTAAGTGGGACATCCAAATCCTTCTAAATGTTGTGGTTTGAAGTCTAAGTTCCACTGATACTCATATAGAAGAATTTGGTGTTTGTCCACAGGTCACTCACTGGCACCGTATCAGTTGCAGTAAAATGGTATCAGCATTTTTCACAAAAAAAGGATTTATTTATTACTTAGGGTTTAAATCAGTATTTAGTATTATGCTAAGCTAAGAGGATATAACATAGTTGGTTTGTTGCTCTTCCACCTCTGCACCCTACACTGTGATATCTCGGAGGAAGAACTTCTTTAACCCTTTATACAAGGCCTAATAAAATATTCTGTAGTTCCATTTAAAGCTTCTCAGTTTTAATGCAACAGAATTGTGAAATAACAGCAATATTTCTGTTCTCTGCAATAAAATAATTTCAGCTATTACTCACAGCAGGTCTGTTTCCAAAAGCAGCATAAAAGGGTTCTGTGTTAGGATAAAACAAATTTTTTATGTCTGTCAAACACTGAACTTTGAATTTTTCTGGCTTTTTCTCTATCACTTCCCTGAAATGATATAAAAGAAAAAAAGTGAGGGAAGCACCACCTGAATAAGTACACATGAAATACAGCATAAACCAGTTTAACTTTATTCAATCTTTTCCCCCCTTCACTCAGGACTCCTGCGGAGCTTTTTCTCCAATAAATCTTCATTTGGAAGTCACAATGGCCACAAAGACGAAAATAACATTCCTGAGGCTTACGTGATGGCCACAGTAAATAAATCCTCCAAAACAAGAGGACTTCTACTGAAGCTTAAGTAATAAAGATGGTTACTGAGCAAAGATGGTTGATTACAGGGAGTCGTTGCTAAATAAAGACTTATGAGACAAACAAAGCAAACTGCTTCCTGAGAACTGCAGTATGATTCACATAGATTATATTAGCCACCACTATGTATGGCTTTTTAATCACAGTTTCTTTTTTATTTTTTTTTTTAATTAAAGGATTGTAATTAACATATGTGCTAAGAGGACCTCAGTCTGTTAAGATGCTTCTACAGTCAGGGTCATCCATCACTGCTAGCTAGCAGAAGTAATGAAGAAATTTTCCATTTCTTTTCAGTTGCTCCTTGCAGAATACAGAATTCATTAATTAACAGAGGAGCTGCCTCATCTCTGGGTAAAAGCCCTTTCATAACAGCTTCTCTTGGCAAGGATGCTGAACAGGTGGCAAAGTCTGGAGTTCCCACAACAGAGAAAGACACCAGTATGACACAAAAGTGCTGAAGAAGCTCAGAATCCTACATCCTAGCATCATCATATATGCCAAGGAAAATGCAAGTAGCACAGACGCTTCATAGGAATGTTACAGCCCTTTGGAAGAGCAGTTTCACATATAAATTAAAGTCTCAGCACGTGCAAAGGAGGAATAAAACCATCTTTCCCCAGTCCCCTGTTGTTAGTGCCCTTTAAACCACAGTGAATAAATCCACGGGTAACAATTAAGTCATATCTCGCCCACACACCACAGAAGTTAAGAGAGATAGATGGGCATTTTTTAGTCTAAAGATGATACCAGAAAGAGTATCACTTGAAATATATTTCTAGATATGAGGAATGTAAGATGCCAGCAGCTACGCTTTTACCATGACTATTATTTAATCAGTCTAAGAAGAACACTGTGTACCTCCACATTCTCTTATATTTGGAACATGACTGGTAAGACAGCCTGTAGCACGTCATTCAATCAGGAGAACATCTGAACAACCTTCCATTAAAAATTCTAATGAAATCCTGTCACAGCAGCATTTTACAGCCTAAAATATTTTCAGTAATCACTTGACATACTTTGCTGAATTAGGAAGAAGGTACAATATTCATATCTATGCTGTTACGATTCATTTATTACACAACAACACCTAGAAAGAACACCATTGCCCAGGCAGAAAAGCACGATACAGTCAGGACTATAAAGAGTTCATTTTATTTTCACGTGAACTTCTTCTAAAGCCACCAAGAAATAGATATTATCATGCACACACACACACACACACAGAGATAAAAAAAAGCAGGCAATACTTTTACCTAAGCAGTGATTGCAGACATATGTTGGGGTGTGTTTAAGAGAGAAACTAAGCGATATGCTTATCTATTTGTGATCTTTTCTTCAGCATAATTTCTTTTTAATTAAACTTTGGACCACTATGTAAGTAAAATCATTATGAATGATTTCAATAGATCCCATTAAAATGTTGACAATTCAGCTTTCACCAACCTCTAAGTTTCTCTCTACACAAAAATGATATTGCAGTACCTGTGCAAAGCTGAGAATAAGCTGCTTGGACTCAGCAACACTGGCCCCTGTGGCAGCACAGTTCCACGCTCATTGACCCAGTGCAAGTATCCTCTGGTCATGTCTGCCATTCCGATAGCACGTGCTGAGCAATACAAAAATTTATATCCATTTCTGTAAACAGAAACGAAAGAAGATAATACTGTTAAAAATAAAGCAGGTGTTTTGAAATAAATAATGTTGTGAGTTTGTTTTCTTATTAATCAATCACAATGGTTAAACAGCTTTATTTAAAAGGAACAACATTTATGTCAGAACACAGGACAATGAAAACCTGCCTGGTTCCATTACAGTTAATGATTTACACCTGGAAGGGGCTTATTTATCTCGTCTTCTCATGGCTTCACATGACTTTCTACTTACCCTTGCATACTAAAACTACAGACATTTGAATTAGCTAAAATAACATCTGCTAAGAGGAAGCACTTGGCATAAAACAGACATGGCATATTAACCTTCGCCATATTAACAATGACATAGTCCTGCCTTCTGGGCCTCTGGGTGGGGAAAACTGGTCTATGGGCAGCTCCTTTCGACTCTGAGCAAAGTAAAACTGCAAAACATTGTATGAGAAGTGATCTCTGTACTGACACTGAAATAAAAGTTTCAGCAGAAGTTACAGTTTCTGTCAGAACAGAACAGAGTCAAAAGGCATTGGTCCAACTTAACAGCATTTCCTTTTGCAAGTCCTACAAGCGAATGTGAAATAAACAAATGCGTATTCAGCGCACGCATGGCCATTAAATAGAACTACTCAATATTTCTGTAGCGCTCAGCTGTAACGTCTAGCTGCTACATAATTAACTCAGTAATTTGAAAAATAACACGACTCAAATCTATTTTCCTGTTTTTATGTTTTCGATCAGCAAAGCCCTAAAAACTGACAGGCACAGAAATAAAAACTGCAATTAAAAAAAAAAAAAATCAACATTTTCAAAGACAATGCAGAGGCTACACACAGAACTAAACAGTGTTCCAGTATGTGAATTCACAGGCTGCCCTGTTTTTTCTCTTGTCGTGTATGTCTATACAGAACTAAAGGATGGACCAGTGTCTCCAGCATAATTTAGATTCCACCAACCATGGTTTATAATTTATCATCTATGTAAAATTAAAAGCAATAAACAAGCCCTAACATAACCATAGTGCACAGAACCAGTCAGATTACCTAAAAGTACAGTTATGATATGTTCCAGAGGCTCTTCAAACAGCTGTGGTAAGCTCAATATACAAGAACAGCTGAATGCGATGTCATAAAATACATTCTTTTTTCCTGATGTCTGTTCAACATGAACAGACAACAATCACTAAAACTTGTTGATGCTAAAAATCTGGACGTATGAATATCAGAATATAACAGACACTTCATCTGATTCCATTCAGATACCGATTAACTTTTCTCCTAGCTTCTTTTTTTCCCCTCAACTACTACTGACAAAGCTCAGTATCCTCTCAGAACAGTTCTCCTATTCATACTCACCAGAGAAAACATCTCAAGTTTTTCTCGTTCCTCAGGCCCTTTGCAACATGCATTTCAATAACTTTCAATGCCTCGAAAATATTTTAACATTCGTAAATTTGCAATTCAATAATGGATTAACAGCAAATATGCATATGGGCAAACAATGAAATAAACCATATAACTATCAGTAACAAAGACCACCATCTCTGTATATAAACACAATGAGAACCTTAAATGGTCCTTTCCTACTCAGGATAAGATACTGTGCTCTAGAAATTTAATGACAGCTGGAGTCTACACTTGTTCTCAAAACTTCCCTTCTGCTTGCTGGAAACAACAGAAATTCCCCTAAGCTGACTCATCCCAGGTATTTTAAATTTCATCCTTGCACAACAGATAAAGAAACTCGTGTCTCTCTGCTCACCACTTCAAAAGAAAAACAACTATGCAACTAGCTTAGATTAGCCACCTAACTTCCAGGCAAGTCAACTTTGGCAAGCACTCCACCTACAGTAACCAGCCTCAGCTAAACAGTCCTTAGATGTTTTGCAATGTCCTCAACAAGGAGAGATGGGAAGGTCTCATATGTTAATGCTGTTGCAACTCCCAGGTTGCAAAAACTTCCACTTTCTGAAGCTATACAACTCATCTAGATTACTACATTTTTTCTGAACTGAACTGTATCTGTTTGGGATGATTAGGAGAATAATTGCTCCTCATTAATTGACAGGAGATTGACAAGAGACTTCTGCTCCTGGTATCACAAAGCAGGTATTTCTCTGGCTACCAGACAGCAGATGGTTACACTGTGTAAGCAAAGAGATGCTGATGAGATTTCTCTTAACCTGTAAGCATAACAGCCTATAAGGATTTTAACTTTTGTGTGCAAATGAATAAACACACACAAGTCACAGACATATGAACAGATTTACTGAATACTCACTGGCTCACTTTATGGTACAACTTTGCAATCCCTTGGTGTGTCCAGTCTTTGCCAAGAGTGGGCAAAATATGACCTAAAGTATCTGACCTGAAAAAAAGAAGAACAAGGTAATTGAAAAAAAGAACAAAACAAAAAACAAACTTAACTGCTTTTAACTAATAACAGATGAGGCTAATACAAGTCCCCCTAATTAAATTACCTAGCTGCACAAGAAAATTAAGTTTTCTGCAAGGTACTGATTGCAATCAGAAGAGGGTGAGATTATTCCCTTTTCTTTCAGGACAGTCTTGACACGTCTATGCTGTTTTAATCAGCCTAGTGCCCCAAGACCTGTTTTCTCAGATAAGCTAGTGAGCCATAAGTTAAGAAGGAAGTTACAGCATATAGACTACCAGTTAGACCTATGGAGCAGACCAGTTAGTATTAAGTATACTTTTTGAGGTTTACATTTTCTAAATAAACCAAATCTAACTATATGGTAGGCAAGATCGTAAACCTGCAAAAGCATGCAATAACATTCTAACTTCTTCAAATAACCAAGCTGGTAGTTGGTCATATATAGTTATACTAGTTTCAACATATTTCCCACTCTACATAAAAGAAAACTATTATTTACAATACAACAATATTTAAAAGTACAAACTACTGAGCACCTCCCTAGATTAATCGTTACAAGGATACATAGCAAGAAATCCAACCACCCTAAGTATCTTGCATCTTATAGAGAAAATATTTGGCAATCGCTTAGGATTTGCAATAGTATTGTAAGGTGAAGGGATTCAATTACTGTCCAGTCAGCTCAACAGCAA
This sequence comes from Pavo muticus, assembly GCA_016647715.1. Classification (NCBI taxonomy): domain Eukaryota; kingdom Metazoa; phylum Chordata; class Aves; order Galliformes; family Phasianidae; genus Pavo; species Pavo muticus. The sequence goes on from JACDJE010000374.1 coordinate 728,100, forward strand.
AGAAAAGAGTAGGTCTTAAGTTTGCTGAAACTTAAGAAAATAAAAAAGGCAGAGGAACTAATTCATGTTGGCAACCAAAAAACAGTTTGCCCTTCAACTGATTAATTGTAATGGGAAAAAAAAAAAAAAAGCTTTAATTCAAATCAAATATTTTAATTCAGCCCAGATTAGTTTTGGAAATCCTTTTTTTTTTTTTTTTTTTTTTTAATGCATCTATTGTACTTCATAAGCGTGATAGAGCAAGAAGCCTATGATTTCATGGAATGCCATGCAATACTATTGTAAATGCTACCACGAAACACCAAAAAGTGAAAAATTGTGTTTATAGCATGTTTCTTTATGAAATAATGATTCTAGCCAATGAGTCTTGCAGTGTTTGAAAACAAACAAAACTAAAACAAAAACCACACAGACTCCATAAAATACAATTGTTTTAGTACAATGGACAGAGGCGAACAGTCTCCCTGTTTATGAACTCACCGTGTAATTGTTCCATCGATGTCAGAAATAACAACCTTATCATCCCAATTCCATAGGTAAATGGTGCCTTCACAACGGCAAGTACCTTGATATTGTGTTGTAACACTAAAGGTCACATCATTGGGACCATTCTTCAGCTTTAAACTTTTCTGCAAGACATTATCAGCAAGATTACCAACAATTTGAGCATGTGAAATCGACATCGTGCAAACAGAAAGCTACAGACAGCCATTGCTTTGGTCACACAACCTTACTGCTTTCAGCAGAGCCATTTTCTAAGTAAGGTCAGCAGGGATTTGTCATGTATGGCGCATATGAAGCATTGATTTAAGGAACAGAACGAAACAAAATTCTGATTCACGGTAAGGGATATGAAAAAGCATCCTGAAAGGTTCATGTGCAATAATGAATATGGAAGGTTTTTCATACCGTGATAAAGATATGGAGAGAGAAGCATGGGTAACAAGGAGTGCCATGAACACTGAAAATGACAGAGTGCTTACGTGCGGATTTATGTTCTACGGATCCACATTAGCACATTTCTAGTCTATAATAACCCACCTATTACCCTTCAGTCTCCAAATTTCCTTGACTTTGCCACCTTGCTGCCCTTCCCTTTCACTTAGGGATTAATTGGGCATGAGTCTACTAATTTGATTGTTTTTGTAGCTCAACCACTCATTTTCACAAAACCTGCAAGAGTTTCATGCTTTAAGTGTTCTTAGTTATATTCCATTGAATTATTCAACAAGTTAATATGCAAAATGGAGGTGTGAAAGCAGAACAATTGATGGGAAACCGATGAGTCCCATCTACTGTTTCATCAAGAAACCAGCCTAAGAGTTGTTCTGGCTTCTGCTAATTACTGCAATGTTTCTGTATCTGAAAAGGATGTATATATTTGTAAGCCAGTAATATATTTCTGTAGCCCTTGTTTTCTGCCTGATATAGGAAGTTACAACCACATTCCATTCATCTCTTGGGAAAAATTCAACATTCCTTTCAAACTATTAAGGCAGTAAGCAATAGGCTGCAGAACGTTGTACTTCTCATATAGGTTTCCTTTAGAAAATTAATTGGCTGTAGGTAAGATGACAAAAATGTATTTCCCTAAAGTAGCCCATTTTTCCAAAATCCAATTGGCACGTGCAAAACATAGAACAGTAACAGTTTTGTCACCATTAGTCAGAATGCATCTGTCACAGAGGAAGAGAGTTGGCTCCCAAGAAATTAATAGCCTGGCCTCATAGTGAGTGCACAAGCAGCTCTTTCAAAAGTTACTACTGAAGAACTGTATTTACATAAGAATGCCTGTCTGTTTATTAATGGGAGGGTGGGGGCAGAAAAGAGACCTCTGGATTGACACAGACTTCATAAATAACACAGAAAGGATGTGGTTCCAGTATACCCAGGTGCAAAACACATGCTTCAGAAATAATTTTGGTATTCGTCTAAATGGGCTCCCAATCCCTGAACCCCAGCATTTGCTGAAGGAACATTAATGCGCAATATTAAGAAGAGAAAGGAAAAGATAGCTTTAAAAATATTGTAAAAAAAAAAAAAAAAATGGGATTAAATGTAAGAAGTAAAAAAAATAATTAAACTTCACAAGTCTGGATAACAGTATTGTTCTCGTCATATTAGAAATGACATTTCAGTAAAAAGATGTAAAACCAACTCACAAGCTGGTCAGAAGTTAGTCGAAGTGTTTTTTTGTAACTGATTCCAGACAATAACGAGAGATGACTCGAGTTGGCTTGTAATGACCCAAGGTTTTGTTTGGCAGCTCTAGGGTCTTCATCACTCGAAGAGGATTCATCTTTTATTCTGGAACTGTGCACACAGAAAATGATGCTATCATGTCCGTAAATGCATCTCAGTATCCATTAAAAATGCATTAACAGTGAGTCACCAAATAAGTTATTGATTCTCTGATCCTGTTTCACAAGAGGTCATTCACAGCAGGGCTTTTAAATATATCAATGGAGTGCTGAATTTTCATTCATGCTCGTTCCCCGTTATTAATACTTGGATTCCCATGGGGTCCCTTCCAACCCCTATGATTTTGTGATTCACTTGTCTATATGATAGTTTTCATCACTTAAATTTAACAGATATGAATTAATATGTTATGTTGACTCAGAAAAAAAAAATCAGTGCTAAATATTCATTTTTATATACATTGTTTTTTCAATACAGAAAAAAATACTGAAACTACAGAAAATTCTCATTTCTCTCTGCAAGAAGAAGGAGCTTGCTGTGCTGGTGTTTTGTTGTGCTTTTTTGTTTGTTTGTTTTCCCTAAAGTAATTTAGTAGTTAATAAAAACATTTGGGAATCTGGTCATCCTTCCTCTCCTCCCTTATGGGTGGGATATGACACCAAGTGATAACAATTTTATCATCAAAAAACTCCTCCTTTTTCTATGAGCAATTATTGGGTTATTCTTTTCCACGATCTGCAGGATTACCTCACTCAGGATGAAGTGAAAATGAAAAAACACTTGATTAAACTCCTTTAGACAGAGGCAAAGTTTTTCTACAGTACACAAAACTGAGAAGGTAAAATATCCTTTCAGATCCTGCAAATATAATCTTTAAAACAATCAGCTACTGGGCCCGTTTCCATCACACCTGGATGTTCTTTGATGTCAGGAAGTCTTGACCCATTATCAAGATGGTACATGTCATTACTAACAATATTTTAAAATCCATCTTATTATCCTTTGTAACATCACATCTCAAAAGCTTTATTCAACATCCCACTTGTGCTCTGTTTGTAAGCAATAAATTCTTAATGACAGATTTTTAAGATCAGTTAAAACTTAAAGAGCACCAGCTACAGAATTCTGTCTGCTTGAAATCCTAATCCCACTTTAAAGCCTATGTTTCAACAACCATGTAAAAGATAACAGACCTAAACGTCACTTATCAAAAAAGGGAACTCAGTCTTTCTGATTCCTTCTGTAGATCTCAAACTCAGAGAACAGAGGCAAGCAAGTAGAGAACTACAGCCCATTCTCCTGGAATGCAACTGCTTAAAGAACTACAGCTACTGAGTTCTTTTATACCATGGTGACCCTTGAGTTTCACATAGTGAGTATAAAGCATATTTAAATCTGTATGATATGACTCTCTTCAGCCATAAGCTCAACATATATGAGCCGTCTTTACAGTCTTACCTGTATGTACAGCAAAGATACAAGATAGGAGAGCTGCCTCTGGATATCTCATCCCCTCACAGTTTCTGGGGAAAACTAAGACTTGTCATACAGAGCCTTTACGAGGCAGAGATTCTAGCTATACAGTATGATTAATTTGGAGCATGAGAATGAACAGATTTCTGCTATCCTTAAAAGAATTAATTAAAAAAACATGAAACTTTCCTACCTATCGCGTTTGAAAAGAAGCCTGGGAAGTATTAGTCTCCTGAACTTCCTAAGATATACAGGAAGAAATTAAAGTGTCAAGCCGTATGTCAGAATTTTAGCACATGGGAACTGAACACAACCTGGTATAACCTATGATGCTACCTTGAAAACTCCAGAGAGATGTACATAGTTTTGCAGAACTGCTTCAATTATTGTTTGCTTTTTTTTTTTTTTGGTCAAAGGGCTGGAATAAATGTCACAGAACTACCAGCCAAACCATAAGCTAGGAATGCCAAAGCACACTTGCAAGGTCTGCAACCTTCCCGTGGCTACAGCCTTGTATCTGCACTTACATACATTCATTATTCATTGCATCAAATATTTACTTCAATCAACACTTCTCATTTTTCACTGAATCAAATATTTACTTCATGCAGTACTCCCTGGTTCAAATATGGAAACAGCTTGATTTCACTTTTAAATTATAATTCTTGCTCATTTCAGGTAGAGCAAACTTCTTGGGTACCTGTTTGCCATGCTCATCTGTGAAGAGTCTTCTCCTTTAAGCCTACTCCCACTCATACCTTGTTCTGCCTTTGTTTCCTATAAAAATACAAGAAAGTATACAAATTCATGGAGATTTGGTTAAAGAAGAAAAAGTTATATGCAAAGATCAAGTACAGGTTTTTTTCCATGTACTCCCTTTTCCCTCTTTAATCGTAGATAAAGTAAAATTGCATGGATTTCTTAAAGAATAAAGGCTGTGCAAAAGAATTAAACAATGCAAATACAAAACTCAGAAGAAGAATTAAGATTTAGTTTTGCACAGATACAGAACTCAGATTTCACATAGCTAGCACTCTTGAAGTTCTAGGATCAAACTACTCAGTTCATCACAAATAGCTAGATTTCACTTCTGGAAGAATAATAGAATTACCTTTCAAGGAATTATTAAAATCTTTAATCCAATAAAACATTCCACATTCTTTTTACTCTGAGTTGATGCTAAGTTCTATCAACTTCTTCCCAGAAGAAGAAAGATTCTTGAGTAGTGAATGACTTGTGAGAAACAAAGAGCAATAAAACTTCCCCTTGCCCATTTACAGCTTTACAGATAAGCAAACGCTTCCACTGAGGAAGAAATACTAAATATTTCAAACTGCAGAAAGTAAAATCTCAGGCTCTAAAGCTCATATCCACAGACCAGTACAGTGGTCATTTCAAGCAAAGCTAAGAGTTCATCTACTGAGGTACAACCATAAAAATATATCTCCCCCAAGTACTAATGCTTCAACAGTATAAATGAATATGAAGTGGTTTTATTAGCCAACTTTAAAGATTAAGCATGTCTAGACAGGAGATCAATATTTCATATAAAATTTTGCCTTTTTCACTGTGCTTTAATTCATGGCTTTAAGGCTTGTTACCACAAACTTCTAATATTCAGAAAAGAAACTTAAGACGACTTTAAAACTAAAGTAAGTTTTCCATCTTAGGTTTTACTGAACTTTACAGTGCACTCTAATCATAAGTATCTGTTCTTCAACCATGAACAAAAACTGTAGATAGGTAGGCAAAACATGTGTGGCACACCTCTTCAAATCTAGGTTCCCAGACACAGATTTAATTTGTTAGATAACACCGTCTCCCATTTGTATAATGGAAAAAAAAAAAAAGCAGAACCAAAATACTGCAAGCAAATATTTATTTTACGTAGGGACTGATCGAAGGCTTTCTGAAATCAGACTTCAGATGCTGTTTAAATGACTTTTAACATGAAAATCCTCAGCCAAAGCGAGTACTGAAGCAAAGTTCTGAGGGAAGAATTTGGAGGTAGCTAGACTTCCCAACACTTGCTTCTTAAACTTACCTCTTTAATAGTGCTGTTTCTCCCTCTCCAGGAAAACCACCATCTTCCACCTTTTTTGGGCATCTTGTCTCTCATTATAGATTCCACAGTGGCCTGTGATAAATGGATGGTAACATAAAAAGAAACCAAAACAAAGGACAACCTGATATATGTAAATGAAAGAATGCAAACACACAATTTTAACTGATAATAAACAGAATAAAAGTAAACATACTGTCTGCGGACCATAAATTCTACTAAAGCAAAATCTAATGGTATCCAGCACTGCTCTGAAGTAACTTAAGCATGAATACTTATGGAATTTTTAAAAGAAAAATGAGAAGGACAAAAATCAAAGGAGGAAAAAAAACATAATAGGTATTAGTATAATGCCTAGAATGGAGAAGCTACTGTTTTTTACATTACTTAGTGCAAATAATATTTTTTAAAAAAAAGCACAACAAACAAATGAGTAAAAAAGATCACTTCCTGAAAGAGTCGTCATGGAAAACAATAAAAAAAACAGCATGCAAGATGGTCATTTTCATTTATGAATAACTATGAAGTACATAACTCATAATCAGCTAGGATAAAATAAAGAAAGTTACTAGTATTTATGAGGTTAGCATGATGCTATGAACTTGACTAACAGCATTAAGCCTTTTTGTGCTTTTTCTTTTAAACCTTTGTTACTTTCAATACACTGTATATACTGAATCCTAGTAGAAAAAAAAAAAAGTTTCTTCCAAGAACTTTAACTAGAGATTTATGTACCGTAACAAGGCTTGAATTCATCCAACCACGAGAGTGAGCAAAAAAACAGAAGGGGAAATACTACAATAAAGGTGGCTACAGTGTTCAGTATGTCCTAGAATAGCTTAGCCAAAGGTTTTATGATGAGATAATAGCCTCTACTGTAAATGAAGTCATTGAAATAAAATTGCATTGTTGATCAGTGAAAAGGGAAAAAAAAGAAAAAACCCAGAACTGTTTCCAAGAAAGGCTAGCAGTTAAGAAAGAGGGCTGAGATCAGGTTATGCAGAAATACAACAGTGCATCCCTTTTCTCAGGCTTTCCACAGGTTTTCCTTCACTATGCTATCTAAAGTGTAAGAAAAAAGAGAGAAGTGACAGAGGAATGAAGTTGAGCAAATAAGCTGAAGTTTTTTTTAGACACAAAAAGAAAAGTGCAGATGGAGCTACTGAGAAAATAACAGTTGCTGAGAACAATGGCTACGGTTTAAAGAGGTTATGAAACAAATGGACAACTTCAAGCAGATGTACTATTGATTTTTAATTAGATAATGTACATGCTTACAGTTAAGCACGTATTTAAGTGTATTTTGCAGAATGTCAGTGATTTTATTTGTAATAGCTCAAGTTTTCAATCACTTCATAAAACCTGTTTTGATGAAGTATCTTAATATTTCCACACCTTAGTTGCATTATTACAGCAAATCAAAATTCTTATAAGTGATTAAGAAAAATCAGTAGAATGACTGGTAGCATAGACAAGTAACTGTGATTTCAACAGTACAGTTCAGACTATTAAACCTTTCCAATCACACAGACTATGCTAACTATATGTACTAGTTTCTTCACCCTATGAAAATTGTTATCTAGAAAGATACCAGTATACAGAATGCAAGTGAATTAAAAAAAAAAAAGACAACAGTGAATTTCAGGCTCATGAAAGACTTCTCTTAATCGGTAACCTATATGATAATGGTATAAACATAATACTGTTGAAGGAATTGCTATTTCCCCTTAATAAAAAAAAGTATTTCATACCTATTGCTTCTACTTATTCTTCCTAGGCTAAATACAAAACATTCAGATCAGGCATCTAAATATTGAATTACAAAGGTAGTTACCCTGCACTGGGGGGTATTGCCACTGGATACCAATACGTGCAGATGGGATGAATCACGGCTTTGATGACAACTAAAATATTTGCAGTAAAACACAAAAATATCTAGCTCTGTGATACTCTGAAATTCAAGCCTGATTTACCAGATGTTTAGGACTTCTAGGATCAGTTTAATGTATTGAGTCAGGAGCTGGACTCAGTGATCCTTATGCATCCCTTCCAACTAGCAATATTCTATGATTTTATATTGCCTGTCTGCATCTAAAGGTAACATGGCACTAAGACAGAAAGAACATAGTAGTAGAGTATTACTTCAAGTTTTAGCAAAAGAATTCACATACATTAAATAAAGATACACGCAGGGCTGCAAGGGACAGAAGTAAAGTTTAGTTTACAAAGGGTACTAAATCCATGGCCAACTAGGGTACAAATTAGTGCCAATGTTGATACTTACTCCTTTATAAATAGTCACAGTGACATGTATTTCTGTCTTGATCATCTCCGTGGCACTAGGTCACATGTAATTGGACTAAGTACATCAGCGTGTTTAACATAAACAACCATACAGCTGTCACATAGTCATAGCTATCTGTCACTGCCTACCTGGGTTGCTTATGACCAACCAACTGAGAAACGGAGAATTAACAAGCTATAGACCTTCCCTGTCCAGTACTTAAGACATATTCAAGTAAGGTGAAAATTCTTGACTTCAATTTTTATTTGCTAATATATATTGTACACAGATAAAATGAAGCAAGTCATCAGCGTTCAGATACAGTAAACACTAAGGTGAGTCAATCTAATTTATGTTTACAATCCGTACTAATGCAGGAAAACAGGAAAAGATAAAGAGATCAAGTTCAAAATACTTGTAACGATCTTAGCTTAGAAAGTAAATACTATTCACAGACCAAATCTAGCTTATACTAAGAGCTAAATAAGTAAGACTAAGGGAATGGTTTAGTGTGAATACAGATGCCTTTACAACACAGCCCCTTTTCTCTGTCTTAGTTAATAATATGCCTTAATAAACAGCAAAACTTCATAGCTTCAACTCTGATCAACCTTTATATGCAATCTCACCTTTGGCAAAGGTTTCTGGAATGCCTGCATTGCCAACAGAAGGGGACCAGCTGTTGTCCAGTTGTAGTACCTAGGCATTTAAGAAAGACAATTACTTTATTTTGTAATCCCAAAGTTCTGATACACAATCTAGTATTTATCATATAGTTTGTTAAATCTGTGAAGCTTCTTTAGCACAGGTACTTAATACCTCATTATCAAATGAGCTACATTTTTGTTTGTTTTTTTAAACAGGCAGCTTTCAGTAGTTTTGTATCATGTCACTACACAAATGTTAGTAACCTGAGTCTGTAAGATGTTAAACTTCTATTATGATGTGCTGAACACAGCTCAACTACTGTTATAGACTGTAGTATGAATAGAGAAGTATCGTCCTCTCTTTCCAAAGCACCAGTAGGCAGGTAAATGTTACCTACAAAAATCAGAGATATATGGCAGAGGAGAAATAAATGACTCTTCTCCTTGTCTCCTCTCTGATGGAGGAGACAAGGTCATCACACACTCAATCCCATATGTGATTAAAAACTACTGCATAAGGATGCACTAAGTACATCAGATTTATATGAGCAATTTCTATAAGGGTAGCTTAAACTCTAACTGCAGCACAAAGCCATCATCTCTCTTCTACTCTAAACAGAGAATGCTAGCTGAAAGGGGCTGTAAAGTTAAAATATCCTCCAAATAGCTGCATCTGGCATAGACCATAGTGCTGCACTGCTCAGCAACACAAATGTATGAAGTACTGTCTTTAGCCTTCCAGAAACAGAAGTCTCATACTCAGTGGGTGAATTCTGACAAATCTGGAAAGGATGATGCTTCTATAGAGGTAGATTAGAAAAAATATTCAGCTTATAAACACAATGTACTGCATATGGAGGGTTTGCAAGCAGAATGTCACAACCCTGGAAACATTAATTATTCAAATTAGATCAAGGCAAGCCTTAGCAACTTCACATCCTACTTCATTTGTACTCTACCAATTGAGAATGAACACTACTAGCTTTTAATACTAGCTTCTTGAAATTCAGATTATGTCAGTTAACTATGGCAGGTGATCTGAAGCTCCTCTTTACTTTAGCCTCAAGGAGAAGAAAGAACTGGAAGAAAAAGCTCGAATTCACTAGAAAGCTGAGTCTTTCTAAATGAATCTATGCTACGGAAGTTCAAAACCTATTTTTCGGCTATAGTGATGTTGACCTAACACAGTGAAGTACCACAGCAAGCTTTTGTTGCAACAGTAAGAACCATTTCTCCTTACTTACTCCATGGAAATATACTTACTTATTTCCAATCTTAACCACAAGGTTAGGGTCATCAATGATAGCAGGATTGTCCACAAACTGCTGATATGTTACTGCATGTTCTAAGAATTCTTCTGTTGGGAAAAAAAAAAAAGCAAATGCAAGTCATTAATTTATAGAACCCCCTGGGATGGGCCAGTCTAAAAGAAAACATATTGCTTTCACATTCACAGTTTGCCCTTGACTACTAAGGTACTGAGATCAGTAGAAATATAGAAGCGAGACATGCAGAAATTTCTATCTCAGAAGATACTGAGAGTTTCTTTGTGTACTGCTGGGTATTTTCCCCTTCAAAATACAAGCTAAGTGAAAGCTTAAGGATAGAACTGTGAGGAGGAAAATTAGGCTTCTAAGAAAAGTAGGGAAGTATTTCCTCGTGCCTTTTACTGACCCTTTCTCCAAATTAGAAATAGGACCTGCTGGGCTTACATATGCATAAACCCATAAGCAAAAACTTGATGACCACTCATACAGCTTACAGTAAAATAAAAACCATCTATGAACAAACACCTTTTCCACTACCTGTAGATCCTTCAACAAAATCCCCATAGTTCATAGGTGGTCTGAATAACAAGCATAACTCAAATTACAATATCAATCAAAATGCATAATAACTAGCTTCTGAACAGCAATCAGCGTGACATCAGGCTCATGGGTTTATGACTCCATGTTACTGCAGAATTTGCATGTTTTAAACCATTTATCTTCACCGTATGCAGCTGAAAGTTTCAAGTACAAAACATTCTTAAATGATTTATCTCAAGAGTCACACAAGAAATGGAAGGTACAGCAGCTGTTGCCATTTACAGACTGGACCATCTTTTTAATTCCTGGCACAGACAGCAGAGTACTTCCTGGCTATACGTTACACCAGGTGACAAAAGTACCATTTACACTGCTATGATACAAAATCAGTATTATCAGGAAATACATACACACACACACTTTTCAAAAATATAGCATACAGAAGATTATTAAAAGGTGTTAAAATAGTAAAATGATAAAGACCTTCTAATTATGAAAAAATCTAGGAAATTTGTCATCTCAGGTAGCATTTTCTAAATGCATTCCCAGCTACAGCCACAGGAGGGCACTGCTCCCTTGATCGAGGATGTTCTTACTCGGTTGAGAGCACACGCCTGTATCACAGGTCAATCTATACCTTTGGTTATCTCTTTGTTGTCCGTGAGGCCTCCACAGAGAGAAATGGCAATGGAGGGCAAATCTCTGGTTCCATCTGAGGTGCTTTCAACACCACTGTCAGCACCTGAGCTCCCAAAAGACTGCGGAGAATGAGTGGCAGACCGTGGCCCTGTGTCATTTGTGTTTCTGTTTTGTACGTTATCCCCACTGAAAAAGAAAGATCAGACATTCATTCTTCATTCCCAAATTCTCTCCCTTCAACATATACTGTTTAGATCAGATGCATGCTTGAGAATAAAGAGAAATAAATTTGCTGGCTTTTGCCATAAAATTTAAACAAAGTAGCATAGATCTCACTTGTCCTTAAGAATTAGATTGCTTCTACTAATTTTCCTAAACTACTCATGTATAACTACAGTTTATTTACAAGAGAAAGGGAAAATAATATGCAGTAAAAGCTTAGTGGACAAACTAAGACCGCTATAATCAAAATTTACACTAGAAGAACTGTTCCCAAAGTTCGTACATTTGTCAGATATGTATATAAATATTTTGCATATTGAATATGCATATATAAGCTATTAGGATTTGAAAATTTTAAGAGGATACAGTTATGGATTATTTCTTAAAATCAAATGTATGTAGATGAGATTGTTGTCAAGAAACACAGGCTCATCAAGTTGCTTTTCCATTCCAGATTTATACAAACACATTTGAGAATGGAATTTGCAATCTAACCTTTTCCTTTGTATTACTAATCTTTCTCTGTTCTGTTGAAACGCTAATATTACAACAGCTGTTTTTAAGAAACAAGAAAAAAAATGAGAAATGGAAGCCACTTTAATTAAGCTCAATTACTTTAGTGAAATGACTAGAATGTGATGGACAAAGAAGATGAGAAACGTTAAGAGATTCTGATAAAGATTGAAAAAAGTTCCAATTTGTTTGTTTAGGATGAAATACTTTTATAAGAAAGTCTACCACGCATCATTAAAAAATTATTTTCTAACATTTATAAGTGATCACCCACAAAAGAACAACATAAGAGCAATAGTTTTATGCTGTTAACAGTAAGCTACATTCTTCTCAGTAATGAGCAAGGACATGGGGATATATATATCCCACAGCCAACTGTTCTCCCAGGACAAGTGAGTAACACCCACAAACATCAGTGTACATTACATAACAGTCCACAATCAATATATGATGCTTGGTTGACCAAAAATGGAACATCAATTTTGAGCGCAGCTCTTCAGCCCAAATACCAAGCCACCCAAAAGCCCCAACATTTCTACAAACTGAGGTGAAGACAGAAGGAAAATAAAACTTTGTTTTGAAGAAGAGGCCTCATCTGGTTGGCATGAACAATTTGATCTCAGTGCAAAAGGAAGAAAGCTATACAAACAGCAGAAATATAAGCAATCAACTTATACTTTTTGGGGAAATAAAGTGCAGCAACTTCTGGATCCATGTCAGTAAGGTCATCTAAATAGACACCGTCAGCACCAAGATGCCGGCTTCGTTTGTCTGTAAGGGATGGTAGAAATAAGCTTATTAACAAGTCTTTTCTGAGTAAGAAGTCTGAACTGTTATTGCTGCTTAGCTATTCATTTTAGGATTGAGAAAGAAGACAAGTTGTAACAGTTTGTGAACTACAGTTGCATAAAATGGTACTGCCTAAAGTTTCAAAACAAGTTGCTTGCATACATTGCTCACACTTGGAACACACAAATGGGAAAACAGAGGACTAATTCTGAGATATGCTGCAGCTTTCCTCTGTCAGAGGAAACCACTGGGAATTACAAACTATCGGTCACTAACTTGGGCTTTTTTGACTTCAAAGACTTTGAAAAGTTTGGGAAAATTGCTATAAACTTGTATATTTACTGACAAAACACACCTGCACAAACCAGGCTCACGTAGAGTTTTCATAATTATAGGATAATCAGAGCTCTAAAATGTAACATTTTGTAAGCAAGTATATTTTACATGAAGACTAACACTTGTAATAAAATACCATGGGTATAGATCCCCAAAATTAGGAAGCAGAAGTGCAGACATCTCACAAATTCAAGACAAGATGCATACTAAGAATATATAACTAAAATTGCTCACGTGGAACTGAAGTACCTTAATTTAGAGCAAATCTATTGTTTGTGTAAAATATATGCTACATCATTGTACAAGAAGAGAGACTCAACAAGTATCAGCCATGCACAATAACTCTGAAAGTGGCCAGAGCAAGTGAATCAGCAGATCTAGAGTGAGTATGTACCAAAAACGAAATCTCTGAATTCATCCATATTTTATGAATTTGGAGCAAATTATGCAGCCTTGCCAAAAATACCCAATGAAGGAAAACTTCTGTCCTTCTACACTGTGAGCAACTCAGGTTTTGAGGCTTCTTTGTAGAATTTATTCCTTTCCAGGTTTGAAAGTGTCCTAAGGGCACAGATTAAGTTATATGGCAATGGGGTGCTTTATCGCTATGAACTTTAAAGACAAAATCATACATGTAAATACAAAGAATCAACAGTTTCACCTTTCTTTCTGGAAGGGGAATCTGTCTTGCCAACTGCCTGGGCCGAGCAAGCTGCAGCTTGTTTCATTTCCTCATTGGCAGGCAATGATGGTACAGCTGCTCCTGCAGATTCTGTCTCTGGCTTATTTGTCTCAGCTGGCAAGGGCTCAGTTTCATCAGCAGTTGCTGCATCTGCCTGTCCAAGGGCAGGTAGAGGAGACCCGCCATTAAACTCCTCTATAGGAGCACTCTGGATGACCCGAAAGTGAGTGCTTTCAGAAGGATTTACATCTATCGTGTTGGGTTCCTTAGCTTTGATCAAGGAACTCATCTGTAAGGAAAAAAAAAAAAAAAAAAAAGAACAGACTGCTATACAGAAAAGCTCTTAAAAAAATGCAATAGTTTCACCTGTTCTGTTCAGTGCAAGATCAGATTCTCAAGGTGAGCAAGCCACAAATAATCAAGTTTGACACTACAACATACAAAAGCCTTCTACTGTGCTACTTGCTTGTAAGTGTGTATATATAATGCAGCTGCATCTTGGGTCCAGGAAAATTTTGTTCTACAGTGTGTTCTGCAGTCCTCATTTCCCACACACCTGTGAGAGATCACATCACAGCTCCCACCTGACCTCCTCTCAGCACAAACCCCAGCTTTGCCTTAGAAAGCAACTCTGACAAACATTGTTGACTAGAGTCCTCATACAATCACAGGATGCTCCCAGGGAACAGGATGTGGCTTGCTGTCACTTATCAATACTCAGGTTAAGATTTTTCAACACTCTGTAGGCACAATTCTACATCTCCCCAGAGTGCAAGACATGAGGTGCTCTTACAGAACAGAGCTGTACTCCTACAGCAGCTGCTGTATGGCTGCTATAACATTCATGTCAGAGCAAGCAAACACTTACAAGGTGATAAACAGTATCCAAAGCTTAACTCCCAGTTCAGACATGGCCAGATAAATTCAGAATAGCTTTGTTAGGGACATAGACAGGGACTGCAAAGGGAAGAGCCTCCAGGAATAAGATCTGCAAGGCCTACTTCGCTGATCTGCATAGCCTTTATTCTGCTCCTGTCCCCATTGCTCCCACAGTCCTTTACGCAGAAAAGCCAGCCTTCAGAAGAAAGAACCAAAAGCTGCACCCTCTATGCCCCCATAGCTGCAACATGTCCTATTGCTAGTTTCAAGGACAAGAGAGAAAGGCCTCAAGTTGCACCAGGGGAGGTTCAGATTGATATTAAGAATAATTTCTTCCCAGAAAGAGTCATGAGGTATTAGAACTAGCTGCCCAGGGAGGTGGTGGAGTCACCATCCCTGGAAGCGTTTAAGGAAAGGGTAGATGTAGTACTTAGGGACACGGTTTGGTGGACAACAGTACTAGATGATCTTAGAGATCTGTTCCAACCTTAACGATTCTATCATCTTTGTTTCTCTCACCCGCAGGCAGGTGCAAGTCCTCAATCTCTTGTCCTGATGCTCTGACTCAACAGCTCCCATAAGGAGACAGACATACCTGACCTGCAGCATACTCAGCTGCACACGGCTTCTGCACAGCTTGGCAGACAATGCTGCTGGCACAACACAGATCCTCACATCTAGCAGGGCCCTCAGAAAAGCCAGATGGCCTCAGGCTGGACACAGGCACCAAGCCAGTCAAGTCGGGTCATCCAAGAAAGCAGCACATCTGAGCATGTGAAGATTTGTGGACAACTGCAGGTGTTTCTGGATACATATGCACTCAAACAGCCACTTTTCATTTTTTCTGAATCAAATCGCTAACACCAAGCACTTACTTTGCATCTAAGGCTCTTTAGGAACAAAAATGCAATTTTCCTACATAAAATTTTACAATTTCATGTAAAAATGGGAACTCCTTCCCCTTCAGGAGCCTGCAATAAAATAAGCACACTTGCCCAATCAAAGCACAACAGATGCCAGCAAGGAATTAAACTGATCACACCACATACCTTTGTAGCCTGTGGTAGCTCTCCCCAGGCCCAGTGCATGTGTGGATTCTTTAGTCCACTCCTGTCTGTAGGTTTACTGACTAATTCTGAATCACTTTGAGGAGTAGGAGGACGTGAGCCTGATGAGCTGAAGAAAAATAAACAAAAAAGAAGTAGTACTTATTATAGAAATACTACAAAGCCAAAAAATAACCATGACACAGTAAACACTTCACAAACTGACATGCACCAGTCCAAAGTATTGAAGTAGGCTTTGAGAAGATGAAAAAGAAGAGACGAGCACCGGACCTGAACACTGCATTGGAATGGGGATGGCACCAGAAGCAGTAGATGAAGAGATGTTAGTATTGTTATAATGGACATGAAGTATAGAAGTGATTCACTCAGATCAACAAGACACCTTACCCTGACTAAATAATAAGTTAATCTAAAGGTATTCAGTTTATTACTTCTTTTTACTGACTTGTTCAACTCTATCATGTTCTATAGGGAAATATATATCTATACATGTTCATAAGGAAAACAGCATGAGCAGCGCACAAAGAATTTGAGTGTTCCCAGCAGAAAAATATTTAACTCTTTGTTTTGCTGTACTGGAATATAAAATCATTTATTTATCAGGAGATTATAGGTTTTGTAGCACATTTTTAATGTGAAGTCAACAATGTGAAGACAAGTTAGTCTTAAATAAATGATTCACTGATTTCAAGGGTAAAAGGAAAAAACTGTACTTATCTACTCTGCGTTTCTGCATGATGCAACTCCTAGAATTTCACCCCAAAATCCCTGAAGAAAGCCCATTATTGGTTTAACTTAGTTGCTGTAACATCACTCCACTGACTGGAAAGAAAGGGCCTGGCTGAAGAACCTTCAGACACCTTGAACAGAAGGCAGCAACAAATATCTGTACCCACTTTCTGATTTGTAAGAGTCCAAGGTCAGAGGAGGCCCACACTACAGAAAAGGCATAAATGTGGGTCTCCCAAGCTTTTGGCAAGATGCTCTACCTGTTGTGCCATCTTTCCTCCTAAGATGCACCCCATTCCAATCCAACATGCAAAGAGTATTTCAAACCAAGCAACAAGAGAAAAGAGGTTCTGTTTTGACACTTGTCTCCTCCCATTACAAATTTTGCTTTCTTTATTTCTCAATTTTGAAGGCTGTGTTTTGCTTTTACTTTTTCATCTCCAGCAAAAGTAAACTCCTCAGGAAAAACACTGGATAAAAATGTCATGCAAATATACATTGACGGTAAAAAGACACATGGAAATGCCAGTCTTCAGAGGACTGCAAGACTTCACTCACTAAGTTCTTCCTCCTTTCTTTTTTGTATCATCTTAATCAACTTAGTTTTAAACTAGGTCTTCAGTGCCCTGATTTTATGAATACATTAGTTACCCTCATTCAACATGTGATTCAAGGCAACCTCCAGTCAATGCTCACAAAGAGAGGAAGTGGTTTCTAAAGTCATTTTCTTTAAAAGTGTCTGGGTTAGCAATGAGTACAGTTATAAATACAGCAAAGTTCATGTGCAATTAATGTGCCAAGAGCATATTAATGTGTTAAAAAGATTAAAGAGTAGCACAGAAAAGTGGGAGAACAACTGTTCTACCTGTCTGGAGGAGAAAAGTGAGAAGACTGATGAGGACAAGAGTTAGATAGGCCTCCATCTGCTGGAACAGTGAGAAGAGAGGATTGCCCTGTGCAATCTATAGGCTTACTGGACAACACAACATGTTGGTAAGAAAAAAGAAATATAACAGTGTCATTATTCACAACTAGTGCTGATTAACATAAGCTCTTTGTGTATTAGCTACATGAATGATGAATTTACATCTAGAGTTTTTGAAATACAGAATATTGCAAATCAGAAACAAACAGAACGTACAGTACGAAAAGCCACTGAGGAGGCAGGGTATTGACACATATACTATCACCAGCTAATCTCATTAAGCTCTACAGTCAGTGGAGAAAGTTTATTATAGAAGGCAATGTAAAATATCTAAATTAAGCCTTTAAAATCATTTCCTTGCTCTCCTTTCTTCCATTCCTCACCCACAGAGGCAGTTCGTTAAGATAAGACACACCATAAAGTCTTACTGATACTACCCCACTTCAAGATGTGTACAGCCCCATAAACATACACACACACTTCATTCTTAGTTTAATGAATGCAACTAACAACAAGTGAAAAGTTATCAATTTTTGACGGTATTTCCCAAATACCAGGAATGGACATAAACATTCATTTTAAAAAAAGGAGTATACTCAAACTGCTTAAGGTTTTACATGTCTGCATTCACTGAAGTCCTTAGAAAGTGTGTGCATCAGGTAAAGATTCACCTTTGGCAACACATGCATCCTTTTTGAAGTACACACATCTGTTAATACCACTGTTTGCATGTAAGTATTCTTTAGAATTTGTGGGCATGAATTTGTATGCACGTGTTTGTTGAATCAAGGGCAGAGTTAACCTGAAGTTGTTCTACACTATCTGATTTCATTTAGCAGCTGACAGTGACCATGTTTGATATCAAAATTTTCATAAGACTTCATATAGCACTAGCATATAAGAAATTGATGAAAAGAGGACTACCTAGGACTGTACCATCAAAAAATTACCTTTGAATAGGTGACCATTCTCCATCTGAACGAGGGTAAGATGAAGACTGAGTGTAAGTAGAAACAGCAGGAGCCTTTATATCAGATACTTCATCAACAAATACATCTGGAACAAGAATCCTAGGGAAAGACATGACATTAAAAAACATGTTTAATTACTCAACTGTTACATACTACAGAGAATGGGGGGGCGCAGGATAAAGGGAGGAAAACACCTACTGCAAAGAAGGATTAGTATAACCCGAAGTAAAAAGACACAGAGACATGTCATCTGATTCACACCTTCCTAGTCCACAGCATGACTGAAGACTGTTCTTATTTTAAGTGCCATTTTCATTATTTCTGTTAGTAGTATTCCTGATAGCTTTCTAGCCAAAAGCTGTTTCTTAGAGAAACATGTTTATCAGCTTCGAAATCACTGTCATAAGGTACAGAACGGAACATTAACCCTGCATTAGATTTCCATTATAAATCTCCATTCTACTGTGATACCTTGAATTGTCCAATTGTTCCTTTTCTTCATCTGAGCTAATCTCTATAGGAAACATGTCTTCATCTTCTGATGTATCTCCAACGTCTTCTCTTTTTAAGCTGTCTATTTTGTGGGTAGACTTCCTCCTCTTTTTCCTCCTCTTTTTCACAGAGCTACAGACTGGAGATGTTTCAGTACCAGGCTGGGATCCATGAACTTGGGGAGGTACTTGTGAGGATACACCGTTGTCCAGGTTTCTTATCCTGTCAATTGAGTTCCTCTTCAGCTGAGCTTCCATTAAAGCAGTTCCCTCAGACAGAATGGGGGATGTAGACAGATGATAAGGAATTACCTCCTGAGAAAGAAGAAATCCAAGCAATGCAAAAAAGTTAGTTCTTCTGTCACTTATAAATATAGATCTAAAATCCACACACAATCATCAAAAACTAAGTCATTTATCCCTCAGAAAATTAACAATGATTTGATATCTGAAAGCTCAGCAAGATCCTATAGCACAGCAGAAATCAGTCTATAGCTCCTTAGACAAACCAAGAACAATACTCTCAACAAAACAGATCCTCTCGGCATCTAATATTAGTCAATTTACAGCACGAATCTCTATTCTCTGGATGCAAGATATAGAGTAGAAATGAAATACTAGTTTTTTTTATCTGAATATTCCATAAAGTCCAATTCTCCTTCCAAAATCAGATGAAGACACTAGTCAGATAGGTCAGCAGTTTATTACTAAATCACACAAGCATACTCTCATGCAATAACGTGTGTGTGTGTCTAAAGACTAACAGAAGTACTTCTAGGCATTTTCAGTCAAACAACTATTAACAAATAGAAGACAAATATAAAGATACAGAGATGTAAACTGTGCAAGGACACAAATCTCACCTGAAACTACTATCATTATGCTCTGTAGAAGAATTTGAGAATTCATTCCATTTTGGACAGTAACAAATATTAAGGGCTTTTCTCACAGATTACTTCACATGTGGACTACTCAAAACAAGTGTGACCGTAACTTACATAGGCTAGTACTTAATTACACAGTTCAACAGCAGAAATTCTCATTAAAATACAATTCCACATGAATTATAGTTGCAAGATCATGTCTTTGGTGAGTACCAGAATTACTCTGTGCACAAATGTTTACAAGGCATGTGCACTTTATACTGGCAGTCTGCTGAGTGTATGTGTTCAAAGTCAAGATTTCTGAGAGAAAAAAAGAAATTGTGATAATACCATCCTCTGCTGTACACATACTTGGATCACATGATGCCCCTGTACTCGGCATTGGTGAGGCCTCACCTCGAGTACTGCGTTCAGTTTTGGGCACCTCAGTACAGAAAGGACATTGAGGTGCTGGAACAAGTCCAAAGAAGGGCTACAAGGCTTATGAAGGGCTTGGAGAATATGCCCTACGAGGAGAGACTGAAGGAACTGGGGCTGTTCAGTCTGGGGAAAAGGAGGCTGAGGGGAGACCTAATTGCTCTCTTCCAATACCTGAAAGGTGCTTACAGTGAGAGCGAGGCTGGTCTCTTCTCACTGGTGACAGGACGAGGGGAAATGGTCTTAAGTTGCGCCAGGGTAAGTTTAGGTTGGATATCAGGAAAAACTTCTTCACAGAAAGGGTTGTTAAGCACTGGAATGGGCTGCCTAGGGAGGTGGTTGAGTCACCATCCCTGGATGTGTTTAAAAGCCATTTGAATGTGGTGCTCAGGGACATGATTTAGCAGAGGGTTGTTAGAGTTAGGGTAGTATGGTTAGGTTGTGGTTGGACTCGATGATCTTTAAGGTCTTTTCCAACCTGAGCAATTCTATGATTCTATGAACTGTGTACATGTTATTTCTGTTCACGCACTGACATGCATATAGGCCCAAAATTTTTAGTTATGTGATGATTTTCTTTAGATTTTTTCCAACCTCAGCAATCAAGTTTAGTACTGAGTTCCAATAGCAGAAAAATGTCCTGAAACTTTCAAAATTATAGAATGAATAAAAATACATTTTTCAACAAAATCTCTAAATTCAGAACTGACTTTGAAGAGTAAGCATTGTGTTTTAACAAACTGGAATTCTGATTCTTACCTGATCATTATCCATCTCCTGGACAAAAAAGGCTTCTCCGTTGTCTCCTAGTTTCATGTGCAAATCTACAGCCTCTCCATTAATTTCTATGTCAACCTGGAAGTCAGTAACATTTTTTAAAACTAAAATAACTTTGTTTTAGATACACAGTTCCTGTTCAGCTATCCTACCACTGTCACTGGACAAATACTTCTCAGTGAAGTGTAGGAAGCCTCCTCATAAACAAAAAATACTCTACCACACTTGTGAAGGGGTAGGGGAATTTTCTTGCCATTCACAAGGCCATCAGTTTTCAGGATGCTGCCCTAACTTGTTCATCTCATCGCTGTCTCGCTCCCCAGGAAGGTTTATAACCATTATATAAAGCCCTGAATCTTTTTAATTGAAATTCTAGATGCTTCATTCGCCACATAAATCTTTTCTCCCTTTTAATTCACAGCCTAATTTTTCAGAGTGCAGAAAGTGCTTCCACATGTAAATTTCTAATATCCTGCCTTTCAAATTAATTAAACAGGTACTATGAGAAGCAAAAAAAAAAAATGGATTTTTATTCTCTACACGATCCACATATTGATTTCTTCCATGCATTTATCTCAGTGCTGCAGAGCACCAACCATTTCCATTTCTTCTCAGGAAGATTTCTCTCTTTGTTTATAACCATTTTTGCCACTAACTTCTTTTTCACTGTATTTACAGAGGGAGACTTGGACAACCCTACATTTACATTTCAAGAAATTGTATGTTTTTGGCATAGTAACAATTTCAACTGTTATCCATTCTAAATGTTTGTGCTCCTTTTTGATTCAGGTAAGACTTACAGAATGATGACATTTGAATTTTTCTGCAGAATAATTACAGATATAGTCTGAGCTGAGAGTGTACGTGCTTATGAATTATTTCCTAAATAATCTGTCACGCATTAGTCACTGGCAACTTCTCATCTAATACCTTATGGCCAGGTCTTTCAGCTTGATTACATTTATCTAAAGTCCTCACTGCTTTTTCTAGCTTCAATTTATCTTAATATTCTTTACCTGAAAAGTATTACTTCATTGTAAATCCCTTTTTTATAAATACTAATGCATATGTTAAAAAAAGTGATCTTACAACATAGTCACATGAAGTTGACAATATGCCCCGAATTAGCACATTCAAAATTTTGCTCTATAGAAAACAAACACTAAAAATTTCATGGTTCCTTTTTATTATTACAGTCAATGTCTTATAAATTATGCTTAGAAGTGTGGTAATCTGTAATAACTGTTTTAAGCGAAACTTGCTTCAATTTGAGCACTTTGTAAAGAATGTCCAAAGAAAACCTCGACAGGCATACAGAGCATCTAGTAAATTTCGTACCATTAGGGTCAAATCACAGACAGAATATATGCAAAGTGTCAATTCTTACCACTTTCTCCCTGGAACGCAGAACTCCCATTTTCCCAAAGCGTACATGGAATGGAGAACACTGAAGATTTCCATCTGGCTGACGTACAACAATTATATCGATACATCCCGACAGCGTGGCTGGGTTTAGTCCCTTGTAGAGCTCCTTCACAGTTACAAACACTTGCCCTGCTAACTGTCCAACGTAGTTCATGGTTTGGACCTGAAAAGCAACAGATAAAACAGATAAGGTTTGGAGCTCTGCTTTATATTTTAAAGACATTTGAGATCGAGACATTTTAGATTCCAGCAAGGGTTCTTCTCTTGTTCCATTAGTTAATAACTTCACGTGAAATCAGGATTTCTCAACTACTTTACTTAGAGCTGACATTGGTGTAGAGAGCCATTAAAAAGCAAAAACAAAAGAAACCCTTTAACTCTCAGAATTATAACAACTTTCAAAAGTTCATAACATTAGTTGCATTCAAAACCACAGTCAGACTTTTAGACTGCAGCTCATAAGAGTTTCTACTTTATCGCTGAAGAGAAAAGCATTACTGCAGAACAAAAAATCTCCTAGCACTTACTGTGCTCTCAAAACAGAATATATTTTTCTCATGTATTTCTACAGGCTTTTAAGGGCAGAGCAAGGGATGGTTCTAAGCAGATCTCCTTTTTCACTGCATTAAAGACAAAGACTGTTCTCCCACTTAGCTGAGATTTCTGCTGTTAAAAGACTATTGTAAGGCACATGTACAAAAGGTGCATGTTATGGTTTGGCACTCCAGAGCTTCTGAACTTTGGAGTGCTTTCTAAATGCAACTCTACCAATCTTTTAAAATGTCTTTTTAGTACAAGCAGGTTTATTAAAAATGAGGCACATGTTGATGGTTAAAGTGATTGGCTGATTGGCTTTATTTCCCCTCCTCTCCCAATTAGTATAGTTTCTCCCTTCTTAATGCATATTCCCATTACACACAGTCCATACACATGACAGCACGCATACTTAAAACAGTCATAAATCCAACAAGTCTTTTAAGGGCTCACAAAATATGAATGAATTTAAGCAGATAATCTCCAGAACAGTAGAAACTTCAGGGACTGTATTATTTCCTTTGTTTTTTCCAATACCTCTTGCAGATTCTGAGATAGTGATTTCAAGAATATCCTTGTAGGCTCAGTATGGGCGATTAGAATGCCTGGCATACAAGTCCTCTACAGGGCTGCACATCACCTGGACATCAGCAGAGAGGGCAGGCAATGGTAAAACTCGCACTGCTGATGAGAACAGAATTGAGCTCAGTCTGAGGCAGCCACCGCACTGAGCTGCACAGCACACATTAAGCAGCAGCTCCAACACAGGCTTCTTTTAGCTGTGTTCTCTTGGTAACAACAAAATGATGCAAGTGTGAAATGATTCAAAAATATCTCTGATTTTTAACAGTGATTTATATTTAGAACCAACCAAACAAACAGAAAAAACTATTAAGAGAATGCCATGAAAACTGACCTGTCTATTTCAAAG
The DNA here is from genome assembly GCA_016647715.1 of Pavo muticus. Lineage (NCBI taxonomy): Eukaryota > Metazoa > Chordata > Aves > Galliformes > Phasianidae > Pavo > Pavo muticus. Next base: position 751,787 of record JACDJE010000374.1, read on the forward strand.
TATTTGGCATGACACAAAATTTTAACTACTGAAATCCATAAATCCGCATTCAGGCACCTAGGCAGTGCCACTGACAAGTCAACATGTGACAACTTGATAGCAAAGAGTCATTATATTCAATTCTCCAGTATTCAACTGGCAGCAGCATCCTGGGCTCCTACAATAAGTATATTAGTAACATACTTTTCCTGAAAGTACATCCAGCAGAGAGCTGTTGTGCTGAGAACATGATGCACCTTGTGCTGTGTCATAATTGTTGGAACAACAGCTTGGAAGGGGCTTCTAAAGCCCCCTGTACCACAACACTGCTCAAAGGAAGGTCAGCTTAGTCCAGAATGCCAGTTGAGCTCTCACTGCCTTCAAGGATGGAGATTTCACAGCCTCACCAAGCACTTGTTGCCACATCCTCATGAGGATTTTCTACCCAATATCTAGAATTTCCCATAACTTGTGCCCTTTGCCCCCTGTTTTATCACCCTGCACCTCTGAGCAAATCCTGGACATTTCCTCTGTATTCCCAGCAGGTTGCTGACTGCCCTAAAGATTGAACAGAACTTGCTTTCCCAGCCTCTCCCTGTAAGTCATAAGCTCTAGCCTCCTAATCATCCTGGTAGCTCTCATTTGAGCTCTTTAAGAAGCCAGCACTAAACACATACTGTTACTGTTCAGAGGGTTTTTTTTTTAGTTATCTCTTTGCTTTGGAAAAATACTTCCAATTTCTATGGAGGATTTGTCTAACCTAAAGCACAGTAAGAAATGTATAGCACTAAACTTAAAGCTGGCTACATTTAGACTCCAAATTACATGGTTTATTTGACACCAGATGACGCCTGGCCTGCATAAGCAACAAAATTTCTAGGTGCAACAGAGCTGTAACTTCCTTTTCCTTGGTGAAGGAGTACTTGCTGGGATTCGACATAACACCTGCTTTTTGGGAGGCTTATGGGCAAACAATCCAAATATGAGAACTCACGCATCCTCTTAACAAGTTACACCAGCAGGTCTCTTCAACTCCTCAAAGGAGAATTATGGAACTGCTCTCGTTCATGACGAATCCAATCACACTGCCTGCCCTGTTTTAGGACACAGATTATTTTTATGCTGGTGAATTAAAAGTGAGACACTATCCTCAAGTTCTGTGGCCAAGTGGAACAGCACAGCTTGCTTTCACACAGTGTAAGCCTCTTATCCCTATATTTAAAAAAAAAAAAAAAAAAAAAAAAAAAAAAAAACCACATTCAGTCAGCCAGCTAGTGGCAGACATTCAGTCCAGACTGGGCTGAACCTGGTCCATGCTGTAAAATCACTGCAGAATTAAAAGAGAATGACAGATTAATCCCATGGGAATCACACAAAAATGGTTTTATATTTCAAACGTAGGGAGCAAAAGGGAGCTCTAACGGGAATATAGTTCAGAAATGGGACTCTGAGAGATGCAGGCCCTTCATCCTAGCTTTTGCACATACCCGCCAAAGCTGAGACTGTTTGGACACTAAGTTTCTAAGTTTATTTTGCCAACCTACAGTCAGGCAATACTGTGTCAACACTCCAGGAAACCAACATTCCTCAAACCCCAGAGAGGCTGCCTGTGGTTTTGGTGCAACATTTCACTCGGGCAGCTCCGAGACATCTTTCACACACTAACCAGGCAGCAGTGACTTCAGCAATAAGCACAGGGTATACGTCATGGGTTAAACCCACTGCCTGCTTGTTAATTACACTACATTTAGCAAAACTTGTTTCTCATACCATGGAAGCAAGCTAGTAGACAAAGCAGAAAGTATTTTTTGCTCCTGGGAAGGTTCAAAATCCTTTTGATCCAAGCTTCCAGCAAGTGAGAGCAGCCCGTAATGCTTCTGCCATTATTCCCAAATGGTCTGAAACACTCCACAGCCTCAAATGATTCATCCATTATGAAATTAAAAGTATTTTCTAGCATCATTTTTAATGTCAAATTAACTAGCATCCCCTGCCAAAGAATAACTCCAACCTTTTTTTTATTAAGACAGCCATTATTTTTCAGAATTTATCATTTTGTGGAAAGTATGTGAAAAATAAAGCACTGGGTGCTACCTTATTACTTAAGTAATTAACTTACCAAAGAGTACCCTTAACAACATCATCTTCAGTCCTTCCTGAAGCTCCAACTCTACTGGATGCCCCATCTAGTTCAAATGCACCTTCACCTGAATCATCTGATTCTTTTGTACAGGTACACCAAGCCGTACACATACACTGGAAAAGCTGGTAATTGCACCCTTCCTGACCCCTTCTTTGCAGCCCAGCTCTTCCCCCATACCATTTCTACACTTTGGCCACAATAACCCCATGCACCGCTATAGGCTTGGGGCTGAGTGGCTGGATGATTGTGAAGAGGAAAGGGACCTGGGGGTGTTGGTCGATGCTCGGCTGAACATGAGCCGACAAGTGTGCCCAGGTGGCCAAGAGGGCCAACAGCATCCTGGCATGCATTAGAAATAGTGTGGCCAGCAGGAGCAGGGAGGTAATCATCCCCCTGTACTCAGCACTGGTGAGACTGCACCTCGAGTATTGTGGTCAGTTTTGTGCCCCTCACTACAAGAAAGACATTGAGGCCCTGGAGCGTGTCCATAGTAGGGTAACGAAACTGGTGAGGGTCTGGAGCACAAATCTTATGAGGAGCAGCTGAGGGAGCTGGGATTGTTTAGTCTGGAGAAGAGGAGGATCAGGGGAGACCTCATTGCACTCTACAACTTCCTGAAGGGAGGCTGTGATGAGGGGGGGTTTGGCCTCTTCTCCCAGGCAACAAACAGGACCCGAGGAAATGGACACAAGTTGTACCAGAGGAGGTTTAGGTTAGACATGAGGAAAAACTTTTTCTCTCAGAGAGCGGTCAGGCACTGGAATGGCTGCCCAGGGAGGTGGTGGAGTCACCATCCCTGGCAGTGTTCAAGAGGCATCTGGATGAGGAGCTATAAGATATATTTTAGTGGCTTGTGGTAGCAATGGTAATGGGAGGACGGTTGGACTAGATGATCTTGCAAGTCGTTTCCAACCTTGTGATTCTATGATTTCACCTTTCTTTGCTGGATGTTGTAAAATAAAACACTGAAAATTATCGCAATTAAAGACACTGTCACTGTGCTCATGTCCTAATTAGCAAGTAAAACCACATCACAGATCCCATCATTACAATTTCATCACCTAGACTGAATCTATTCAAACTACAAAAATCTGGTACATTTTTGGCACACAAGCACTCTCCCAAGCAATTCTTTGGTAGTTGGCCAATCAGTAGCAGCAGCAGTTCAGATGGACAAGGGATGACTCCCAAAGAGCAGTTTAGATGTAGTCACCTTCCTTAAAAGTTATGAGAGCTTTAATGCACAGATGTGACAGACTGAGCTAGCTGGTCTGTCTGCCAAGAATGGCCTGTGGCATCCTTTTGTGCGTTAGCATGAGTGCAACATTTAGGTCCCTTTCAACACTTTCTCCAGAGTTCTACAGTTCCACAAACTGCAGAGTTCTTTGTAGTTCCACAAAGATGATTTGCAGCAATGGTAAATGTAACACAAACTAAACGTGCAGCACAAAGGAATAAACCACATTACAGACAAACCTTTTTGCTATGGATTTAAAACCTTATGTCATGATGAGACCCTAACTTTCCTAAGAAATTTTCCTTACAGCTTTGAAGTGGTGAAAGGGAGCCAGAAACCAATGAAGCACCATTCAGTTAAGATAAACCACTGCAGCTCATGCCCACACTATGACAACCGCCCAAGCCTGGTCCACATGATTCCCTGATCTACTCTTGGCTTCTGTTATGGAGATGTGAAGCTTGAGAGAGACTGGACCACATCTGGGGATCAAACTTTGGCTCCTCCAAGGGAATCATTCCTCACTCACAGCAGAGTAATCGGCAACATTTAAGAGACTCCTAGGTAAGTACTGACTGCTATCATTTTATTACGTGCCAAACATTTATTTTCTTGACTCTGAAACAACTCAGTTTTGTTTGCAGTATTGAACACCAACCCCCTCTACAGCAATCAATAGAATTCTTCCATTGTATCAGAGCATACATTCTAAAAACATTGATAATGAAGTTCTTCCACTAAGATTATCTGGAGGGATTTTTTTTTCAAAATTAAGATAAACCCTTCACATCTATAGAGCAACTGCACTAACAGTGACTTCCTAACTACAAAAGCTCATAAAAACTAATATTCTACTGTTTTAAAAGAGATATTTCTATCTATTAGTAAATGATCAACATCTTCCAAAGTCATTAATGCTGAGTCACCATCCCATCCAAACCTCCTAAGTTTTAACACTTTTCTGGTTGGACTCTGAAAATCATTAATAGCTTTTGAAAACCTTTTTCTTTACTACTTGCTGGCTCCTACATCAATCCAACCCAGGGTCATGGCTACGAACCCCACTGCGTAGGCACTGTGTAGGTTTGTAGCAAACCTCAGTTTAGGTCCCTATTTTGCAACAAGATCCACATGTCATCTCGTCCAAGTTACTAAGGTTGAGATCTAGAGTGCATTTAACTCCCACTAGTTTCAAGTGGGGTCTGTCCATGTGGCTACATCATAACGTAGCAAGATACAGACAAACCTTGTTAAGTAAGACATACTTTTTTTCCCCTCATCTAGGAAAGGGAACCTAGACGCACAAGCTGAAAGGAAGCCACAAGCAGCCACATTTCTGATATAGACAAGTTGTGAGGAAAGCAGCATGCTGAACAGTGCAATTCTGGTTGTTTCACTAATAGGATGGCAGACTCTAGACCAAACCTGATTATGCGCAGTTTTTCCAGATCTCACCATAGTCACAGCAGTATGAGACAGACCGCACTCCTGCAGGTGATTTGACAATGCTTCTGGTCAGCTGGGAACAGGTGCAAGTCACTTGCTCATCCCGAACTAGAAAGGAACATGCTGCATGTGGCTGGCTCAACACCAGAGTAAGAGCATTCTGCTTCCTGCCAGCAGAAATACTTCAAGGTTGGGATTATTCTGGGCTTAATTCTATTAGGAATTATTTGACTCCTATTTGGAGTCAGCCAAGGGCTGTGACTTCTTACAATGTCCACAGAGTCCAACAGATCAAGTGTCAAAGTTATTCTCCAAGCTGCAAGTCATTCTCAGAACCTGCTTACTCACAGATACAGCCTTTGACTATCCAATGACTTTCCCACTTGTTATTGCTGAGATTCTACCACAATCTCTCCCATTTGAAATACTATATTTCTCATATACTTGAGCAAGTTCCCATAAATAACAGCATATTTCATTGAGAGAAGCTGAAATCACAGATTCAAACTGAAGACTACAAACATGTCTGTACTGAATCCTGGCATTCAAACAGAAGGAGGACAAGACTGGCCTTCTGTTTCAGTCAGTGTGCCTGAGCCCAAGTGAACGACTTCATGATCAGCTTAAGTCAACAACTGTAGTCCCACACCAACCTCCCAAATGCACATTCCCAACTCGCCTGGTGGGGACCACTAAAGCCATACAAATTGGCCTGACACCCACTTGAACTGGTACTGCACGAATACGATCAAACTTTACAACAAATTGAAAATACAAACCAATGTTTGAAACCAAGAGCTTTTGAATCAACTGGTGAATATATTGTAGATCACGTCCTGTGCTGCCCTCGGCTATTGTTCCAATGTCAGAGCAGGAACACAAATGAGAGAAGAGGCACAGCTGTAGCTCTATTCTGTGCTGACTCCTCACGTGACTAGCATCCTCTCTTTCAGTGAGACTGGAAAATACATTTTCTTTCTAATTATACTGCAGTGTTTTCAGAGCTTAAAGTAAGCACTAACTGCATTCCAAATGTTTTTAATGATTGTTGAGCGTACATGTGCTCAACAGATAAACAAACACATACACCTGCACATCTGTAGGTATGGAAAAGGGCCAACGACTGAAACTTACCCAGCTCCCTCACAAGCAGACCACACTGAGCCAGGTAAGCAAATGCTGACAGGTGACATGAGCTACCAAAAAGTATCTAAAACCATCAGCAGCTATTTTTATGTCTTTATGCCTAAAACCATCACATTATTGAACCGTTCCCCTAACATCTCCTCACTTCTCCTCCAGTTCCTTTCACGGCAATAGGCTCCGTTCGCTGTAACAGGAGCATCTGGCTTCTAACTGACACAATGATGATAACAAAACCTTACCCACAGACACTAAACATTTGCCAGTATTTGCTGTCTGAGACAGCACAGACACAGATAAAACCACCGAGAAAACAGAATAAACAAAGCACACCAAAAAAAAAAAAACCACCCCAGACCGCGAACCAAACCAGAGGATAATCACAGAAGAGAGACTCTCGACACCCAAGTTCAGCTTTATGCATACAGATGGCACCGTGCCGGCCAGGCCCTGCCTGTGACGCGCTCATCATGCCACCTCCGAGCAGCGCCTGAGAAACGGCGGCGAATCAGAGCGCTCAGGAAGGAAAAGGAGCTGCCCCGCCGGGACCGCGGGGATGTCCCGGGCAGCCCACCCAGGCCAGAGGCACCTGCGAGTCCGCGCCCTGCCTTCCCACCCGCACGGCCCCGAGCCCCGGCTCCCACCTCCGCCGCACCCCGGCAGCAACCGCCAGACCCAGGCCGCCTCCGGCCGCTCCGCTCCGCTCCCCGCCGCCGCCTTTGTGCGCGCTGCCCGCCGCCGCCACGGCGACACAGCCCGGCGGTGCCGCCCACGGAGGCGGAACCGCGGCGGGGCTGTGTGAAGGGCTCCCCGGGACGGCCCTGCCCCGATCGCGCTGTGGGGCGGACCCGCCTCCCGGCCTGGTGGTGGTGTGACGCGGGGGTGGACCAAAGTTGTTCGAAGCGGTGGAGGAGGCGTGGAAGCCGGCCGCAAGCGGCCCGAGGGCGGCGGTGCCCGTTTGGTCCCCGGAGGCTACGCGGTGGGCGGGCGGGGAGCCTCCTCTCCATCGTCACTTACAGCTGTGTTCTCTCTCCGTTCCAGTCGTGCCCTCGGGTCCAGAGCGCTCTGTACCAAAGGCCGAACTAGGAGATGAGGGCAGGTCGGTCACACAGCTGCCATGGCGTATGGTGCTGCCCCTTTCTATGAGGCGCTGTCTGTCTGTTGGTTTGCTTAAAGTCATTGTTTCAAGCTTGCAATGACAACAACAGAGATAGCTTGGGGTGCAGCTAAATAGGGAAGTGGGTGTGCATTGCTAAAATTACCAGCAATAATTACCAGCAGGATCTCTTGCAGCAAGTAGAAGGGGATGGAGCTAAGTGCCGAACAAATGATCAGGAAACAGTAAAAAACAGAAAAAAAAAAAAGAGGGCAGAGAACATGCACAAGGATCAAAGTTCATAAATGAGCTGGAGGAGAGCCTGCCAGCTTTAAGCTTGAAAACAAGTTTTTCCAAGGTGTTTTTCTTGTGCCTACATGTTCTGGTCCCCACCACGTAGCACAGCAGAAGCCTGTGAGAGTTCCTTGTTGAGCAATCAGCAAATAAGTCTTCCACTTTCTGTTAACTTTCCAGTCATACTGTAAAACAATCTCCTTGCAGTCTCCCCTCATCCCTCACCTACTTGTAGTTCTTTGCAAGGTTTTTCTTCAGCAGTTCTTTCTGCAGTTCGAACTCTGTTGGCTAAGCCTTGTGCAGCCCACAAGAGCTGTTGGATGATGAGCCTGATGCACTTTCACAAGCTCAAATTCCTGTTTGCTGTTCTCCATTTCTGGTTACAGAGCTACATGAACAATTTCATCTCTGCTTTAGAACAAAAATTCAGTGAAGGCAGTTTCTGCCAGCACACAACAAATATGGGTGTTTGCTTATTCCCAAAAAGAAAACAATATGCAACTGGGCCCAAGAATACCTACACTTTCATTTCCCATATAATTCCTTGTCCTTACAGGCACTGAGATGTGCTAGTGAATAGTCCCATCCCTGATGGGAATATAAGAAGCTGTGTCTGTGCCAGCAGTGGATCCTGACCAGTGCTCTGCTGCATTCATGTGGAATGCAGTTCTGTATTGTGTTCCCTCTGAGTGGGTGGTATCCTCCAGCCCTCACAGTTCAGGACTGCTTTAATGCACTGTTCCACTACAGACTTTCACTACTGTATTTATATAAAAACATAATTGTAACACACTGAATCAAAGTCACTATCTTTCCGCAGCCTCAATACCACCCACTCTTCTCTGCTGCTCTCAGAAATCCAGAAACAAGAGCCTCACTGTTGGAAAGTTGTGTTCGCTTATTTACCATGTCCAGCCATCTGCTGCTTGATGTAACAGCCCACAAATAATGTTCTACATTTTTAAGGGTTTGATGTGCTAAGTTACATTTTCTCTTTCTGTGTTGCAATGTAAATATAGCCATGATACAAATAAGATGCTGTGGAGAGCGCCAAATGCTTGCTCAGCAACTATAAGATTCTGCTAGCAGCATGACACCATCTTAGTCCTTCTGTTTAGTCCTGCTGTTCTTGCTGATGATGTGACCATCATTGCTGAGGCCAGTGTTCCTCAGATTACTTCTCAGAACAACTTCTGCCAACTGATTCTGAAATCCTCACTCCAGAAGGTGTTCAACTCGCTGCAGCTCAACTGTTCTCATCAGTGACATCTGTTTAGAGAACCAAGCACTAGTACATAATGTTCCCCACCATACAAGCTTTAGCACGGTCATGGATATAGGTTTGGCTCAATCCCATGTCTGGGCATAGTTTGGAGAATAGTATGGCCACAGACCATACCAGACTAAGAGGCGCACTGAAGTTATGCACAAAACTACATGTCTGAGGGAGTTGCACTGGTCAAGAAGCATGCTAGGCCCTTGCAAGAGAATAATCCATGGAATGAAGCAGTTTTGAATTTCAAGTCATTTTCTCCTTTGCCAGGTTTCTGGAAGCATGTTTGGGCAACACGAGTTTATTTCCTGAGTTTTGACTCTAAAACTGCCCACAAACTTTCAAAGGACCTGCTCATGGAAGTTTTTCTTTCAATTCCTTCTCTGATCTGTATCCACCCACTATGACTCATTTAACACTTGATTCCTGGCCCAAACAACTTGCAGGTTATCAGTTCAGTTTGCGTGCATATGGTTTTGGCACAGTGCTTCTAGCCTAGGACGTAGGTTCATGGTTACTATGAAAAGACAAGTTGCAAGAAATTTGACCTGTGTAGTCTTCTAATAATTAATAAAACTGGCTTTAAAAAAGTCAAAAAGAAGAAAAGTTTAATAAAACTCAAGCATAGGTTACTAGAATTTAGTACATATGTTTATGCAGAAGAAAAAAAGAAGAAAAAGAAAGGCTTCAGTTCTTGGGGCATTAGATTGTCCTGGCAAGTGTGTTGGCCATTCAGTAAAATGACCACTCAGACCAGAAAGTTATTTAATGCATTATCTCTAATGCCTCTAATCCCACACTAAAACTGGAATGCATCTTCAGGCATATAGTGCCTGGGTTATGAATGACTGCAAATGGTAATGCATACACAATGTCCATGTAATAATGATTAAAAAAAAAAATAGAGAACTTGAGCTTTTAGCTAATTTATAATGTATTCATAAGCAAATACAGCTCTGGAATCTGGTGCTGATCGTCTTGATAATAAACTCAGTAGCTCAAGCTGTATAAGAATTGATCTAGTTTTATTTCAGTATAAGCATTAAAAACTCTGGCTCTCCAATTATCTAATTAAATGTCTCATTATCTTAATAAAATAGTAACTCTCCTAATTTAAGTAAGTAAGTAATGTTTATACATTACCTACAGTACCTTTGATCTACCGAATCTTCCATCTCCATCATATTTTTTCCCTTTTATTTTCCTTCAATTACCTGGCAATTCATTTTTCCTTTCATTTGAAGGCACAGTAGTGGTGGTTATTGTAGCGTATAGATGTATGTAGAAGTTACTTTGTTGCAAAGATTTATAAAACATTCGTCTGTCCTGCTGGTTTTGCTTTGTCTGTTTCTGGGATGGACTGTTCTCACTCTATCAGCGTGAGGTTCTTGAAGATCTCAGCAGAACACAACCTCAGGAAGAGTAAGAATGCCATCCTTATCCAACATAAAGCCATAGAGGACAGATTTTATTCTTTATTCCATATGAAACCATCTTGCTTTTGTCAGTGTGTGCAGTGTGTCACATTTAGGCTGATGTATCTTGCCTGCATCAGTTGCAGAATCTGCCCCACCTGTGCTCCTTGCCCTTTGCCAACTTCAGGTTTTGGATTCTGCTTTCCATATGGTCACAATTCCCAGTACTGACTGACACCGTCAGTCACACAGGTGTTACACAACACCGTTCTGACATCATTTCTTATCTTCCTTCTTTGTCCTCACTGTTAAGAGGTGAACAATGGCATCATCTCAGGAGGATTATAAGGTCTTCAAAAGGACTGTAAAGTCTAAGTCAGTGAGAAGGTGGAGTGACAGGTGAAAAGAGAAACTGTGGGGACTATTTTGTCAAATGTAGGATTGCAGTTTTCCGGGAACAGCTACAAATGAAATTAGAGGCAGGGCAGGAGGTACTGATTATTTACCAAAATGTTCATCTCTAATGCTAACACACTTATCAACTGTCATGCAGTCAGGGCTTGTATTGCATAATCAAATTTGATTTTGTACCAACTTTTGGACTTGGTTTTGTGACACAGTTTTCTACCTACCCCTCACTGAAAAATACTCCCAAAAAGGAGATCTGTAGCCAATGAACTACTCAAGTGGTTTTTTCTTTCCTTCTCAGTATATAACATCTTGATAATGAAAGTTCTTAAATGAGCCTTTCTTTTCTCTTTAGATCCACATCAAGCCTTGCAAAACCGTGAAAACCTCAGAGCTTCCTTTATATCCCGGGAGCTCTTTCCACAGTCAAAATACTAGGCTACTGAGAAACAGTACCATGCACTGACTCCTACGATGCAAACATGGCCAAAACAAAAGAGGGGTGGAATATTTGAGTGACAAGCAAGGGAGGCTAAATATATCTATCAACTCTTATGGAGGTCTACTTGTACCAGTCCAGTCTCATTACAAAGTGATTTATCTCCAAATCTGTAGCTTAAGCTCTCTAAATATAATCTTAGAAATCTTAGAAAATCATGAGTGCTGGTAAATCAAAGCAATCAGAATGTGTGAGATTACAGAGATAACAGTGAAGTCATCAACGTGCTCTTTCCTTAGCCAAAGCCCAGAGTTTCCAAGTAGACGTGTTCAAACAAAGGACTGCGCTCTGCTCAGACAAAATACATATTTTTGTTTAAGTGTACACACATACAAGAAAGGAATGATTATATTCACCTTCACAGGAAACCCCTCCACCCTCTTTTGGACTGAAATGCTTTCCAGCCCAAAAGCTATCTTTTCTTCAGTCCAGTAGTTCTGTGCATGGCTAAGAGCTTTTGCCCAGAACACTGTTCTCAAAGCACAGCAAATGAAAAGCAAGATGCTCAGTATTGTTTATTTGGAACAAAATATTACAAAATATTACAAAATATGCTTTGAGAACTCCAAACAAAGCTGCTGTATTTCTCAGAGGATAATCTTTTCTTTGTTGTTTCTGTATCTTTTGCAAACTACAACAGTTATCTTAAAACAGTGGTCTAATTCCTAAAAAGATATTCAGAAACCAATTCCTTCTGTTGGGAAGATCATTGCTTTCTTCATACTTATGTCTGCATCAGATTGCCTAGGAATATTGAATTATCTTAGCAAACAGGTTGGGAAAGTTACTGCTTGGAGTCTGTAAAGTATCACACCATGATTGGTTCACTGTATTGTTAACTCATTACTGTGTAAACCAGTACTCTTTCTGGTAACTAGCAGAGATGTAAAAGCTACAGCCAGCTTCAGAGAAAACAAAAATACAGAGATATTTTGTATAATGCTTTTTCTCATGGTAGGGCCAGCATCAAGTACTAGTAGAGAACAGATTGAAGTTCATCTTGTAATTCCATTGAGAGAGTAAAGCAAAAGTTTCATAATACAAGTAACACTATCTGGTGTTACTTGCCCCTTGCTTTTTTTTTTTTCTTTCAGCAAGACTCAACAATAAAGGAAGATCTATCTGAATGTGAGAAAGAACTTCTTTACTTTGAGGGCAACAGAGCATTGGAGCAGGCTGCTCAGAGAGGTTGTGGGGTCTCCTTCTCTGGAGATATTCAGCACCCGCCTGGATGCCTTCCTGTGTAACCTACTGTAGGGATCTGCTTTAGCAGTGGGTTGAATCGATCATCTCCAGAGTTTTCCCTTCCAGCCCCTAAAATTTTGTGATTCTCTGATTCTTGAATATTTGAAATGGTAGAATGTAGCCAGGTTACAGAATTTTTAAAAAACATATCTGTATTTCTTAATAAGGCTCTTTTCCACTTTTCCCAATTCAGTCAGTGCAACAGGTTTGGATCCTGCACCTCCAGCTGAAATGTGTCAGCTTTCCCTCTGCAGGACTTTCTGTAACAGCAAGACAAGAAGGAGTGTGTAAACCTGATCAACAGCTGTGTCCCTCAGGTCTTTCCACACTGTCTTTTCATTCGTTCCTATGTGCCGTGAGACCTTAGCCTGGCAGCAGCACCTGGCAGCACAGGTTTCCAATCTCTCTGATCTTTAGCTTCTGAATAAGCATCATGTGGTTTGGATGGAGAGGTGAGATACTGTTCTGGGGATAACCCATCCTAGTGGCATTTTCTTTGCACTTCTCTTCTTGAGGTTTTAATGATTACAGTTTATGACAAATGTGTATCTGTTCTGGATTTGAAGTGTAGTCATCCTTTGAATGCCTGTAGCATAACAATGTTTAAAGAATATATTGTGTTTAAACAATCTTTTGGTTGTGCTGTCAGAGCTAACTTAACCATACTGCTTCCAGGATCATTTATTCTCAAAATTATATTGTTACTGATAAAGATAATAACCAAGATTGTACTGAAATCCTAGAAACAAGTTGAGACACAAAGTTAAATGCAGTCATAGGGCAATAAATGCTTTTTAATTACTTGCATCAGGTCCAAGTAGTTAATCAGTATATAAAGTTGTTTACTGCAATCTTTCTCCTATTTAAGCATGTTCACTCTCCTGGTTTGGGCTCAGGGCATATGTAAAACTCTCACTGGTGCCTCTGAGTCAAGCATTTTAAAGCAGGAATATTGTGATTTATTTCAGATTGGTACCTGCTATCTTTCTTTACATATGTGAGAACACACCTATATTTATGGGTCATTGTGTAAGGAATAGGATTCACTTACAATTTCTGCATCTGGAATACTTAAACAGTTAGCATATATGATTAGCTTTGCAAAATCATGAAAGTATTTTATTTCAGTTTAATGTTCAAATTTCTATGAATGGGAGAGGTGTCCATGATAACTCAGTAGTAAATGCTTCCCTTCAAACATTCTTGATGTCAAAATAAGTGTGGTCCCTCCAAAGGTGTCATGGCAAAGTGATCCCCAAACATGCTAATGAATATTATATTAGATTAGTAATTAAGCAGAACTTAATTTCTATCAGTATAAAAATAATTATTTGGAAAACTAAACTTAGATCTGGTGCAACAAAGAATACATCAGCCAATTTGAATTTTGAAAGGGAAAAGTTGAATACAGAAACGGCAACCTGCATACTTGAAGTGTTTCCTTTTTCTGATTTTTCCTGTTTTATTGAAAGCTAAGCAAAAACTGAAATTTTATCCTAATGGGAAACTTCACTATCTAAATATTAACATTTAAACAAAGACTTTGACACATTAATGAATCTAAGTATAAAACACACAAGCTTTTGGCAAGTGAGGTCATTATGGGTATATAATCTTGCCAAAAATTGTGATGTATTTGAATGACTCTCAGGAGGCAAAAATCCCTTGTAAGGAAATCTAATTCAACGTTGAACTGAGAAACCTGAAACAATTTTAGCTGGTCAAGTATTAAAATACTGCAAAAAAAAAAAACCCTAATCAACTCTCCACCCTACTACCACTCTCTAGAGTCTACCCTTGTATAAAAGGTAGTGAAGGTCATCTCTGTCTCCATGTATTTCTGTTCACAATATGAAAAAAGCTTACAAGCACTGGCACTTACAAACATGAACTTTAAAGAAAAAAATCATATTTCAGGGGTTGTGATAAAATAGCTGTATTCAGGAATTAGCATGCTGTTAAAACAATTTATCCCTGCTCCATAAATTTGTCATCGGTGTTTCCTACATACAAGCATTTTGCATAAGTCCATGGAAATCATTTACTTCAGTGAAATTAGTGAGATCCATTTCATTAGGTCTAGCACATCCTGGAATAGAAAGCCTTTGTCTTGGCAGCCTGTATGCTTTACATATTCTGTTATGCAAACCTGAGAATTTGTCAGAGGCTTTGCCCCAGACCTGCTACCCTTGTTACAGCTTATCCTACTGTTAATTGCCTGCAGACAAATCTACAGACCATGAACGGCCTCAAACCTAGCAGCTTCTGCCTACAAAAGCAACATAAGCTCATTTTACTATTATTTGCAGGTTAGCAGCATTGTGCTCAGCAGATCACGCACAAAGAGAACTCAGGCCCAGCACTCAGTTCACACAAAGCAATATAATCCTGTTCAAGCCAGTGACCTCTGTAGATTTAAACAAGAGAAGGGTCTCGCTCATTGTTTGAAGCAGGTGAATTGTTTTTTTTAAAAGCAAATCTAGGCAAGCAGATGGTGTTTAGCATGAAGCCCTGCAGCAGTACAAGAAGCAGACACAAGCCTGATCAGAAAATACAGAAAATAATTCTATTTAACAGAATTTAAAAAAAAAAAGTCATACCCACAGGTAGCTCAGAGTCACATCAAGGTACATGTCTGCTTCTGATCTGGCCTCCTCAGACACCCTGTTTGTCCCCATGACCACCCACACCCTGCAATTTGGGCACAAACAAAAAAGCCTGCCTGTGTAGTCATCCTGCTGCTATCAGATGCCCCTCCCCTGAAGCCTTCGGTGACAGCCCAGCTCAGTCATGGTGTGTTTTGCATGTTGCTTGCATGCGGATGGGATCATGCTTGTTGATCACCTACCTTGTCCTGATCAGATGTAATTTAGCCTGTGTAATTCTGTTTCCTGTGGCAGATTCTGTTTGATGTAGTTTTCTCACTTTCTGTTTCATACCTTGGGCAGCAGATTTGCTCACAGACTTAAGTACAGTTTAGTGCACGCATGACTTTTGTCTGCAATATCCTTTCTATATTCTATATTTTAGTGGCTCACTAATTTCCCTTGATTTCACCCCCCACCCTGTAGCATGTTTAAAATATTGCACATCTACATTATGGAACTGTTTTTCCCCATCTTTTTTTTTGGTATTTCTATGCTACATTATGGGTAGTCTAGGGAAAAGTGCATACTAAGGAGCTATAAAAATGAATTCAAAATTTTGCCCAAATACAGCATAGAACCACAGAGTATCCTGAGTTGGAAGGGATTCACAGGATCATAGAGTCCAACCTCCAGCTCCACACATGACCATCCAAAATCCAAACCCTGTGTCTGAGGGCAGTATCCAGATGCTTCTTGAACTCCAGCACTTCAGGGCCATGCCCACTGCCCTGGGCAGCCTGTTCCTTGCCCACCGCCCTCTGGTGCACAGCCTGTCTCTAACCCCCACCCGCCCCTCTCCTGACACAGCTCCATGCCGATCCCTCAGCCCTGTCGCATCACAGAGAGCAGAGATCAGTGCTTCCTGTGAGGCCCTGGCATCTGCCATGGGGCCTCCCCTCAGTTTCCTCTGCTCTAGGCTGAGCATAAACTGATACTTCTTGAAATATAATCTTACTGCAAGAAGACATTATCTTCACTTCTTCCAAACTTTTATACAAGTTCACAAGTGTTAAAGCACACTGTCTTTATTTTCAGATTTTGTGCTTCCGTTTGCTAACTGGGGCTCCTTCCCTGTTTGTTTTATTTGCATTGTGAATTCACAGGAATCTTTCTGTCTGTATAGCTCAGCAGCTGAAATTGACATCCAAACCTAACCCAGGCAAACATCAGCCAACCTCACTCTCATTTCAGTCTTCCCATCTAGTTTACGTGACATTGCTAATATCAAACTCATCATATGGATTTGATCCTTAATTTGTGTTGGCATAGCTCCATGGAATTCTTAACTTTCATCTGTCAGACCCAAACTGAAAAGTTGCCAGGCTCTACCCAGCAGAGGAGCTAAACATGAGTCACCCAAAGACTCCTACATCAGGAAGGTTCCTCCATAAATCATAGCATATCTCCTACGCTGCACCAAGATAGGCAGTGTGGAAGCACCTGAGCAGGATCTACATGAGATAGCAACATAGCTATGTGAGCATGACACTCCACCCAGGCTAATACTTCTGTGAAACCACACAGAAATCTGCAGTGACTCCAATCATAAAGTGAAACGGATGTGTTTGTATGGCACTGTTTGGTGCTAGGTAAAAATGCTGTGGTTCCACATGTTTTCAAACACATCAGCCTCTAACTATTCTGCCTCACGATCACTGTACAAGTAGGTCACTGCTGAGGAGTACGCTTCAAAGCCACATAGGAGGTCAGCAGGTTCTTTCCTGGCTCTGCTTCCTTTCCCCTCTTCACAAATCATTCAGTGATGGCAGCTCTCTATCTGAGGTGGGAAGTGGCTTTTTTCCTCTCAGGAGCAACAAGCTCCTCAGAGGTCCTTTTGTCCAATGTGTGGCTGGCACACCCAAGACCACTGCCTCACATATGTGCCTTCCAGAAGAGCAGCAGCAGGGCCATCTGGGTGAATTGTCTTTAGATGTGTCTCTCATAACATGTGACACAGCTTTTCTTATTCTGTTCTTATTGCCCAGGCCAAGTGCCAAATTTGTTTTTTTTGTTTGTTTCTTTTCTTATTCTTTCTTTTCTTTTGATGTTTCCGTCTTTATTTATCCTGCCAGTACCAGCCCATGTGAGAGCCACAGTTTCACAGCCTCCCAGTCTTTCACAGCAATAGTAGTACTCCAAGGTACATATGGTAACGGTGTCCGAAGGATGACATTGGGACATGCTCTGCTGGGTACTGGAAGGTGGCCAAGCATTAATCTCTCCCTGTCCCATTTTTCCCAGGGACCTGCCTGGCTTCAAGCTAGGCCTGCTGTAAGGCACTAGAAGTGAAAATCAGAGAGAACAGTATTCCTTACATTTAGATTGCGAGTCCAGACATTTCGAATCCAACCAGGATCTTTCATCAATAGAATCTGAAAGAAAGAATAATGATGAACAATACAGTTAATTTACTATGCACAGAAGTTAATGTATCCAGGCCTCAATTGCTGTCCTTGAAACCTGGCTGCTGTAATGCATATCTCTCCTGCAATTCCTTTGTAAAACACATTGCCCTTGTGTCATCCTCACTTTTTATGTGTACTGAGAGATATTCTCAATTCTCTCTTTTTCCACAATCTCAGCTTTCGTGTTTTTTTCTGTTACTGTTGTTGCTTTTTTGGTTTTTTGTTTTGTTTTGTTTTGTTTCAGTAGGATTTAATCTTATCATAGAATCATAGAATCATAGAATGGCCTGAGTTGAAAAGGACCACAATGATCATCTGGTTTCAACCCCCCTGCTATGTGCAGGGTCACCAACCACTAGACCAGGCTACCCAGAGCCACATCCAGCCTGGCCTTGAATGCCTCCAGGGATGGGGCATCCACAACCTCTTTGGGCAACCTGTTCCAGTGTGTCACCACCCTCTGAGTGAAAAACTTCATCCTCTATAATGAGCCGGAGCCTTCTCTTCTCCAGGCTGAAAAGCTCCATTTCTCTCAGTCTGTACTTGTAGGGGAGGCACTCCAGCCTTCTGACCATCTTCATGGCCCTCTACTGGACCCACTCCAACAACTCTGTGTCCTTTTTGTGTTGGGGGCTCCAGAACTGGACACAGTACTCCAGGTGGTCTCATGAGAGCAGAGCAGAGGGGCAGAATCACCTCCCTCGACTTGCTGGTCACACTTCATGCAACCCAGGATGCAGTTGGCCTTATGGGCTGCAAGAGCACATTGCTGGCTCATGTTGAGTTTTTCATCAATCAACACTGCCAAATCCTTCTCCCCAAGGCTGCTTTCAAGTCATTCTCCAGCTAGCCTATATTTGCGCTTGGGATTGCCCCAACCCAGGTGCAGGACCTTGCGCTTGTCCTTGTTGAACTTCATAAGGTTGTCATGGGCCCACCTCTCAGTCCTGTCAAGGTCGCTCTGGATAGCATCCCTTCCCTCTAGTGTGCCAACTGTACCACACAGTTTGGTGTAATCTGCAAAGATGCTGAGGGTGCACTCGATTCCACTGTCCATGTCTCTTACAAAGATGTTAAATAGTACCAGCCGCAACACCAATCCCTGAGGAACACCACTGGCCACTGGTGTCTACTTGGATGATAATATCTTGCACTCAGAACCTTCCATTAAGGATTGCACCATGCTATTCAAACACAATTTACTGAGTCCCTAAACAACCTTATGTGCCAGGAAGTATTATTAATTCCATTTTCCAAATGAAGAAACTGATACACCCTGAATAACTGACTTATTTAGGGTTACAAAGGAAGTCTAGCAACAGAATTAGAAACAGATCTCTTTCCATCTGCCATTATTTTAACAAGACTACTCTCAGAAGTAGAACAAAAATGATGATATTGTTGCACCAATTAAGAAATGAACAAAAACATTTTCACAAGCTAAATTATTAATTGAAATGCAGGTGCCTGCTGTATTCAAAGGTAAGATTTAATATAATTACATTTTCCAATTGCACATGCCTCTTTGGGTTCAAGATGCATCTTGTTGCTTTGGTAACCAAGGTGGTGGCTTGAAGATATCACAGCAGTTAACTGCTCAGTGTTAACACAGAGTATATAGAACATGAAATAGCAGATCAAATTCACACTGTTTATGTGTTCGAGGCTTGTATATCTGGTGCATATAAAATTCATATGTTATATGTGTCCTGTATTTTCCTAGGGCAAGTTCTATTCTATTTACTCAGTCTGACCATTGAGTCTTTAGTACCTGTATGTCTTTTGTCTTTGTCACTTCTTGAATTCTAGGAGCACTTCCACCTCCCAGAGAGAGGTATCAGCCTCATCTCTGTCCTGACCATGTTAGAAGCAAACCCAGATTTGCCAGATCATAGAATCATATCATAGAATCATAGAATGGCTTGGGTTGGAAGGGACCTCAAGGATCAGCAAGCTCCAACCCCCCCTGCAGCAGGGCCACCAACCTCCATATCTAATACTAGACTAGGCTGCCCAGGGCCCCATCCAACCTGGCCTTGAACACCTCCAGGGACAGGGCAACCACAACCTCTATGGCAGCCTGTTCCAGCACCTCACCACTCTCATAGTGAAGAACTTCCTCCTGACATCCAACCTAAATCTTCCCTCCTTCAACTTAAAATCATTTCCCCTTGTCCTCCTATTATCTATCCTTTCAAAGAGCTGTAGATAGATGTGGTGTTTGGGGAACTACAACTGGTGCCACTCCCCAGAAAATGCCTGCCCTACAATTTGGCTGCAGCCTCCAGATTTCCCACAGGAAATCAGCTGTGAAACGCAGAACCACTTGGGGTAGCAGTCTGCTACTTCTTCACACTGCTGGGTCCAGGAAATCTGCTTTGGAGATAGGAAGGATCAGCTGTGAAGGGTTTTCTGTATTAATTCATTCCTTCTTCCACTTCCCCCAGCTTTTGCAGTCTAATCAACAGACCACACAGGTATAAAATAGCTCAGATGAGTAGAGCTATTTTCATGAAAGGATTAGACTGACTTTTCTTTCTTTCCTTTTCTTTCTCTTCTTTGTTTTGTTGCCTCCTTCTCTCCTCCTCTTCCTTTCCTGCTGTCTTTCTTTCTTAATAACAAAGTTCCCCATAAACCACATCCAAGATTAAATAAATAAATCTCAGGAACACAATACTAGGAACTGCCACAAGAAAACAGTACGTTTCATTAACAGAGAAGTCAACAATGTGTTGCAACAAGTTGGTAATTGTACAATAGTGTTGCTGCCTTCGCATTCAGTCCCTCTGAAAAACATTGATCAGAGACAGTCCTGTGAAACATTCTTTGTGCACTGGTGTAACAACCACGGGACTCTCCAGGATCCCTGCCAGCTGTTTAGAAGTACAGTTAATGTTGCAGTTAAATATTTGATCTTTAGAGTTGTCTAGTCTCTGTTCTTGCTTTCATTTGAAAAACAACACTAAGCAGCTTTCATTTAGTCCTGTAATCAACGGGAAAAAATAGTTTTATTGAATTATTTTTGTTCATTGTTTAGTGTATCCTCTTTTTCAAGTTGACTGTTACAAATCAACTATCTGCATTTCCTATTTAATAGGCTTGGAAATGCAAACTGACATGATTTAAAATTGTTTTAATGCAGATACACAATGTGTTAAACCCTTCCTTCAGCTATGCTAGCATCTGCTGACCTCAGGGAACAAAGCTAACACAGGGAGAAGATGACCTTGTGCTTAAGCCAGTGAAATAGGACACAACGCTATTCCTGTAGCAGAAAACTAAACAGAGGCAGGATGCAGGTGAAGTTGCTGGAACAGCTTCATCTCTGCCCTGACGTTGATAGACCAGACCAGTGCCTGGCATGGCTGTAGCCCCAGCCCAGCCTCAACCATGAGCACAGGGCATTTCCAGCAGGCCATTGGAAAGGGGACAGCCAGTTTTGGGGTCTGAAGTAACATGGAGGTGACTACATCATGCACGAAGCATCAAAACCCTACCACTGCTTAGCTGACTCCCAGCCATATAGCCAAAGGCTCAGGTCTCAGAGCTACCTGAGCTTTCTTCCAGGCTTATGGGTGTACCACAAGCACTGTTGGTCAGTTCTCCTGCTGTTGAACAGGAATAATGCCATTCTCAGCTGTTAGGGAAAAGTACTTACTATTCATGAGAAAACAGTAACTTGTGGTGCAAAGCCAAATCTGCTTTTTTTTTAATACTTTATAGCCCTTTCTTGCCCATCTGGAAGCATTAAGCCAAGGTGTACTTTTGCCAGCTAAATATGATATGTTTAAGAATCAAAGGATGAAAAATTCTTACAGCTCATAGAAGATGAGAAGATTCAGAGATAACATATTATGACATGACACTTGCAGGAGAAAAATTAGTCTGTACTTCATCCCATCACTAGCATGTGTAAAAAATTACAAGGAAAATGAAAATGTGGCAACTGTAATCCTTGTCTCCTTGGGAGAGATAGGGAGATGTGGAGTGGACAAAATGCAACAGGAAGCATTTAGCCATTAGGAAAATTATAATATCGTGGTAGGCAAGCTCTGGAACAGATTGCAGGAAGAGGCTAAGATCTTTCACAGCAGGGTAAACACACATTTGTCAGAAATGTTGTAATTCTTGTTGAATTTGCCTTTAGGCATAGAAATGAACCAGATGATCACTAAGTATCTTCCAGCCTTGTATTCTGTTGTTTTGTGATAAAATGACACAGCAGGATGAGGCTGCACTTTCAGGAGCTCTTTCCGAGTAATGAAATCTCACAGTGGAAAAATTCAGAAACTGGTAATGAAACCCTGTCACATGAGGTGCTTTGAATCTGACTGAGAAAATAGAGCAGGCACAAACTGCAGGGAAAAAAGGCAGAATAACCCAGGAACAGGACAGGTGATGACAAGGTTCTTCTGTCACAAACTTCCAACTGAGTTGCATGACATCACCTGACCACTGATTAACTCATCACACTGGTTGCAGCAGACTTTGTAAACAAAGTTACTCATTTGTGGATTACTCAGCTCATTTAAATCTGGTTCTTGCAGTAATAATGCCTCCTAATATAGTTAAGTGCACAGTGTATGTCTTCTTTTCCTTCCTGCCAGTACCAGAGAGAAACATCCTATTTCTTCCCCTGAAGGGCATCTGATTTTAAAAAATGATTGTAAGACCCACTTCTGATGCCCAGAGGTGACTTACATTTTCTCTGTAGCGTGGGTGCATAGCTCTGAGCAGTGGATCTATACTTTCATAGATAAACAGAGCTATTTCTTAGATAAGGTGATGTTATCTCCACTACAGGAGATCCTCTTTTCAACAGCAAAGAAGGAATGACCCCTTGTAAGATAAGATGACAATCCTAGATTCAGTGCATGGCCAAATTCCTTTCTAAATGATGATTTTCCAGTATGGAAATAAAACCATTATATAGCATCTGGAATAGTGAAGTTTGACAGACAAGATAAAGCTTTCCTGGAGAGGTGTGGCTAGAGTCATGTGAAGCTTAGGTCATCAATAAGTGATTCAAAGAATGGGTTAATATTCTCAGAAACTATGTCAGAAACAAAATTACAGAGAGCTCTGTCAGAACCTGCATGAGTTCCTAGTTAAAAGGTCTGAACTTAGTTCACTAGAGTCAAAGTATTACTATCTACATTTCTACAAAAAGCCCACAAAATGCAGCTGCTGGTCTGTAGGAGGTCACATGTGGGACTAAAGCACCATTTAAGTCCTTTGTAATGTGAAAATCATTAGTCAGGCTGCATTGTGTGAAGCTGAGGAGGCCCAACAAGAAACTCTTTCTGCTCTCTTGCCTCACTCGACCTTCAACGACTGTCCCCAGCAAAAAGAGCCATTATCCTCAAGCATTTCAGTAGCTGCAAGTTCCCATTGAATTAGAGGCATGGTTACGGGGCAGGAAGATCCCAAATGACTTGGAGCACCCTTACTTGTCCAGCCCTGAAAGCCTGCATTGCTTCAGAACAGCATGGTGGCCAGGGCAGCTCCTGTAGCACAAGTGTGTTCCCCCTGCCCCTGTTACTGTTGAAAATACAGATAGTTGCATTTTGCTCTATCTCATGTTCCTAAACCACTTTAAAATTTAGACTATGCTGAATGTTTTGTAGTAGTCCAGACTCCAAGCTAAAAAAGGTTTTGCATGTTTTGTCCTAGAGCTCCAGTCTTCTTGCTGTGGGAGAAGAGGAGCAGTTAGATTGCTCTGACCTGCAGCAGAGCCCAGGCATGGCAGTTTTCTAACCACATTTGAAAGTCACTTTGAGGTAAAGGTAGAAATAAAGACTGGAGGAGGAATGCTACACAGCAAGTAAATTATTTTGCCAGACACTTCACTGAATTCATCCCAGCACAAGGTTAAAGCCTGAGATCACAGGGCCAGTGTTAGAAATGCGCTTGTCCTATATGAATATCCAGCCTTAGCTGCATCTGAATCCTTTCTTCTGAGCTTCCTCCCATTTTTTAACCTCACATTAATCACCTGCAGATAAAACGATAATTTGTTTATCTGAAAGCTTATGATACATCTACTGACAGCTGATCGAGACCATTTCCTCATCTTCACCACGCCATTCTGCTGAAGGAGCATGTTTGAATACTGCCTCCATTGGCTAGCAGAGTGGCTCCACTGTCACACCTTCTTTTGAAGGTTGCTTTTGACAGACTTTCTAATCACTGCAGTTAATGCTGCACCTGGCTGTGTTCCTTTTAGGCACTACCCCAGGCTACCAAAGGTGTTTCATGAGGTGATGTTTCCACATCACCTGATCATCACACCCTCACTGCCTTTTCAGAGTCAATGGCCTCCTTGCCTTCTCCTGCCCAGGGCAGCTTTGTGGTCATGCCTGGAAATGGCAGCTACCAGGTGCAGCTCACCACCAAACCACACAGAAATCCCACAAACAACTTTCACCAGAGGAAAGTTACAGTGAGGAGTGGAGCGTGACTGCCTCATCCTCACAGTGAGGGGCAAAAAGCTGGCAAATGGAGAAGTTGCCCAGTGCTGGTATTTGCTCCATACATATCCTTGCACTCTGGTCTCAGCCTGGTAGAAAACTTTGGGTTGTCCAGGCACTCACTGTTAAATATGAGGCCAAGGGGTTCAGAGCTGGATCTGAAAATCAGCAGAAAGTGAGATTTACACCCAGGAAGAGTATGGAAACATTTGGTTATTCACAATAAATAGAGAACAGACTGAATGTATGCCTTCCCTATTGTCTTTCATGATGTGACACCAGATACACGTTTAGTCACGTACACAGGACCCTCAGGAAGACAAAAGGGAGGAGCTATTAGGAAGCTATTGGCTTAGATCAGACATATTCTGGTCAAACAGGTACTACAACAGCAGAGCTCAAACCAGAGAAGTCTTGTTTACAGGCTTGAGAAACTGGGTTTGTGACACATGCTGAACCCCCAGGTTCCACAGCATCCAGAAGTAAACCAGAGTAAAAACTGCTGGAAGTGCAATAGTGCTGTGTGCTGCTCAGGTAACACAGGCACAGGCTGTGGGTGTTTTCACTTGCTAGTAAATTTTGCCATAATTCATATACAACTTATCAAAGCTTGAGGGGGGAGGAGGGGATTTCAGAAAGGCTGTAAGAAGATGAGTGTTTCTCTGATCCCATTTATTCTTCCTGTAAATCTGGGCATGAGGTTTAAGACTGTGGCTGAGATCAGGAAGATGACAGACAAAACTGAGCGTCGCACACTGAGAAGCTGTATGAGCCTTACATGTGGTGAACTGAACCCTTTAATTAACACAGCTTCTTCTGTAGTGTGGTATAAACATGGCAACAAGTCAAAGGTAATGGTCACACCTGGGTCAAACCCTTGCAAATCAGCTGGGCTTGCTGTGCACTCTGCCTCACTTTGCCTGCTTGTAGGCAAAGGTTTCCACATGGTACCACAGTTATTCTAGGCTACAGGTGGTGCTTGCCAACCCTTTGCCCATTGATTTGAAGCAAGCCTCCCATCAGAATGCAGAGTATTCAGAGATGATGAAATTTTGCCACAAACTTCAGTTTGTGGCGTAGAGTCCAGAGATGATATCTAAGTATTAAGTTACAGCCCAGAGTCTGCAAGTGTACCAAGGAAGTAATGTGTCCATCAAGTTTCAAGATAAGGCTTCATGAAAAAGTGATAACAAGCCTGTATTAAATTGCAAGTGAATTAAAGTTCGTCTGATTGTCCATCTGGCAAAACAAAAAAAAATGGTTAGCTTTGTCATGATTCTTTCAAACCTTTCATGCAGTCAAATCTTGCAGCCTCACACGCACGTTGCTAAGTGCAGTAAAAAT
This sequence comes from Pavo muticus, assembly GCA_016647715.1. Classification (NCBI taxonomy): domain Eukaryota; kingdom Metazoa; phylum Chordata; class Aves; order Galliformes; family Phasianidae; genus Pavo; species Pavo muticus. The sequence continues at coordinate 776,832 of JACDJE010000374.1, forward strand.
ATTTAATTGTCTTATATGTAACCTTCAGTTTTTAAAAGGGATTTGATAGCCACAGCCTTTTAGGGAGCAAGCTTAGGTCATTTTGTGGAATGTGGTATCTTTTTAGTACAGAGAGGACAGGATTTTTATCCCAAGATCAGGTTTCTGGAGTGGAAACAACAGCAGAAGTAAAACAATCCTACATCTTTTCACACAGAGGGTGGTGAAGCACTGAAACAGGTTGCCCAAGGAGGTTGTGGATGCTCTGTCCCTGGATGCATTCAAGGCCAGGCTGGATGTGGCTCTGGGCAGCCTGGTCTGGTGGTTGGCGACCCTGCACATAGCAGGGGGGTTGAAACTAGATGATTGTTGTTGTCCTTTTAAACCTGGGACATTCTATGATTCTTTGATTCTATGATCTTTTGGTGAGCCACGAAGTTTGGAAACTTCCATTGTGGGTAGCACTGTCATAGGCCTTCTGTGCTTTGTGAGCAACCCAGCTAACCTCAGCCTCCTGACATGAAACTGTATTTCTCAGTGTTAACAAAGGTTCCCAGTTCCTTGCGTCACAACATAGGGTTCATATGTAATAAAGACTACGTACACATAAAAATAAATACAAGTTCAGAAATAGACTTTGGAAGCTGTTCCCTCCTGGATTTTGTCCAGGAGTCAGAAAACAGGGAGGAGGGGAGCCTAAGTGTGCTTTTCATTGTGTGAGATTTGTTTTTCTCACTAACACTACATGCTGTTCAGGACTGCTTCTAGGAAGAAGGAGGCGGTCGTAGAAACCAATCAGAATAGACCACAACATTGCTGAGTAGTAGAAAAACAGCACGTGCAGAACAAGAGGAAGCTTTTGACTCACATTCTTGGGCAGGAACATCGCAGAGTGCAGCAGGGCAGAAGTGTTTTACTTCCGTGCTGCAAGTTTAATACTTGTTTATATGTAAAGCTTTAAGAATCTTTAGAAATATTTAAAATCACATTAACAGTCCTTTCAGCTTAATGAGCTTTACTTAACATTTAAATAATTGGGTTGGCTTTGAAACTGTTCCAACATGCAACCGAATTACATCATTACAGGTTCCTTTTGCCTCTTCTCCTATTTTCCTCAGAATTTTGCTTAAAGCAGCCTGGCATCTAGCACTCTCTTTTGTTATTAAAAGTGATATCACTTTTCTCTAGGCTATGAGTGAAGCTTCACAGATGCCCCCGCTGTTGAGCATACAGTTTACATTGCCAGCATATGCTCCATGTGGGGCTGGCTGACCCTGGGAGAAAACAATAGCTCCCAGTGTTCATTACAATCATCTCTTCTACACTGATGGAGCTGCTGTTGCTGCTATGCTGGTAGTGAAGACATGCAGGACTAAACCAGCAATAAGCACCTGCCCTCAGGAATGATCGGAGGCTCTCTCTTTTCTGGATTTGCAGTTTAAGAATTATGCGGTGAGATGTGGCTCTGGGCGGCCTGATCTAGTGGTTGGCAACCCTGCACATGGCAGGGGGCTTGAAACTCGATGATCATTACGGTCCTTTTCAACCCAGGCCATTCTATGATTCTATGATTCTATGAGATCTGTGCCATAAACCTCTTCCAATATCCAGTGACATAATCAAGGATGTCATAGATACCCCAGGCTAGCAGGATCCATTTTTGTAATTAACTTCACAGATCAGGAAGTGAACAGAAGGTGAGAGAACAACAACAAGAGAAAATCTGTTCACTGGAGCAGGGTCTAGGGTATTTTCTTGCGTTTTATTCATTATGTAATGTCCTTCGTGAAATTATTCCTGTGTGAAGGGACTTCTGCAAAGAGCAAGCACACAGATCCAGTTACTCGTATTCTGCTTCAGGTGACAACACAGGACTACACCTTTTCAGAGCCTGTTTCACCCAGGTCAGAGTTTTCATTCGTGGTTTCTTAGTGTTTAAATAAGACACCACTTGATTTAGAGTGCCCACAGCAGACAGTGTAAAGATGTTTTATGTAAGGACCCTGTTGTACTCAGCCTGGGTGTGCATTTCTGGCTTCCAGGACAGAGAATGGTTCCCTGACTTCAGGGCCACCTTTCTTCAGTGAGACCAGAACCTAGGGATGCCCACTTACCTTGGACATCCATAAGGAAGATGGTTATGTCAGGATTCCCTTTCTAATCAACAGGAAGAAGTAGCTTTGTTATAGCATGATCCACCTGGCCTACCCTAAAATGTCATGTTAATAGTCCTCTGGCCTGTCGTAGGAAGGCACTTTCCATAACAGCTTGCTGTTCTTTCTCCTTTACCATTTTTCACAGTTTTTTCCCATATGACACATCTACCTTTGTAGTGTGCTTAAAGCACACTGCTTCCAGCAGGGGCTGCAACTCCATGAACCGAAATCAGCTTTTCTTCCGCAAACTCTCATGGGTATTGGAAAAATGAAAACAGACACAAATGCATGCTGAAAATCAGTACAGAAGTCAAAACTGCCTTGTTTTATCAGCATTAAATTATCCCAGGGTTTACAAGGGAGAAGAACATGCACTAAGACTCACTTTTTTTCACTACTGCTTGCTTGCTTTCACCTGAGCTCAGCAGCTTTATTTGTGGTCCACTTTGTTACACATTGTAAAGGGACAAAACAAAATGTTTGTGCCAGAGTCTCTCTTTTGTGTAATGCTCCTTAGTCACAAAAGAGAGGGGATTTCCTGAAGTAGTATTCAACTTAGGAACATGGTTTTGTGGTCATGGTGATGGGTCAAAGGTTGGACTAAATGATCTTAGTGATCTTTTCCAATCTTAAAGATTCTATGATTCTGTGATACCATGATTCGAAAGTCTGGTCAGTCCTTCAATGCCTGCTGGTAGTGAGGAATGAAGGTGAGGAACCACTCCAGCATGGCAGTGTCATGCAGATTCCCAGCTATCAGCATCTTCCCTAACTTTGGCTAAAGCCTAAGAGAACTGACTGTGCTCTCTGTAGGCAGTGGAGAAGTAGAGATGATTTCAAGGACTGATTATTCCACAGGGTTTATCTTGAACATGAACCCTTCAAGGGGAGCACTGCTCTATTTCCACTGAGCCCAAATGTAATCAAAACCCATGCAGCAGGCTCTGCATCCCTCTGACATGGGTGCAGTTGAAAGGAGTCCATGGGAAAGTGAGAGGCAAGGTCACGGGGAAGCAGAGCCCCAGCCACCACGTGAGGAAGGTCCGGAGGCTTGTGGGTCTGGCCTTTGGCAGCCCTCTTCCCTGGAGGCTTCTGCCAAAGGCTGAGGGAGAGCTTTTCTGGGCTGGATGTAGCCAACCTGTTACATATACCTTCTTCAGAAGGAAAATGCCTAGCTGTATAAAAGCTAAATATCTTAGTGCTGGGTTAACACTTATTTCATAACTTTTTCACATCTGGCACAGAAACCTCCCCCTCTTACCCTGATGAAAACTGAGTCAGAAACTTGGCCAATGCCTCTCCCACAGAACTAACCTGTCACCCATTAGGCACAAACTGCCAGCAAGAAATCAGACACCTGTCTCCATTTTGTTTTTTGAGTCATTAAGGGTTGGGATTAGTATGTCTGCCAAACACCTATTAATAAACCACCTTTCTGTTTGTTGTTGCGGTGTTACGCCAAGATAAGGTCCCATTCCCCTGCTACCATCCATTGTCAGTGCTGCACAGATCCTCAGGAATAACACAGATTTCTGTACCATTCTCTAATCTACTGAGATTTGTGCAGTGCTCATAAAGAGGAGGAAGAAGATAGAGATCAATGGGCTTGTCACATAAAAAAGTGTCACAGGAAAGTACACATTCTCATCTGTACCACTAAGGCCTGGCTATGCACAAGTATTACCCTGGAAGGGCAAGGAGGAAGAGAGAGAGAGAAGGAATATTAATTTTGAGCAAAACTTAAGGTTTATGACACAGTTTATATCTAAATTTGTCGCAGCAGAGATGTTATGAACATCTTCACCAACTCCTACTTTACAAACATAACGAAGCTGCTGGAGGGAAGCAGAAGGGAGAGATAAAATAAAAATAAGCAAACCTCCTTCTTCCATCCTTTTAACTCTCATCTGTTATGTAACTTTTTACATAGGAAGAAAATAAAAGCGTTAATATATTTACAATCTGTTTATTCAATCCCTCTGTTACAGAAAGAACAGCCTCCATGAATCTCAAAGCGTGTTACAAAAGACGTTATTAGCATAATCCCCTTTTAACAGATGGAGTAACTGAGAAAGTTGCGGTGGTTTGCTGAACTTCATCCAGCAGCACTGGGGAAAGTTGCTTTGTCACCCTGTGTTGGGCCAGCACCACAGGGCTTAGGCCAAGAGCTGCCCTTTGTTTTTCAATCTTAGACAGAAGTCTTAATTGGCTTACACTGAAGTCATTCCCTCTGTTGCACATACAAAATAAAATTTCCAAGGGAAGGGATTTATGAATATCCAAACATTTTTATCACAGGTCACGTCTATATTTCTTTAAATCAGTTCAATGCAATGACTTGCATTTTCACTGACCTGCCAAAAATGTTGGGACTTGGCCAGTGAAACCAGTCTGAGGATGTAAAGATGCAGAATAATTAAATACCAGTGGGAGGACTCTTCTTCAAGTTCTTCATAAAAATAATTTTAGCAATTTCTTGATTGAAGAGTGTATTTCTACTGAATTTCTTAAACATTCCTCTGCATGAAAGCTCCCCAGCAGATGTCTTGTAAAAACCTCTAAGCAAAAGCTGGGGGGTTGGAGGTGTTCACACATTTACACTGAAAGGTGATCCTTGAACTCTATAGATTTCTTAGAGGTGTTTGCTGAGATGCTTTTCTGTGTAACCTACCGTAGGGAACCTGATTTATCAGGGAGGTTGGACTAGATGAGGCATGTCCAACCCAAGCATTACTTTCTTAGTGACCTACATATAATGTCACCCAAGACAATTCCTCTTCATTCAGTACAGCCCACGTAAACCAAAATGTTGGACACCTATGGACTAGATGATTGCCAAAGGTCCCTTCCAACCCCTACGATTCTGCGATTCTGTGACATCCAACAAAGTCCCAACTTTGCCTTACGTTTCTCTGCCTTCAAACACCAAAGAAAAGATGAGTCCACAGAGAAATGTATCAGATTTCCAGATTTTAAAGAATAGTTAATGATTTTATTAGCAAAGCTTTGCAGAACTCCTAATTGCTAGCATAATACCTAAAAATGAACCCTGAGATGTCTGACAGTATATTCTCTCATTATTTGTTTACTCAAAACTCTATTCCATTCTATAAGGGGGATATTAGCATCAGGGCTGTATTACACACAGAAGCTGAGCACAGATTATGAGGCAGATAGACCCAAGCATAACACAGAAAAAAACATTCCTGAGGTATACAACACTGATGAAAAGGTAAAGTAATGAAAAAATTTCATTCTGGTTAGCAAGCCCATTGGTATAGAGAACACCTGGAAATAAGGAATAGTTTAATCGACCATGATGGCATAGGAGGCAGTGCTAGAAAAGGCACAGTTTGAGAGTAATCACATTGCCTCTTTTCTAACAAGGGGAAGAGAAATAGTAGGCATCAGCCATGACTAAAGTCTGTGACCACTGGAGGTCACTTTTGTTTTACAAATCCTCAACTTTCAAGGTTTTAGGCAGCAACACAGCCTATCCAACTCCTACAGCTGGAGTTTGCAAACTCATTCGTAACAATTCATTGAAAATATCTATTATGTTTTATGATATTCAGCAGCTCAGAAGGGCTTCAGAGGATACTAACAAATCACTGTAGTCAGCCATCGTGAAACAGCTATTCTCACAAAAAAAAAAAAATATCCATACTATAGAGTTTTGCAATGTGAAATTACATCTCTGCATTTATGGAAACATTTTTTGTTATTAAAGCTTACTCATCCTGCAAAAAAAGAAGCCGGGTGGAAGTGTAGGCGACAGGAAGGACTTGGAAGCAAAGCTGATAGCTTTGATACTGTTTGCCTACCAGCTATTGCCTTCACATCCTTTGGTCCTTCAAGTCTATATTAAGACAGGGCAGGCTCTGTGAGACATGATCCCCAGATACAGAGTGATCATTGACCTCCAGCAATCTGCTCTGAAGAAAAGGCAGGTTCCTCAAAACATGAAGGTCTTGAGATGGGATCTCAGAGCAGAGCTCCCCGTAACAAGTGGAAATGATGGAAAATAAAACCTGATGTTTGCCCAAGGCTATATGGGAAGTTTGGTACAGGAATTTGCATGGATCTTTGTGTCCTCTGTAGTTCGGCAGGCCCAGCCCTGCTCTAAAATTTCCGATAATGAAGGTGGGTGAGTACTAGATAACGTAGTGCTCCTAGGTATTTCTGTAATTAAATCTGCGTATGCCATACTATCTCATTTGTTATCAGGTACAAAACCATTGCTGTGGGCTCTCCCTGGAAAGCAGGTGACCCTACACCCAACATGGATCCCCAGAGAAGCCTTGTGCCCTCCTCCACTTGGCAAAACAGCTGTCCAACCCAAAGCACGGGGATTTCAAGCACATCCTTCAAAACAAAGTAAACAACCCCCAGATTAACTGATGAAAACATGAAGAAGTTGAATCCAAACAAATCAATCAAGGGGAATAAAAGGCCTTCTCCTGGCTTCTGCCACAAACCCCTCATGAGTGCTTCCTGGTCACAAAATGGACAGTCAGGTTTGTGTGCCTGGCACACACCCATCATGATCCCAGCACCCTGTGGTGATATATGGCCTGATGACATTTTGGTGTTGTGTGGGCAAAAGCCATGGGATTTAGGTTCAGTGTCAGCACCCAGCCTCACACTGTCACCTCGGAAGGCTTCCTGAGCAAGTGCCCTTGAGGGACACCTTTGACTGCCAGAGCATTCCCATTCTGGGGGAAATCTCTGCCTCTGTGTGCCCATGATGGCAACCTCTCTAAGGAGGAGGAGCCACGGCAGCCCCCCAGCTCACCCCTCTCCTCAGTTTAGATCTGGGCTGAACTGGAAAGAGCAAAAGGAATCCACCTTTGCATTTTAAATACAAATTTGTGGCAATTGACTATGACACTGTAGAGAATTTATAATTATCTTACCTTCACAAGAGGTCTAGGAAGGCAGATACAAAAGCATAACACAACCAGTGTAAACCAGCTGCAACCTGCGCTGCAGGTCACACTGCTCCGGCAGCATCCTCCATTCCTAACAGTCCTGTTTCCAGCCAGATTAGTCAATTTTTTTGTCAACATTGACAGATTAGTCAATTTTTGACTGAAACTTCATCTGCTGACACATTGCCAGCGAGTGGTTAAAAAAAGAAGGAAAAGAAATTGAACTGGTTGTGCAGGTTTTTAATGTAAAACTTTTCCTTCTGCCTAATCTATTATATAATTACCACAAAACTGCTTTCCGAAGTATTTTTCTATTTCAAGTCTGAATTATAGCTACACCATCCTCACCATGATGTGTTGGCTTCTCTCAGTGATGTGTAATTTCTTTGTCTGAAGTTCATGCTATGCATTTTTTCCTTTATTCATCTGATGAAAGGGAGAGAAGTATACAGTCTCATTCAATATCGTTATGGTAATAAAATGTCAGTGTGTAATCATACTTATGTTCTCCTCTTGCAATGCTGTGGTAAATAAGAAGAAGAGTTTTGAGGCCTAAATGTTTATAAGAGTATTTTTGCTTCTGGAAAAATGTAATCTTTTTAATTGCACAATAAATTTCAAAGTTTAACCTGAGGACTCAAATGTTTATCTTTGCATACCTACAGAATCTTTTTATTTTAAGAACTCTTCATTATGAGCTTTAATAATCTCAAATATATATGTATTCCCTCATCATCTTAAGGGACCACAATTTTCTATTTACTGCATGATTTGCGGACACACAGAAGCACTTCAGTAAATCTATGGAGAGAAATGGTCTTCTCTGAAGTTCTTAGCAGAAACCTAGAGGCCAACACCAACACTTTCAAATGATATTTAGAATAACTATTCCTATTAAAATCCAATATGTTTCATATGCTAAAGAACACTGCTTATTTAATTTGTAATCAAATTTCCACATATGTTATAGAATAGAATGTTCCATGGCTCAGTGGAATCCATGATTTTTCTTGACAATTTGGGAGTCTTATATGTGAAGGAAATTCCCAGAGGGAAATTTAAACTGAAGTACATAAATGTACACCACAGTCTTAGCTTTTTTGTTTTCTCTTTTTCATTTTCTTTTCGTTTTGCTTTGCTTTGGTTTTTCAGAACATCTTAATTTTTAATAAAAACTCGTAGCCAGAAATCTGCTGAAGTTTAAAGTTAGAAAAAAAAAAAGTTATTTTTAGCCATACTCAGAGTTAGTTTATATTGAATATATGTAAGTCACTCCGAAAGTAATGCATCCTGTTCATTTCCATGGAAACTACAAACAGATGCAATGAGCACAACAGCACCGATAGAACACATTCTCAGCTACAAAACACTGTTTTTCAACAGTCACCACCATTAGCTCTGCATTTTCACAAGCAATGAACAAGAGCCTGCATGCTGCACTCATAATGGTCAGCACCAGTGGAGGTGACCCACTGTCTCTGCTGCCACTGCTGAAACACCCCAGCCACCTCCTCACTGTGCTCACATCCACTGTTTGGTCTCCATCAACATTCAGCAAGTGTTGATGAATGTCAATGAGTGCCATTTTGTCCTCACATTGGAATTCAGTGACACACCTTTGCTTCATAAGCACTTCCATGTCAGACGCCATTGTGTCAGAGTGCCCCTCTGCTGCCATCTGTCACACAACAACAGCATGTAATGGGATACTGGCAGGAAGGTTCAATCTTTACTACCATACCACCAGTGTAGAAGTTCCTTAGAGCTCTAATCACCTGCTAATTGATCAGCACATCTCTATCCACACCCAGACTCCATTCTGATCAGCCTGCATGGGATCCTAGCTGAAAACACAGCCTTAATTTAATTAAGAAATCAACATCTATGAATTGTTTTCCTGCACATCAGAAATAGATAATCACCTACACACTAATCCTGTTATTCGTCAGCAACCCTGTGGAGTGGTGGTGAGAACAGCTGATATTCCTTTTTATCCTCCCTGCACATTCCTCCAAAGATGAAACAATTTTAAATCCACAGTCCTATCATCAGCTAAAACAGTTTACTCTATGCCTTTTACTTCCAAAAATAATTTTCTTTGATAACTCCTCAAGTACCTGCACGAAATGTCAGTTCAGTGCTTACACATACACACTCTTGTGCCTCACCACCAATGATCAGAAAGCATTTCAAACACTAATGTTTCCAGAAAAGTCATAGACACATATGTTTATAAAAAGACAATGAAATTTAAGGTCATGAAATGAAAACATAAATACTAATGTCAAGATTTATTTATTTTTTAATCACAACCCCAGTCAATATGCTTTCTAAAAAGTAATTGGAAGCCTTGCTTGCACACCCCCCTCTTTTTCTGAAACCTTCACTGTTCCCAAACTACTCAGTAAAACTGATCCTATTTTGATCTGAAGTTCTATCGGGATGAACACATCCCTTACTTTCTCAGCAGAAAGCCTTGATGACCCACAGCCTCTCTGACATCAATAGGCATCAAGCCAGAACCTTAAACCACAGGACCATGCTTATTGGACCGTTGGTGCACAGTGTCTTGTATGACAGTTCCTGTCTTACTGAAAAAAATGATAGCAATGCATTTCTGTGTTTGTAATAGAGGTCCTACTGACCCTCTTCTTAACACATTCGTTTAGAGCAGAGGTTTACACTGCTGTCTAAATCACTTTCCCTGCATTATACCTAAAGGTACGTTTGTTTCCACAGTGCTGCTTTACACAGCCAGTAAGACAGCAAAGCAAATAGTACAGAATCGGGTCAGGTTTTCTTGCAGCACCTGACATATACAACAGAAGCAATAGGCTTTCCCCATTCAAATGTTTTCAAAACATCTACAAGTAAAGCTAAAACAGAAAATCTAATCATTAGTGAAGCAGACTTGGCTAGGAGATTAAGAAAGCTGGTTTTATTCAGTTCTACCCAGGTTCATACAGCACAGTCTCTTACTTTTTCCTACAGCTTTAAAATGTTATTTATGCAGCCTGAAGGCATAAGATCTTACCCAAGACCAAGGGGAGCCAGGAGGGCTCTCAGGCTGTTCTTCATCCTCAGATGACATCTTGAGGTGATCGTTTTCCCCCATCCTTTGCACAGGCTACTAAAACTGGCCTTGGTTTTGGCCATATACAAAAATGCCGCCTTCAGGTTTTAGCTGTTGACAACAAAGCTCCAGAGAATATAATTTCCCAGTGATCGCGTTTGCTTGCTAATTTTACCTGCTGAAGTTCTTGGAAGCACAGGCAGAGAAAGAAACATGAGCTCCGTAAACCACAGCACATTTTCCTTGCAACTGACTCCTCGAGTATCCTAATTAAGTCATAAGGTTCAGTGAAAAATTAGAGCTTGGCAAACAAATTAACTTCCAAACAGTCAGTATCCATCGTACCTCTGTATGAGATTTTATGCTCAGACAACCTGCTGAGTGTTACATTCTGTGAACAGAATATAAGGAATTCTCACCCTGCCGACATTTTATTACCATCACTAATCATATTTAGAATGGATTTTAATGGTTTCATTTTGTTTTCAAGGCAGATTCTTAATGTCAAAATCTAATTCTGCCTTTCTGCACAGTTGTACAGTTGTTACAGATTGTAACTGTGCAGGCAGCACAGATTCCTCCTTCTGTGCAATAAAGAACTTGAAAAAGGAGACTTTCTTTTCCATTTATTTCTTTTGGTCTTACATTTCCTTTCAGATATGTGTCAGAGTGTAAATACAATTATTACAAATGTTGTCCAATGTAACTTCAGACAAATGAGCCCAGATACCTGTGGGACTCCCCTGTCTGTAAGAGAACTACAGAACTCAGCGTCCTAAAATCACCTCTGGCAGCTGATCTGAATGGAATCCCAGATGAGACCCGGGGAGGCTTTGCTGTTGAGCTGACCAGTAATTTACGGCTCTGTTACGCTTTCAAATTCATAACCTTTGGCTTTGATTTTATTAATTCCTCTTCTAGTAATGCATCCAGTTGCATTTGTTGGTGAAATAAAATTCTTATTAAAAATCCCTGACTTCAGGCAAAGGCTTCTCAATCTTTCCACTGTGCTCAAGAATGAAATATGCTATTTATAGTAAGTTACTTCAGGAGAGACCCAGCATTATCTTTGAGTTGATAACGATCATCAAATCAACAAATGCACCCAGCTACACTTGATATTTCACCCTGAGCTGTATGTAGATTCACTAAGTAGGAAAAACAATAAGCAATGAAAAAAGAAAACTTTGGAAATATGGTATTGAGCAGAGGAGCAGCCCGTAGCCAGCGTGTGGTCTCTGTACACCATAAGTGGCACTAAGGATCATGGGACATTCACTTGGAAGACAGGAGGAGAGCTAATTTTCAGAAAAATTACTGCCAACTTAGACACACACATTTCACATCAGAAGCTTTGAATCTAAAGTGGTCAGATAGCTGGGTCACTTTAATACGGCAGGCCAACTTTTCCCAGAGATAAGAGAACAGCACTTAAGTTACCAGGATGCTCAAGTTACCTGCTTCTGTTGAACAGCAAATGGTAAGACTGTCAGCACAGTAACCCATTTATTAGGTAACTGGCACATCACATTTTCTTTCAGGAACAGATTTGGGGAAGGAAATTCAATACAATTCTCCTCAAGGCTGCTAGGCAGGGAAATGCCACACCTAGAGAATTTCAATGGCATTCCTGCCCCTACTAAAATGTTTATTCACTGCGTTTGAAAGATGGGAATCACTGTTTGCTGGAGTAATTTTCCACTGTGCCACCCAACTCTTCTGTTACATTTACTTTCAAGCTGTGATAATGGTCTATCAGAAACTGTTTCAAACACTGTTATAATATTATATAATATATATAATTATAATATATAGTAATATTATTTATAAAATCCTTCAAGAAGTGGCTGGACATCTTTCCCAGCACACTGCATATCTGAAGCCTTTGTCATCTTGAGCACTGTAAAGCTCTGGGAACTATCCTTCCCCAGGAAGACCCAACAGCTACAAGCATTTCTACTGTGCAGCACATGAGCCTAGCGACTGCTGCTCCGAATGCTCCTGATTGTCTGGCATCCTGCGTCCAAGGGTGACCAGTACCAGATGTTTCTGATCGAGAAATCCAGAAATGGAATAACAATCACATGGAAAAGGATTTTCCCCTTAACTTTCATACATTAGCATAGTGATTCCCATGCTTTCCCTAAGGTTGCTGTTACCACTGCCTGTTCCCCTTCCCACTTCCTCTACTTCTGTGTCCCCAGCCAGGCCAATTCCTCTTTGCCTCCTGAAAGTCTCCTTCGTATAGCCCCAGGTGCCAGCCCTTTTCCTCTCAGTGACTTCCTATTTCTCCATGACTTTACAACTTTGCTGCTCTTTCCCAGGTTAGCGTTTCTCATCGGAGACCCACTGGGGCTGCCCCAAAAATCACAGAAGATATTCTCAGACTCAGGTTCACATAAGGTTCACAGCCACTTTTACATTCCTACTCAGCATATTGCCTCTGTGAGATCCTGTAGCAAAAAGCTTCATTGGATAATCATGCAATGCATACAGAAATCTCGTGACAATTTTAAACATCGCCCGATGATTTCATTACAAGAGGGCACAGGGTAAACAGGAGCCAATTTCTTTTTATAAATAGCATCCGTAAGTGCTCTGTCATGAGAAGGGGAAAAAAAAAAAACATTTGTAATCATCCCGGAATATTTAAAATGGTAACATTATCTCATGGAAGCTTGGTGTGAACTTTATTTTCTGAACAGATAAGATAATGCCTTCTCGTTTTTAACAGGATAGTTTTTCAACTTTAAGATTAATTTAAGATATTTTTAAATACAGTCACAGCTCTGCTGTTCTGGGGCAGGATCACTCTCTCAGAACAGTCTAACTTTCACCAGCCTTTTCACAATGCTGGAGTTGCTGAGAACAAAGCATATGGAACTGCTTTTCACTACTTTCTCTGTTTTATCTCCTAAACACCCATGACAATTAATAAGCCCCTGAAATAGAGACTGTATGAAGAAAGCCCTCTGCTTTGTGACTCTGGGCACACACAGGAAAGGAGCCCCAGGACCATGCTGCACCACACCAAGAGGCCCCGGTGCAGCCCTGTGCTGCCACTGCTCTGCAGGACCATGACCTACTAGATCCAGCTCATCTCTTCACACAACACCTGATGTGATCTCATCAAATAGGGATGTCAGGAGGTTTATATGAGGTCCCCAGACCCCACAGAATGAAAACCTCTTCTGGAAGAATGGTAGGAGGAGCTCTTGCAAGGGAAAGAAAAGGAAATAGATTGAGCAATATATAGCAATGGAGCTTGGAATTATTTAATTATATAGATGCCAAGGAGAATAAGCAATGAAAGACACGTGACACAGGTAAAATACAAGATGCTGCGTGCTTGGCCCAAACACAGACCCAGTGGGGAACTTTAGAGTGGCACATAGGGCTGCTAACTTGTCCCAGCACAGGTGCCATTTTGTGTAGGACAGATCTGAGATTTACATCTGATACACCATGGGCATTTATGAAAATAAAATTCAAATAGAAAGAAATGACACCATCACCAAACCCAGATTCTGTGCAATTGCAAAATGACCTGCTGCTTAAGTATTGTTTGGCACAGAATCCTGTTGTTACTGCAATACCCTGTTCTCAAAACAATTACTAACTGCCCTCCTGGCTCCCTACAGGCAGTAACAAGTCCACTGACACTTTCGTATCAGCCCTGTTGTTTCTAAGAAAAAAGGAAATTGTTAAGCTGCTGTTAACAATGCTGCTAAACCATTTCTATAACACATCAGTATGCACTTTGCCAAAATAATCCTCTTTAGTATGTTCAAGTAGAAAGACATTTCCTTCTGCTTATATAACTAAGAAAATGCAAAACAAATATGTCAGTTTTTTTGAGGATTTTAAACAAAAGCACATTTACATACAAATTATAGAATAGTAGAATCATTAAGATTGGAAAAGATCACTAAGATCATCTAGTCCAACTGCCAACCTATCCCCACCATGCCCACTGACCACATCCCTCAGTACCACATCTCCACGGTTCTTGAACTACTCCAGGGACGGTGACTCTGCCACCTCCTTGGGCAGCGTTATTAAGCCTTTCTTAAAACCATGGCAGTTGAGTTCAAGTCTGTTTTTCTTACAGAGCAGAATTTTCACTGTTCTGTTATCTTTGACATCTTCTCTCTCTTTTACTGAATAATATGTAAACACTGAGCAGTGTCAGCAGCTGGGCTATGCCTCAAAACTCCCTGAGCTGTGTTCTCTACAACAATCCATGACTGCCTCTGGAGCTGCCAAGACAGGACCGGAAATATTATAAAAGCACTGACCAGAACTGCTATTGTTTTTTCAGGTGAAAATTGGAGCAGGGATAAAGGATGAAAGGCAATCAACAGGCAGAGAACGTGTGGAATTAATTTTCCTTTTCACTGAGGAGCTGGGTCCTTAAGGAGGTAGGAAAAAGGAAAGAATAACACATTTTGTTTCTCACGTTATTCCAGTGAAAGCTGATGAACTACCAAGGCAGACTGCTGAGGGGCAGACACCAAGGTTCTGCTGTCTCTGTAGCCCCACTTCTCTTCTCCACCTTGTGAACCTCTGTAACCCTGAGCCTTACACATTGAGTCTGTTTCTCATGTGCTTCTATGTGTGACTGGCACACACCACCACAGAGTATCACAGAACTGCGTTTGATATATCTAGCAGCTGCTGTGAGATGCAGCGTGGGAGCTGAGATCTGTACATTCCCCATCACACCAGGAGGTGCTTATTAAGGGAAGAATGCTGAAATCCCTTACATCCTGTAGTGTTCGTGTCATCTATAATGCCCATGCTATTCAAATGCCAGACATCAGTGCTCAAGTGCTTGTGAAGTATGCTTTGATAGTGGAGAGAGGATGGTAAGAAGGAATATAATGTCACCTTCCCAGTAACCTTCTCTATATTTGGATACTGTCTGCTGCGAAGCTGAATCACAAAATGCTTCGCCCTCTGACATACAGTACAGAACATGATTACAATACTATCTGTGATAATAGTGGCTAAGACAGCAAGCATGGGAGGCACTTGAGAAGAAGGTAGAGGCTGGATAAAAGTCAGTAAAAGCATGCTGCCAGTTCCCTTTTGCCTTTTGTTTCCTACAACATTATCACATCAGTCCATGTGATGGAGAGCTCTATCTTCTTGCCACATACAAAGTCAGAAAGACTAAATTATCTGTTTGCTTAATGAGTATGGGCCAATTTTTCTCACAGAGGTAACCGTGATGGAAAGCAAATAATTCCCTCTCACAAAGGTAAGACAAGAGTGGAGCTGGGACCTGGGTTCTCAACCCTCCAAATGCACCTGTGGTAAAAACACACAGCACAAAGAAGTTGCTACCGTGTGTATAGCAAGAGATGCTAGTCCCACTCAATCAGACTGGATTTTATTTTTCTTGATTGTTTATCAGCATTACTGTGTCACCTCAGAGTCCAGGTTGGACACAAAATCCTATATTGTCCCCGTGCTTGATAGCTGACAGTTGGAGGGAGTTTAGCATGTAAACGATACCAAGAATAAAGAAACTTTTGGATGGAGCTCTGGAGAGCTGTACCCCCTGACTCATCTACCACCACTACTCAGCACCATGTTAACAAAATGCTGAGGTTTTTTGCCATATTGTGTGCCTAGCTTCCCTATGATGGGAAGCAACTACATTTTGGTCACACAAGGAGTGTATATCCGGTCTTACAGCAGGATGTGCCTCATCAGAAAATGGGCAGTTCAAGCCAGTTTCACTACATATGAGACTGTTTATATATGTACTCATTGATGGAGAATGATTGTACTTGGTCACACAACAGAAACATGTCTGGTGAGGCCCAGTCCTGAGAACCCTATCCTGTAGAGAGGGTAAAGTGAGCAAGTAACTTTGAGCCTAAGAAAGGATGTGATTTTTTTATTCCTATCTGATTTAGTGATGTTTTAATTTCACAGATAAGAACAGTTTTGAATGAAGAATGCCACAGCAGCAGTAAAGTAAACATGCCTTTCTGGAATTACTTTTAAGCTTTTCCCATTCACTTGGTCTGTACACAAAGCAATTCAGGTTACCAAATATTTTAAGTAGGCTGTATACTACTGGCATTTCCAAAATTTAATAATGACTTAGTTGAAAAAGAGTGATCTTTTCCACACAGAAAACCTTTAAATAAACACACAATTACAGTGTTTTGCATTTTCATAATGTTTCTGCCTCTGAATGTCAGCACCTTAAATCTTAACAATCAACCATAATAAACGATGTTCAGACACCTCCAGTGAATTTACCTCTGTGTTTCAGACATTAAATGATCTGTTCAAATCAGAGTACAGAACCTAGAATGCCAAAATACCAGCAACCACTCTAACTCCTGCAGGGTGAATGCTGGATAATTCCATGAAGACAGAGTCTCAGCACCATCAGGCAACTTTTGCAGTGCTGTAAAGGTTTGAAGAACCTTGACAGCCACACTAATGAATCTGTATTTTATCAGAGTAACATCTAGAGAAGTGCTGTACACACTGGTCAACAACTTTATGGGGAGATGCACAAGGCTGGACTGGTAAGAAAGGCACACTGATTTTCTGAACACTGTGGTGTGTTTGTAGCTTACTGAGAATCATGCTAGCTCCTCTAATTTCTGGTTATTTCTGTTTCTCTTTCCTAACAGCTCAGCGATCAAACTGAATATATTAAAATGTTGTTAGAAAAGCAAGAATTTATTTATGAATATGCTGGACAGTACCATATTTCTCTACCGCTTCCTTTACAAAAAACCCACACATATTTGCTCTGAAATAAATTCTTAAGACTACAGTGAGCAATCAGAAATTTTGCTGCGCAAAGCCCCCATCTCTGAAAGCAGAACTGGAAAGTTTCACGTTTCAACAAATACTTTAGGCATTTTTTTCATTGGACAGGTTGGTTCATGGAGAAAATGCCTGTCTAAGGACTAGCAAAACAATCATCTCACATCTAAAATATAAGAAAAGTCTACAGACATTTGGCAGAAATAGTTGGAGCATTTGGTTACAAGAAAGGAGATTTCAAACCTCTGTCTATAGTCCAGAGTTCTTTTAAAGACTCATGTACTTTTGAGGCTATGTTTTGCTTTAGACCATTAAAAGACACTGTACTTTCTCTTGGTCAGTTAGGGAAATTCTTTAATCATGTTAGCTCCTTTCAACCAACCTCTTTTCTCTCCCAACTCTCCCCCCACGAAAAACATCCAGTGCTATACACCACTAAGACAGATATCCATGCAGTATCGACTTTATTTATAAAGGATGGTTTAGACATGAATGTCACATTCCTTTAAAAAGTTTAAATTAACTAACCAACAGGTGAAAACTGCACAGCTGATGCTATTTACATAAGACAATGTCCATCTTCCTTCCCAAAATTTAAACAAAGCCAATCTCACTCTGAAAGAAAAACAATGAAGTACAAAAGCACACTGATTTCTACCAGTTATCTTGTGAATAGCAGTCTATCTCTTGTGAATAGCAGTCAAGTCTCTCATACTAACTGAAATTACCTTTTCCTTGTAAACGTTACAAAATTTGCTCTTTGGCACAGTCATATTCATGTCATCATTTCAAGACTGATACTGTAAAGGCTTCAGGCACCTAATGGATTTCATCAATATAAAATCAATGATACTCTCATTGATGTATCCAGCAAGAAAGACTGCCCAAATATTAGACACTTTCTGGCAGTGTCTATACTTATCCTTCTTGCAAGCAGACTGAATGAAGTTTACACAGATTCTATAAAAATAAACATGGAATCTGAAATTAGAGAATACTTCCAAAAACCTAAACAAGGACTGTGATCACTGACTTCACATTTAGAGTGCACAAAAATACTGTGATGCCTGGTGCCTTTCTAGAACATGCCTTTATATGGCCACCTAAATTCCTCAGAGACATAGTCTCTATTTTCTCACTTTTTTATGCACCTTGGCAAGAAAATATCCCCAGTAAGTGTATTAGGAGGGTTTAAGAACCATCTGATCTGCTGTCTTGAATGCACTGGGCCTAGCTTGAAGTTTGTAGTCAGTGCAACAATTTAGTCAGAAACCAAAAACATCAATGTTCTAGATGTAAAAATCACTTGCAGGTAAATCTCACCATTTGGTGTTCTCAGTTGTGCCAGGCAATTTCATTTTCATGTTTAAATGTTCACATTTCATTGTTAAATCTACTTTCTTGGCTTTTCTTTATGCTATGAAAATCAGACATATGATTATGCTTCCATCCCAAGATTCCCATATACTAAAACTAT
Organism: Pavo muticus; assembly: GCA_016647715.1. NCBI lineage: Eukaryota > Metazoa > Chordata > Aves > Galliformes > Phasianidae > Pavo > Pavo muticus. Next base: position 795,249 of record JACDJE010000374.1, read on the forward strand.
CCAGATGGCACATGTTAAAAAAAAAAATAAGACTCCAACTGGGCTCCCATTCTTTAAGAATTATACTTTACATATCTTCATTAAAAAGCCTACCTGGATCAATCAAGAGCAGTATACTGCAAGATTGTAACAATTCCTGTTGCCTTGTGCCAACTGTTAGATAAATAAGATTTGCAAAACTAAATCAAAATCTGTTCCTACATTTACATTTCCTATTTCTGGAATGAACAGCAAGTTTTCTAAAACTCTTGCTTATCAACTTGCATGTGGTCTTTTTTTGCGTCTGAAGAAATGCATTCATTGATTTCCTTTCTGATCAAAATTTTTTGCTGCCATGAGGAATAATGAGTTTCTGTGTCTTTCCCAGGAATCAAGAATTACTTTCATCAGACAATTAAATTAGAAAATTCACTTACAGTGTTTGGAAATAAGAGGATAAATTGATTCTAATAGACAATGGCAAGCAGTCCTGTTTCTCCTCAGAAAGCAGAGCCTCTCAAAAGCCATTTCATGAGATGGTGGCAATTAGTCTCCTGTATCATTCTTTTTTTTACCTTAGTTATTCAGGAAAAGTGCCTAGTTTCTATTAAATATGTCGTCCAGTCAGGAAGAAAAGTGGTCTGTCCTCTTTTGCATTGGCAGTCTGGAATTCATCCCTCAGTCGAAACTGCCATTCATCTTCCAGCTCCAGCCGGACAACAGTCTGACGAAGAGAATTCCGATCTTGACAAATAACACACAGGGTGGCACCTAAGTAAACAGTCAATAAGAAACCCATGTGAGTATCACCCTTGTTCTCAAATCACCCATCTCCCACCACCTCTTAGCAAGAGGAATTTCCACCACTTCCAAAACAGGAGCTACAGATATTCTTGAGTGAAAACTAAGACATCTAGGGCTTTTGGAGAGCTATCTTCAGTTCCCCATTTATCAGGGTCTTCTTCTGTAACCTGAGATATCTAGTATTCATCTAGTACACAGGACTAGCAATACATTCATAGAATCATAGAATCAAAGAATCATAGAATGGCCTGGGTTGAAAAGGACCACAGTGATCATCTAGTTTCAACCCCCCAGCTATGTGCAGGGTCACCAGTCACTAGACCAGGCTGCCCAGAGCCACATCCAACCTGGCCTTGAATGCCTACAGGGATGGGGCATCCACAACCTCCTTGGGCAACCTGTTCCAGTATATCACCACCCTCTGTGTGAAAAACATTCCTTCTCTTTGGAGTAAGAAAGGCCAAATCTGTCAAGTTAAAGAAGGCGGTGACAGCAAACAAGGTAATGCCTTACATCCATTACTGTTCTAGCCCTGCTGATTATTACTTTGTTAAGTGAAACCCTCACTCAACAAAACATACCACAAGCCAATTCCCACAGTGGCTAATTAAGCTCTGTGTGCCTTGCTGACCAGAAATGACCTAATATGGATTGTTTTGACTGGCATGCTGATACCATCTCAATGTACATGCATGATTTCCTCGCTTTCGAAAAAAGTGTTCAGTCAAGAGGAAATTACCTCACCTGCTCTCAATATTCTGAAAAAGAGATGGTGAGATAGAAAGGGATGCCCAAGACAGAAACAGCTGAGAATACAATAAAAATAAAGAGAGTCAAGTGGTGTTTAATGCTGAAGTGATTAATTAGAAGGTCAACTAAACTGCCAAGGGAGACAGGGAACTCCTGAATCAAATACACTTTGTGCTACACACTGCAAAAATCAGCTGATTTGTGCAGGTTGATAGCTTCTTGTCACTCGAAAAAAAGTAACTTTGAATGAAAGCAGTCCTTTTATACTTAAAATGTAGACATTGCTCCAGAATGGGAATAGACACAGGGACTCGTGTGGCTTCAGTAGCACATGCAGGTTAAAGCACTGCGTACCCTAATTTGTGCTACACATACCTACACAAAACTGTATTAACTACAACAAAGAACATGGCAGTTCATAACTTCACCTGTTTTAAGAAGGCAGTGGCAATGGTGTTTATACTCCAATGACAGCTATAGGTGAGTGAAACAAATCTCCAGAGCACTGAATCTCTACAACAGCAGCAGAACAATCCAAAAGAAGTTGCAGTAAAGACTAAAGTGATTTGTCTCCAGTGCTGTCCATGATCATAAGCACTATGTGGAGAAACTGGTTACTAAGAATAAATTTTAATGATAGCATTTATATTTCCAGGTACAGCAAACAGATTTTGATGTAGTCTTATCATCATCCATTCTTTCTTCACAACTGAAAAAACATCACTTGCAGGAGAACGGTGGGTGTATGTTTCATACATAAATCTTAATCATTTTCAAATATAAGGTAAGAAGTTATGTGTATACATTATGCATAGCAATATAGACCGAACATTGTTTCCCTATCTGCAGAACTCTTAACACTGTTATAGATCAATCATCAAATATCAGAGATGGTAGGGCATATAAACACAAATATAAATAAACACACGTACATGCGCAATTTTTCACATAAAATTCAAAATCAATGGTACTTTTCCCACTTTCTTCCCAGGTTTCCAGAGACCATGTCATATAATTCCTGTAATAAAACTGTTGAGGCTCACCTTTAAGAAAGTGGAACTTCTTCAAAAAGCTAGCTACAACAAAGGAGTCACAGAGGTATAGCAGGAGACCACTGAACGTCAAACCAGAGGAACTGATATTCAGAGAGTGAGGCCGTGAACTCACATAGCAAACTGCAATCTGATTGGGAGAGGGGTAAGAAACATAGAAATTAGCTTTCTTCAGGCTTCTTCATATCAACCTTACAGTATTTGCACCTGATCCACCTTCAGACTTGCTTTCCAACTCCAAACATTATGATCCTTATTGTTCCTTTGTAACAATTCCTCTACTTATTAAAAAGCAATCTAAAAGCAGTATCTGTAACTATTCATTAGTCATAATTACTCATTACTACTATAATCATGAGGTTTAGGTATGAAAGGTTTGAAAGCTGCAGTAACGATGGCTCCCCACAGCCATAACTCTGTGACCTGTGCAGCACAGTTTATCTATGCAAGCATAAACATAGTAACTGCACAGTCTGACACAAGAAGAACCCTTGACCCAAGAAGAAAGGTCTAATGCCATTTACATCACAAAAGGGTTACTCCAAACAGTATAGTTGTGCATCTACATAATAGCATGAGGTTTCCTACTGTCTAATTACTTTTTCTATTACTAATCCCCTACTCCAGTGGGAACTAGGAATATTTATAACATCCTTTCAGGTTTTGTAAATTTCAAGTTAAGGAATCCTCTACTTTATGACTGGGCTTCCGAAGTGCCTTTCTAATTACTTGGGGCAGAACCAAATCCAGCAGAAATCAGCATGATTCAGTGGAGGAAGGTTGACCCACAGCAAGAGAAACTGGAGCAAGATGTCTCTATTTATGCATAATATAGATGCAGTAAATCCTTCGGTCCTACTGTATCATATACTAGCTCAGATAACAATTCCAGAACTGAATTTAACTAATTTCATGTGCTGAATGGTTTAGAGCTGAAAGGATGCAGTGGATGAAGACACTAACAGCACAGTGCCCTTCCACGGACTTTGTTTTTCCAGGCACGGTGGGAACCTGCAGAAGCTCAGCCAGAAAGGACTGGAAGACACAGCTCAAAATGTTCTCAGAGCGGCACAGATTGGAAGGTCATTATACAGCTGTTTTGTAAAGAAGTTAAGTTAGTAAATGCAGCAAGGCTGATTTTCATTTAGTATTTAAGTCAAGTGAAAAGATAAAAATAGTACAGTGAAAATCAGCCCCTTACTATCACACTTCTACGTGACCTACATTTGTATTTAAATATAACCTTGGCTTTTGGTCCAACGCCACTGGGGAGAGCCAACAGCTCTTGTATGTTAATGTCAGCCTCTCCCACTCTGACTGTGTATCTTGGTATTTGTTTCTCTGACTCAGCTTGTCAGTCAAAAGTGGACTAAAATGTTTGTATTTTGAAGTGCTTTCTAAGGACTAGCTAGCATCTGTAAAACTCTTGTGGAAGATATTTGATGTAGGAAGGACCAAACTACAGTAGACTGGGAAAACACTTCTTTAAAAAAAAATATTCTGTTAGTTAAAAATCTAACACCACTCATGAATTCTATTAAACAACTCTGATATTGCTTTCCATGTACTTTATTTGTAGTTTCTCCCAATATCTCTACAAGACCAAGAATTTAACACTATAGGGTTCTAATGTCTGTTTATTTGAAGGCTGTCTTGTGAAGGAATCCATCAACAAACTCATTCAAAACATAGGCAATACGTTTCTAAAGCTAATTAAAGATTACTTTGTTTCATACCTGTGGTCCTAAGTTGAGGTAACAGTCCACAGAGAGCACTGGATGTCTATAATTCTTCTGTGAGAGAGGGAAGAAGCGATGGCTGTGATACTGGAGGTATTTTTCTAGGAGTAACTGGGCAGGTGCTGCCAAGAAGGTATGCTTGCTGTCAGGAGCACAAATGTATTGAGCAGGTGAGATTGAAACTGGAATGTCAGATACCTACGAGGAAAAAATATTTCTGGCACAGATCAATCCTGATCAATCATGTTGCATTTATCTGAATTCTGATTTGTACAAAACACATCTCAATCCAAAAATCTAAGACTTATATAAGAAGAAAAGTCATTCAGACAAACATATCTGCTACTAAAGATGTTGAGAAGTTCAAATAACTGTATTTGTATTTATAGAGACTTGGAGGTTTCTTCTTTGATACCAAAGTACTCCTAAATGTGAAATCACGTGAAGATGAGTAATCAATACTATAAACTTACAGTGAATGGTTATCTATACTGTAAAGTGATATTTTGGGTAATTTTGAAAATTGGATTTTAGAAAAAAAAGAAGCAAACATACCCCATTACTGGCAACTGAGTGATGAACTGTTAATATCTCAGCTCTCCTGGTTACAGGGTACAAAAGGGAAAACGACATTTTAACAAGGAAGAAGAGGTCTCAGTTCCCACCTTAGACTTAATGTGGAAGGATCTTTGTCCTCCTACTGCGATTTGCTTTTTCATGACACTGAAGTGATTGAACCGACAAATGAGAAGGCCAGCACTGTGGACACGCAAGTTGAAGTCAACATCATCACAGGTAAATCTAGAAGAATAAAATCACAGCAGTTCAGAGGAAGGCTTCTCATCACAGACTAACAAGAACTCAGGGTCTTTGATCAATACCATATGAAGGAGAGCTGTCAAACATACCAACACTTCATTTAGTAGTAATCAGTCAGGGAAAGAGACTTCAGCTTTGTAATAATAAGTGAGGCCAGTAGCAATGACCAGAATGAGTTCAATAAGATCAGAATGAGGGAGGGAACCATTAGGGAGTGAAATAACCAGAAACACAGGGGAAAGCAGAAAGAGGAAGGTAGCAAAATGCCAGGGAAATGACCCAGGAGTTAAAACATTTCTTTGCCTCTTAGTACAATAATGCAGTCATGGAGAAAATATACACAGGTTTCCTTGACCTAAATAAGGTTAACGAAATTAATTCCTTTAACTTCCAAGGAAATGGAAAAGACCCTACATTTGATCTGTCAAATGCAAAGAAGTCTGCCTAATAATTTTTCCTTTAGAATACAAATATCTGTTGTTGACAATAGAAAAAAAGGCTATGGGCACAAACTAGAACACAGGAAGTACCATGCAAACTTGAGGAAAAACTACTTCACTGTGAGGGTGACAGAACACTGGAACAGGCTGCCCAGTCTCCTTCTCTGGGGATTTTGAAGAACCTTCTGGATGCTTTCCTGTGTAACCTACTGTAGAGAACCTGCTATAGCAGGGGGTTGGACTCAGTGATCTCTAGATGTCTCCTTCAACCCCTGCAATTCTGTGATTCTGTGACATCCAGTAATTTTATTTTTTATTCCCCTACAGAAATAATGCAATTTTACAGTAGAGAAAAAACTATTTGAAGACAAAACTCTTTTCTTAATCCAACAGAACTGCTGAGACAGAGCAGTTCTTTGAAAGAAGAAAGTAAGCAGAATGAGGCCAAACATCCTTGAGCTAAATTTGAACTATTTCAACAATAAGATGAAACAGAAGGTAAACTTCTAAAGCTGACAACATTCAAATCCTCTGGCCTCTGGAAAATTCAGCCTCAGTTCTCCATTTGGAATGCAGATTTGCACAGCAAACAGGATGATGTGCAGAACTGTGGGATTAACATCCAAGGCTTGGATTTAAAGGAGCTAAGTACTTATGGCAACAATAGACATCAGTAAGAAAAATGATATTTTATTATATGTTTTGAAAACCTTCTTTGATTTTAGCAATGTTTATATGAATACTTGTTATCCCTGACTCCCAGTGTCTCTGTGTTTTAAAATATACCTTTTTCTTTGCCAGCTCAGGCTTAGACTGTCTTGTAATGCTTCAAGTTCAACAGCACCCACATACAGCAATATGGATTAAAGACATAGGCAGGAAATGGATGATGTTGTCTGGCATTCCTGACCTTTTAGCATTGCTTCCCATGCTCATATCATTTTATTTTATTGCACTGTCATTTTCTTCATTAGCAGTTCATAATGCTTCATAAGATAATACCACTAGACTGCCTGGGAGCACTGTTCTGTACCAGAGGATGAATGGGAGCAAATTTATAATGCTCTTTTAGTGTCAGATTGATAGTGATAGGAATTTAGGTCATCTGTTTATCCAGATTAATGAAAGTAGAAGAGCTTCCACTCAGTTAGAAATAAATTTGGGCTTCAAAAGACATCTTTCTGAGAAATACAATAGTGTTTTGTTGTGCATTTTAGATGACCTGGGCTATCCCAAATAGCTTAAAGAAAAATAAATGTTTTAGATTTCCTGTAATACGTGTCAGCCCCATGTGGATATATTGTGTATGCTGAGGTGCCTGAAGACTCACGTTAGACAGAGGAATCCCACCTCTGACAATAGCTACTACATTCTGTGATGATAATTGCTTGTTCCTCAGAACCAAAACCCCAGGGTTTTTTCACATAAATCAGTGAATGTTTGTGAGGTGATGCACCTAGTGAATGCAGTTCTGGTAACTGTGGTGATACTGTTCATGGTAGTATTTTAATCTGAAATACTCTATGTGATATAAATGAAAAAAAAATTGGAAATTCTGTGACAGCAGAATGTGAGAAACAATCACTAATTTTAACGATGTTCATTTACTCCTATCTTCTGATTTTGCTGATAAACAATAGAAAAGAATAGGAAATAGGAAATAGGAATAGGAATAGGAATGAAATGGAATATTTCAGTTGGAAGGGTCATGCAAAGATCATCCAATCTAACTGTCTGACCACTTCAGATCCAACCAAAAGTTAAAATATACTAAGTTATCTAAATGTCTCTTGAACACTGACAGGCATGACTACCTTGCTAGGAAACCTGTTCCAATGTTTGACCACCCTTATGGTAAAGAAATTTGTCTTAATATCTATTCTGATCTATGTTATGCTCCTCAGCATAAAACAAAAACAAAAACAAAAACCAGCTATATCTCTGTTCCATGTCAGAACAAGACTTAGTTCTGCACCATCCACCCGTAAAGCCATGATTTCCTTTGGAAAAGTCCAAGTGGGCAGGAAGAGAAATTTGATGTTACCAGAAGGCCACTTGAATAAAACTGGGAGGCCTGCATTACAGTACACATCACTACTGCATCTACTCCATAATTCAAATGACTGCTTATTTGAAACGATGGGGATTAATGTCTTTTTCTAACCACTGGTAATTTGGGAAGGATTTGAATCTTCAAAAAGAAAACAAAATCTGTTCATATTCCATTAACAACCTCCTAAAAATCCAGCAATAGTGTTTGTAAAATTTATTTGGTTCATTATGTCTTTTGAAAGATGTTACAGATTCACTCACCTGTTCTGATTGTATTGTACATTCTGTGTCAGATCAACATTTAGCATAATAAAATCATGTACATGGCAACAGGAGAATGGTTCCTTGATCTCAGCAGTGTTTGTTTTACTGGACCATTTCCTCATCCCAATTAAGGCATAGTGAGTGACATTAGGAGTTGCTTCAATACGTTGCAGAATGTGCTTCAAGGAAACATTCCTTTCAGTCCATGTGTAGTCACTACAGCAATTAGGAAAATGTGTTGAAATATAGAGAGAATAATCAGAATCTTATTCAGCTGAACAGTAGTTCTCAACAGTCCATAGTAGTTACCAGGTAGATAGCTTCAATGTTGTGCTACTTTATTGCAAATTTTCACCTCCCATTACAGGGTAGACTCAAAATTTAAAAACTAACTAGTGCTTATGTGGTGGGGGACTGATATGTCAGGTCAGAAATTTACCTTAGATCTTTCACAGTATTCACTCAGATTTCCAGACTTTTAAAGTTACCTGGATAATGTTGCAATGTAACTGGATAATGGCCACTGGAGCGTTGCTGACTTTGTGCCATAACTTAAGTGTAAAGTGCAAGATCGTCCTAGTCTACCTCTCAAATCCATAAATCTCAAAGCTTTCAATGAGTTTATTTCTTTTTGAAGGTTTGCTATAAATCCTGCATTGCCATATTAGATGGCAATAGACAAACACATCTAGAAGAAATAATGTCCTAAGGTAATGAAAATAAAATACTTTTTGAAGATTTGGGGTATTGAAAGAGCCGCACTGACTGACAAACAATCCAGCAGAAATCAGTTGCCCAATTTGCACAGAAATGTCTTTTAGCTTCCTTAGAAAAATCCTACTGAAAATGTACACGTGAATGGCTGTGTTTGCCCAGTGTACAAAGGACTGTTTACAGAACTTGAAATCTGCAGTTCTAGTTTGAACCAGAGTAAAACTATACAGCAAAGGCTGCAAGGCACTTAAATCCTCAGGGACTCAACATTGTGGAAAACAATTTTTCAAATGGCAAATATCATGCTCTGCTTGCACAGGGTAAAAGTAATATACGAAACATGTCATTTTAAAATTGATATTCAGTGAAAGCTTAAAAGAGATCAGCTGAAAAAGCATGTGGTCTTCTGTTTACCTTTTCCTGTCTCCTGAACAATCAACTTCTACTGCATTCCACATAACGCAGGAGTCATCTGAAATGACAATGAAAGGCCAAATATCCTGGGGCTTTATGCCCAGCTCCTCCTGCCGATTTCGTTCTAGCTCCAAGTTATGATAAGACAGCTCTTTTATCAGGAAGTGTGCAGCACCTGAAACCAAGGACATAACCCATATGATGAAAAGTAGAGGCAGAAATTGTTTGCTTTTAACTTGGAATCCTTTTGAAGGGAAAGTTTCTGGACCCCAGGATATGACTCACTCTGAAGACTTCAATGTCCTAACACTCCCCAGAGCCAACATACTGAGTCTCTGGCCAAGCTAAAGACTGACAGAACCCCACCGGAAAGTATGCAAAACGAAGCCTGATTTCCATGGTAAGGATTTCTTAATATCTGAAGGGTTGAGTGACTGATCATTTTAACTTGACAGATAGTGCCCCCACTATCATCTCTTAGTGTAAACATCTAGAAATGTGGATTAACATTAACTGGATAATATGGAAGCAATTTCTCTTGACTCTCTATTCTCAATGATTGTCACTACTGCTGTCTTCAAATTGCATCACTAATGCAAGGTGCTGAATATTTCACAGATATTATATTAACAGAATCTACCTAAGAGATGTACCTCATCGGTATGCTCATTAATCTTTACCCATCTCATTTCTTCCACACACACATCTGAAGCTGTATTAGAGGGCTTTCAGTCTCATGAACTCAGTTGTTTCACTTCCATGAGATGCAGCAGTTACATCCTCTACCAGAAAGCATGAGCACGATTCAGTTGAACAAACAGAAACATCTAGCAATATTTGAAGCTTTCTGGGTACCTGAGATTTCTCTGCAGAATTAGCAATGACACAGCTTTCTGGAAATAGCACACAACTTAGTTCCAGAAGAAGGCAGAGTAGGTAATTCCGTCTGAATTAACTACCCTCAGTTCTATTTAAAATCATGAGAGAAGACAAAGTATTTTCATGATGTGATTCATCTAGCTTATTCTAGGTGATCTGGATTAAGTGAACTGCACCTAAGACTGTTACACATTGTCTTCAAAGAGAATCCAGATCATCAGATATGGTAGCCATAAGGTATATATCTACGTTACACTGATGAATAGCACCACCTCAAGGGCCCAAGTCACATATCCATGTTTTTTATGTCACACTTACCTACTCCTGCACTGTTGAAAATGCTTGGAAGAACAAGCATAATGTGGTTGGGCCAGTACTTCTTATATATGGCCATTTCATATTCCTTGACAACTAAAACATGCAAATGACTGGCTCCATCCATTGCATGATATAAATTGAAAAGCCCGTGTTCATGACGCCCAGTGGTGGGAGTAAAAGTGGGGCTTTTTATGAAATCTTCACTCTGTAAATAAACAGAAGTGTAAGTTTCTGTATTAATCTGGATAACATTTAAACAAGAACCAGATCCATCAACAGAGTAAATTGGTTTCAGTCCCACTACATTGCTACATTTTAAATCAGCTTAACAGGAAAATAAACAACTTTTTATAAGAGTTCGAAAAAAGAAAAAAGAAAACTCCACCTACTAGCTTATTTGACTGGTGAGAGAGTGGAGAATTGGATAGAACTGCTAAGTTTGACTGCCAAGTACACCTTGGACCTTGAGGCTAGATCTGGAAAAGGGTTCAGATCCATATGACAGAACATGGTAAGAAACATTAGTCCCAAACTGTAATACAAGTCTTCTGACTGGCTATCATCCAATCTTAAATGCATTTAAACTCATTAGGTACTTCCAAGTTTAATAGTATATCTCCATAGTGCCCTGTTTCTACAGACATCCAGAACTATTCCAGTCTGAGGAACTGATTTCAGCCTGATGCCTACCAAGACTGCTAGGGACCAAAAATGAAAGTATGTCTCTTCACAGTCCTCACAGTTAAGCACTACACATTACAAATGCCAAAGCACAATATGACGGGTTTAATTCCTGTGGAGTTCTACAAATTTAATTAAAGTGCACTGAGAAAAATATAGTAGTTTTATAATCTAGGTTTATATCTCACGGCACTTTTCAAGCTTGAATCAAGCCTGCAGGCACCATTTTGGAGTGGACGAACAGATAAAGAAGCAAAGGGAAAACAAACAATTTTGGCAAAGCCTGAGAGCAAGACTGTAACAGAAGCAGGAGAAGAACCCACAACTACCCAGGGCACAGTTCAACTTACACAGCCAAGTACAAGGTTACTGAAGTTTAAACCTCACATTTTACAGTTGCTGCCGTGTTGCTGTGTGGGGTCTCCCATTTCGAACTTTGAGGACATAAATGCCCAAACTGGAGGGTGATATTGATAGATTATCATTTGTTGGAAGCAGATTATTTTCTCAAGTAAAGTAGTAAGCTAGTGTTTGCTACTGTTTCACAGATTGCTCCAATAATGCACACAGCCTAGCCTGAACCACTCACAGCTTCATCATAAATATGGATATTAGGAGTCATTGTAAAGGCCAACATCAGAGGCTGCATAGCCTGCCAAATGTTTTATACAGTGTTTTCTACAAGTGTATCCTGCAGTTCTTTGGACAGGCTTAAAGCCATGGCAAAGAGTCTTTGAAAGCCTTGTTTTTATAAGAAAGCATCTGAGCACTTATGCATAATAGGATTGATAATCCATTGCCTCTCTTTACAGTAAAAAATTGCTTCCTCACAGTCAGTAAACTGTATGATAAACACAACCACATCTCTGAGGCCAACTGCTGAAACTGTTCTCACTTTAACACCTTAAACCCATAACCAAAGAACTTTAACCTCAGATAAGAATGTAAATGTGAAAAAAGCAGCCTTGGTAAAGAGAAAAAGAAAAAGCTTATTAGTGGCTTGACAATTTTGCTTCACGTCTCTCTTTCTGGGATAAAATACAAGCTTAGTGTCAGGTCCTTATCATCTCTTGACAGCACGATCAGAAATGTAAAAATCCTATAACAAATCTTAAAGTTGGTCATGTCTCTCTCCTATATATGGTCGCAAATATAATAATTCATCTACCTTATCTGTGACTAGTGGTAGCCTCATGCTTTCCAATTGTCTTCCTGGTTGGCTAAAGACAAAATGATGCTCCTTTGACTTTGGAATGATAAAATGAAGCTGAATCTCTTCTCCCAGCATGGAATAGGAAAAGGCAAATGCATGCAGAGTGGACTCATAAAGCTGAGGATGGGAAAAAATAGGATAATTCCAGTGGTTAGTGTCAAAATTATTTCCTACAAAGTCTCACTGTGGTGAATATGCATTCATAACATTACCAAACACATAACATCCCTCTGAAGGCCCCAGATTATATGAGGAACAGAAACTCTATAGTCCCCAGGACTGATATTTAGTCAAGGCAGGCAAACCTCAAGACATAATAAAAACCGTCAATCATCTCTTTCTTTAATCCATACAAACAGCTTGTAAGTCAATTTAGCTACAGTGAATAAACACAAAACCGTGTTTGGGTTGTGTCTGCTTCAATTTCTGATCTAACTATTAATGTCTGGAAATCTTTACCTGGTATCTGGGATTGAAACCCATATACTGATGACACTGTTCACAGTGATGGTAGGTGTTATATGCTGCATACTTGGATAATCTCATTCTAGTTGTTTGACGGTGGGTGTACATATCCTCCTGCCTTCTGCTAATGGGTCTGTCTATTAAAAACAGAAACAAAATATATGTAACATATATTCAAGGCCAGAATATATTCCCTTGTGACAAATTGTTTCTGTCACTTTAATTAAATTATAGAACAATGGCAGGATTAAATACATGCAAAACAAAGTATAATTTCTTTCTGAGCATAGTAGTGGTAAGTCCATAAACTTGCTGAGGTTGCAATTTTTCCCTTTGGTTGGGTTATTAAAGGCAATCTTAAACAGCATTTTCCCCACTATCAGTCCCTAAGCATTGCCATGCATAAGTAGATGTCAGTCAGACTTTGTGCCACATCATATTTGAGTCAATTCCTATGCACTTTACAACTGACCTATCCAAAATCTCTCTCTCTCCAACTTTGGCTATAAAAATATTACAGAAGACACTGACAAAAACCTCACTGAAGTCAAGATAAAACCATTGATCTTCCTTTGTCCATCCTGCCAGTCATCTCATGAAAAAAGGCAATTAGGTTTGCCAGTCATTATTTGCCTATGAGTGTTCCATGCTAGCTGTTCCCAATCACTTTCCTGTTCTTTGTGGTCACGGACATGACTTGCGGGAGGGTTGGATCCGTAATTGTTTTGTGGCCTGAGAACAGGCTGAATAGGCTGTAATTGCTTTGATCTTCCTTCTTGTCCTGAAAAGGAAAGGCAATGATATTTGCCTTTTTTCAATCACCAGGAACCTCCATCCATTGTCGTTACCTTTTAAATGTCGTATGATGTTGGTGAGCTCTCTTGGCATGCTTGGATGCATCCTACACAGTCCCATCTATGTCCAGCTGGCTTATGTATGGGACCACAGTAAGATAAGACAGTTATTTCACCTGGCCATAGACATTTTCTTCATTTGCCAGTAAGCTAGATGAGAGTTTCAGCCCACAGAAAGACACAAACACATCTAGCCTGAAATCCACATGCCCTAATTTAAATGCATACTTTAGATAAAGTTTACTTTAGAAGTGCTTATTTCTTATGAAGAATTATTAAGGGAGTCAGAGGACTAATTCACACCTTAATACTATAGGAATTTAGATCTGAACAGATACGTATCACCAAACATAAACCAAATAAACCTATAAAGATCTCTAAGAACATAAAGTACAAAAATAACACATAAGTCACTTCATTGCTACAAATTGAACAATGTTACAATAGAAAACATTAAAATACTCACTTTTTGTGGGATCAGAGTGTTTTTAATGGGACTACTTCTTTAATATGCCATAAAATACTAATAAGGCTCATAATCTAGTGTTTCATCTAACAAACTACAAATCTTTTTTCAATTATTATTTAGTCAAGTGCAATTCTGACAGTTTTATACTGTTTAAAAGTCAACATGATTCACATGTTAAAACCAAATAAATGTATGTATGTGTACCATTCTAGATTTTTCAAAATCTAACCTTCACTGTTTACAGTCTGAAGCTTGGAACAAATCAGACTTGCATCTTCATATTTAGGGTCATGTATAGTATAGTCAAAAGGAATCTTCTTAAATGTCTCCAAATCTGGCCATGTATCTCCAGGCTGATGGTAGCATTGATCTGATTCGTCTTTTATGTCTACAAAATTATTGAAAAATAAAAATTAATGGAATTACAATTACAAAAATTCCTTTTATTATTATAGAATATTTTGCTATGAGTACAATTCTTGCATCATTTTTTCTTTAATCATTCTGATGAAGCAATATTATTATACATAAAGAGGTGCAGCTTTGAGCAAACATACCTCATATCTCACTGTAATTTTGGCTTTTAATTCACAATGAAAACAATTTTTAAGGTGCTAGTAAGGCTGATCTACCTGTATCCAGACATTTGTAGTCTTTCCACTGCACATTTGTGAGCTGAGTGGAGAAAAAAAATTATTCTCATTGGGAAAAAGAAACTCCACTTCAGAAATTGGATGTTAAGTACCATGCAGAGTTAAAGTCAAATGCCCGTTCTAAGTGAAGACCAGAGGAACTGAAATCAGGCTTTTTTTGAAACAGGGAAATTGACATAAAACAAACAAGCAAGAAAACAAACATATCCACAGTAGTCCTAATGAAATACTTTTTTACTTTTGTCAAGAGGATGAAAGTAGATAAGAGTTCAGTTTGAGGGTTAGTCACCAGCTATTGTAAAGAGCTACAACTCAATGTCTATGAGTACTAAATGATTATTTACAATAGGTAAAATCCAAAGTAAATATGAACTCAGATGGAATTAATCGGATGGTGAAATTCCAATAGAAGGGCATTACATTCAGTATTCCTCATGCCTATATAAACCCTTCATCTGTGTAAACCTCTAAACCAGCTTTTAAATTTGGCATATTATTTTGCACAACTACTTTGCTCAGAGCTATATTTTATGACAAAAGTGTAGTAACATCATGAAAAGATGTCATCTGCTGAGTGAAGTTAAAGCAGCGTGAGTCAGGCTGTGATTTTGAAGCATAGACACTACTCCATGCTCCTATTTCCTCATGGCACCCAGGTTTCACTTGTGATTTCATCTTGATTTAACTCTCCATGTTGGTTGCTAACAACAACATCAGAGCTTGGTGTTCCGGTCAGGTTACCAAACCTCCCTAGATTCCTGCTCAGCCCCATGCTGAACTCAGTGGCCATGTAGCTGTCCTCCTATCAAATCCTGGGCTCCCTGGCTAAGCTATTCTATTATTATATTATTTCTCTATGCAACTGATTCATAATTACTGTAGCTGAGTATCTGGAAATAGGAGAGAGTGAGTAAATGATAGTTTTAGACTTTCAGTCTAAAACTAGCTATTAGAAAGCAGGTAAAGTTTTTTTCTTCGTATGGTCTTATGCATTTAGAAAATATAACATTGCACCTGGCAATACAAATGTGTCAGTGTTTCACTGATTGTTTTTACGCAATTTGCCTCATTCCAATTTTAAACTTTAAAATGATGGTTGGATATCATCTAATGTACATAAATGCAGATGGTTATTTACCAAGAAAAACAGAGGTTTGTGGTTTTCTTACCGAGAGGAAGGCTAAACTCTAAATGATGAATGAGATATTAAGAAGTTCTTAAGTATCAGTTGAAGATCACAAAAAAATCTAAAAATATTTCAACAATCTAAATTAATTGCTAAGGTGAACAGTATAGAATATGCAGAAAAAAATACTGCTTGAATTAATATAACAAGTCTCTAAATTCTCCAGAAGCAAATTATATTTCTATTTGTTTATATTATTTATAACAACAACTTACTAATGTTGATTTCTTCCTCATCATAAACATCCACTTCTGTCAGCCTGATCAGCATTCTGGACAAAATACTGAGGAACTGCAGATAGGCACCTGTTTTCCCTATCTGTAAATATACAAATCAGAAAATACAGAACTTTCATTTTCATCTGGAAATTGCAGCTGAAGTGAAACCAAATATTAATGCTTAGTGTTTGCATATCCCTATACTTTCCTATTCCTAACCATAAATGACATGCTTAAGTGCTCGATGTTTTTGTGCTCTTCATGTAGGAAGTGAGTTTGGAAAATGCATTTTGTATCACGGGTCTAATTATAAGATAGCAAACTTGAATTTTCTCTCTCTTACAGTTGCTAAATTGGCAATGGACACTTATTAATCCACATAAAATCATAAAATGTTCTAAAAACAACCCGCATGATGTAAAAAAACAAAATAATTACTTCAACTCTTTTGTCTTTGCACAATTCATCAGCACACTGTGTGCTGTTGAAGTACCCTGAAGGAAGAAATGTCAAACCTCTACTGGAGAACTTGTCCAGGCCACATCCACTTCCGGATGACCTGGCATACATGATAACGCATTGTTCCACCTCTTTTGCTGAAAAGATATTATTTTCCTTCCAATGTTTTCAAATTACCTGTTAAAAGCTTGTTTTAAAATTACTTTGATTGTTACTTTGAACTTCTGTTTTTACCCCACCAACACCAAATATGTATTTTCCTTACACCCAATTGTTTTGTTATCCTTTTCTAGCTTTTTCAGCCACAGCCAGTGTTTTACTCAATTAATTGCTCAGTATCTTCCATATAAAGTTTATTGATGATCACATGAGGAAATAACACTGTTACACTTTAAAAGGAAGCAGTACAGAAAGGGTTTCAATGAGAAAAAAAGAGACCTGCAAACTCATTTCATTCTGACAGGAGAGTACAGAGTGAAGTTAACACATAGATCAGTTATGACACATTCTCCTTCTGCAACTATCTGTTCTCAGGTAGTTGCATCCGATTTTGAAATAAGTCTACATTAGTACTGCATTTAAACCCCAGCTTTCATTGCCAGTACTGCTGGGGTACGTCAGCAACATCGTGTACTGAACAATTAAAAATAGTACTGGACTTAATACTTTCCATATTACAAGTAGCTTTTTCTCTCAACACTTGAGTCTTTGAAGATGGAACAAGAGCAAGTAAACATTTGCTTTTGTTAAAGTTCATCCCTGTTACTCTCAGTAAATCAGATTGCACTTGAACGAGTGTTTGGCAAGGGTTGAAAATAGTTCCCTTTTCCCTGTTGAGGGTAAAATAAGTCCATAGACTATGTGTTATGTTAGCACGCAACTCCATGTTGTCCGGGGTAATACAGGAAGAAGCTACTTTCCATTAGAGCACAGACCCACGGACGAGATGTTTCTAGTTCCCAGTCTGAGTTTTCATATAAAATCCATTGAGACTAATGAGAATCTTTCTACTAACTTTGGAACAAAGCTCTAAACTTCAGTGAAATAGCTGTTTATTGGTAAGCAAGGCAAAACTTCTTCATTCTCCACATTTGTGGCAAATTTGATCATACCTTGTTTTATTAGAATGTATTTTCTACATTTTTTCTTGTAGCTGAGATTACATTTCTATGCCATTATGAACGTACTCTTTTTAAGTGCCTCCCACCATCCTTTGATTAAACATTAGGTGGCCTGACAGATTAAGAGCTCCGTAATTTTGAACAAATGAGAGATAAATTGTCAAAAGTACAGAGCTGTCATTCCTAATCTGTTTGAAGTGTATTCTTAGAATTGTCAACAGGCTGAAAGCCTTACTTTTCCCTTTCAGTAACCATTTAAAACTTGCTCCATCAAAAACATCTATTTTTTGTTAGCTCAGGAAACAGGTTTTCACCAATGGTTTTCAACAATACATCTGGGGTCAGCAGGCTAACCCTAAGTGGTACTTAGATGAAAGGTAGCAATTGCCTATTGATTCAAGCAGTAGGGTCACAAATTGAAAATGCTGAAAACCAAGGGATTAAAAATATTGGTCCCTGACCAGGAAACTAAAACATATGCACTTTTGATATTCCATGCATCACATCTTACCTAATCTCATTATCTGTCACCTGAAAACTGTCCAATATAGTACTGAGCTTTATGAACTGCTAGGTATTAGCAGCACTGTATGGAAAATGCTGGTGGGAGTGGGCAGAAATCTCTCATTTTCAGACTGCTTCTCTGCAGGCAGAGAACCCAGGCTGAACACATGACAACGTCCTTACTATGACTCCCCTTACTCACATATTTGCCTGCATTTTCTGCTGAAGAAATAAGTTAGTGAAATACAGAATACTTTTCTCAGTTCATTTAGAGAGCAAAAGATTCAAAAGAAAAGTGACTTCTACTTGACAATCAACGTTTGCTCCAGAAGGGAAGAACCTTGAAAATCTGAATTTATAGCATGCTCAGATAGGTAAATGTGCCTTTAAATTCAATAACATGATTCCATGACTCTAATATAATTTTTTATGTACCATCACTTGACCAGATGGAAATGCACAGAATGTCTTTGCTTACTTGAAAGTACTGAGGATCTGTCATTACACACAGCTGCCAGATCTCTCCAAAGAGTTCTTGTCTAACGTTACCACCCCTCTTTTGGATCAGTTTTTTAGGGCATCTGCAAAGAGATGCTGCAAGCAGGATAAGTCATCTGGGGGTCATACCTTGTCAAATAATTGAAGTATTACTCTAATTTGTTTCTGGGCATCTGAATTTGAAAAATAGAAGTCTGATGAATTAGAATTTGAAGGAGAAAATCACAGAATACTAAGTTGCAAAAATCTCATATTTTGTGAATACTTCCAATAAATAAGGAATGTAGATCCTGCAAAGATTTAGCATTTTGGTTTCTATTTTCATCCTAAATGCAAGGCATGATTTTGTGAGATACTAAGAACATGTTTACTCTGCAGTTCTTCATTCGTGAAGATTGTAGATGTACAAGAGCAAGAGGAGAGAACATGAATTCAAATTCTTCCCACAAAAAATTCCAGAGGAACGAAGGTTCATCTTTTGTGTCAAAGACCCACAGTGCCTACAGGAGTGGAAGCTGTTAAAAGATTTTGATCACTGAACTGTACTTTCCATAGATATCTATAATAAACTGAAAACAAAGAACTGGAGATTGAGAGAATCCAGTCAGAAAAATTAGATGCATGTCTTCATGCTTATTCATAAAAAGGTCATCCAAAGGTGCTGTTGTAGCAGGTCTAAGAGTAATGAGTTTCTTTTCTTTTTTCTTTTCTTTTTAACTTGTTCCAGTCATTAGACATGGGGAGCACTGGAAGTACTTTATTTTTCTCACATGTTTCTAGAAAGTACCATCTGATAACAATCATCTGATAACATTTGTAGTAATATGGCAAAAGGGGAAATCATTCCATAAGGCTTTTCTACTTTAATTTCCAGGTGAGATAGGTCTTCACATACCACAGCAGTGGTTTTCAGACTGTGGTCTGCGAACCAGTGTTGATTCATAGAAAATATTCTGATGGTCCACAGACAGCTGGTCAAATGGTGCTGGGTCTTCTCCTTGTTTCCACTTGCTATGTTCTGCTAAAAGACAGCTAACAAAAGATATATTAAATATTTCCCTAATACCTTTATTACATTAGAAGAATGGCATTTAAGCCCATTGTAGTAAAATTTTAGTAAAAGGAGAAGAGACCCAAACAGTATGGGCAGCAGTTTTCTTCCTCAGAAAATGTCTTAAGATGATTATCATTCCCTGAGAGAACTTCTACGAACAGGAATGGGCAGTTACTTACAGACTACAAGCAGCTTCCCTGCCTATGGAAAATGCTAATTCTGGGTTTGCAATATTCAGGTATAAAGACAACATTTGTAGTTTGGAGAACTTTAAGATAAATGCTTCTAAGAAAAATATTTCAGTGAATTTAGACTTCCTGATAGGCATGTTGTTCAGAGTCGTACATTTCTACCCATAGCTATGATACTCATTCATACTCGCTAAGCAATGTCTTAGCTGCACGATCCAGTGCAACACTAGGAAATAACCTGCATTGTGGATATAAAACCATAGAATCATATGGAAAAAGCCTCCAAGATCATCTAGTCCAACCATCCACTTACCACCAATATTGTGCACTAAACCATGTCTACCATATCCTTAAACACCTCCAGGGACAGTAACTCAACCACCTCCTTGGGCAGCCCGTTTCAGTGCCTGACCATTCTTTTAGAGAAGAAATTCTTCTTAATATCCAACCTGATCCTCCCTGGTATAACTTGAGACCATTCCCTCTAGTCTTGTCACTAGTGATGTGAGAAAAGAGGTTGACTCCCACCTCACCACAACCTCCCTTCAGAGAGTTGTAGATAGCAATAAGGTCTCGTCCGAGCCTCCTCTTCTCCAGACTGAACAATCACAATTCCCTCAGCCACTTCTAATTAAACTTGTGCAGACCCCTCAACAGATTCATTGCCCTTCTCTGGACACACTCCAGGGCATTTATGTCCTTCCCATGGCGAGAGGCCCAAAACTGAATGCAGTACTTGAGATGGGGCCTCATCAGAGCTCAGTACAGAGGGATCACTTCCCTGCTCCTGTTGACTGCACTATTTCTGATACAAGCCAGGATGCCATTGGCCTTCTTAGCAGTGCTGGCTCATGTTTAGCCTAGCACTGACCAGCAATTCCATATTCTTTCCCTCTCTGCAGCTTTCCAGCCACTTTGCTCCAAGCCTGTAGCGTTGCCTAGGATTATGACCTAAGTGCAGGGCCCGATACTTGGTCTTGTTGAACTTCATCCCATTGGCCTCAGATCATCAATCCAACCTGTCCAGATCCCTCAGAATGGCCTTCCTGCACTTCCCCACAGCTTGGTGTTCTCTGCTAACTTACTGAGGATGCACTCAGTGCCATCATCCAGATCATGAGTAATTAAACAAGACAGGCCCAAATACTGACCCTTGGGGACCAGTAGCCAGCTAGATTTAATTCCATTCACCACCACTCTCTAGGCTCAGCCTTCCATCCAGCTCTTCATCCAGCAGAGTGTACCTGACCAAGACATGGGCTGCCAGCCTCTCCAGATAACTGGAGAAAGGATGGAGTTTCACATAAAGAAAGTGATATAAAAGGTGACATTCACTGCTGTACAGAGGGCCCACAGGAGCCCTATTCCGTATTTGAAAAAGAGTTTCATTTGATAGTTAAAGGTGGTGAATATCATATACCATGGTAGGGAGCTAATGAATAAGCAGGCTGCTTGTCTCAATATAATTAGTTAAATGTCACATCATGTGTTAAACAACAAATCCTTCTGACGCATATGTAGTATGCTCTCTGAGGTCTCTGAATGACTATTCTGAGAAACACAGGTTTACATCTGAGACCCTAAACCATATGCTTTACGATCAAATGAATACTAAAGCAGTATTTACATATCAGTAAATCTGAATTTTTAGGGTGTCTTTGGGAATAGTCTCTTTGTGAGTTGTGATAGGTATACATATAAAATTCTACAAAAAATTGTCACAGCTTGTTTTTCTTAGAGATGGATGTCAACAACCTGCTCCAGAATGTGTTATTTTTTGGGCTGCACCTTAATATGACATTCATTTTCTTGATCATGTAACACCTCAATCTTTGGCAAACATGGGCAATTTATATCAAAGGAATTGTATAACATCTAATTGGAGCACTTTCTGGAATCCTTTACACATTACAGTAACATTTGCAGGAAGTTTCAATATGAAAAGCCCATTTATGCTCTTCTTACTTCACTGCAATATACATATGAATGTACTATGGAAAAAAAATATTTAATAAATAGCAATATATAGTTTCCTTTTTCAGTCGATAGGCATAAATGGGTGTATCGGATCACATGGCAACTTAAGGCAGATAACTAGATGAATTTTTTGCTGATGCTAGAACAGCAGGAAACATGAGTCTTTGCTTTGGTTTGGTTTATCCTGACTTCTGATGTTCATGTGATGTAAATGTGCTCATAGGCATGTGTTCTCTCATTGCTTGGTACTTCAGCAGAACATGAGAGGCACAGCATCAGACTTATTATGTAACACGTGCACTGAACTAGGAGATGTCTTACTCAGACATAAGTATTAAACATTCTCAGAGAATTTAAAAGACAAGCAAGGAACTTCTTAGGACAATATCCATTTTTATGCATATTTTGAAATAATTTACAAACTCTTGGTTAGTATTCACCGTGTAAATAAAGCTCTGCTAATGTTGAACAGACCTTCTTGCATGTGCTATCTACAACAGCTTCTATATATTTCTGTCTGTCACGTGGAGGAAACAGAAAATACCTCAACTGCAAACTTCCAGCTATCTTTAGATTGATCCTGGGAAAGCGGTTTTGTGCTGATCTTTGATCTTTATTTAAAATGTAAATGCTTACCCATCTTTGACAAACAGAAATGATGCATGAAATCTATCTTCTGAACAAGCTACCTTTTAAAACATTTTAATGGAAAGAGACTGACAGAAAATGAATATTGCTCCAGATTCATTGTCTTTGAACAAACTAACAGTAAAGAATGAAAGATTGTTTTATTAGAAGGGAGTTAGGAAATAAGGAAATATAAGCAACTTACTCTCCACATAAAAAATATTTGAAGTACAAATAATAACTAATCTATTTTTGTAGATTATGATAAAACTAAATAACATAAATGGATGATAATACCTTGCTCTTATTACACACCTGTGGTGGCCCACTCAGCAGCAGCCTCCTCGGGTGAAAGGTGTCCATTCTGCCCTCATTTCTATTATTGTAGTCCATATGGATTGGCTTGGGCACTGTCCATTGGCGGTAGTATAGAGACTGCTCCGTGCAAGTCATCATCTTACTCATAAGAGGACGAAAAGAACTCGCCCACATCACAGAGTGGTAAGGCAAGAGGGAAGATGATTTGGGAAGTCCACTGCTGTCCGTAGAGGTAATAATGTCATAAACCAGTTTGGGCAGGAAAACTATGGGAGGCTGTTTTGATGATTTAGTCATGGAGCATTGAGAGGTCTGTAAGATGAAGGAGTTATGAGTAGGTGCAGAGGATGAAGAAGAGGAAGAGAAAGGTGAGGCGGATGAGGAGGTGATGGAAATTTGGGCACTTTTTATGTTTTGTTTCGTATCAAGTTGTTCATTTCCCGGTGGTAAGTGTTTGCTGATTGTTGTTTGTGCCCCCTTGTCTACCTTCTGCTTCTGCCTTTCATGGTTATTTGTAGTTTCTTCAGTGCTGTTACTTAGGACTTGCTGGGGGGATTTTGCTCTGTCTCCTCCTGTTACTAAAGGAGGAGATGGCTCACTGCAGAATGCTGTAACTAAAAGAAAAATTATATTTCAATATAATATAATATTTCAATGTAAGTGCAATAATCCCGGCTAGTCAATGACAGTGAAACACTGAAAAATGGCTTAGATACAGTACCTGTCAAATAATGCAACCCCACCCCTGTTCCTGCTATCTTTCAGCTTACTCATACAGAAAGTCTTAACGAGATTAGTTGGGAGTATTTGTCTAAATGCAGCAAGTGCCTTTCCAAGATCTTATGATCATAGGAAAGACGTGATTGACCTGTCCTTTCCTCATCCATTCTCTTTTTGAGTAGGAAGTTCATCAGATACCCTCATCACTACAGACCACTATAAAATTCTGTAAACTTTTGTTTAAAAGGGTCAAAGAAAATTAGTACTCATGGGGGCTCCTACCCCATCAAACTACAGAAATGTCCACACAGAACCAGTCCTCAGCTCTGAGTCAGCTCCGATTCCACACTCATGTTTGTGACACTGAAACACTTAGCCTGACATAATATAACCCAGCTCTCAAGACTCTGGTGCTATGAACCCATCCACACAGCCTTTAGTCAGCTCAGAGCAGAAACTGAACACACCAAGACTGGCCTTGACTATCACATAGATATTGCTCACAGCTCTTTGCTAATTCTCTGAAAGTGGTGTACTTTTATTTATATATTCTAAATATAGTGATTTTTTGAGAGTTTAAAGCTTCATTTTAAGTGGCTCTGAGCATCTTTAATCTCCATAACCTCCAAAAAAGAGATGCAAAGGAGATGCAGTCCTCAGAGCAGACTGAAAACTGGCTCAGGAATCAGTCTCCTAAAGTTAATAAGAATGTCTTTCTGAAGCTGGACATAGATAAAAGCAGCTTTCCATTCCTATGAAAACAAAAGTCTGTGTTCTCAAATAAACAAACAAAAAAAAGCAAGAAACACAAATTTTGAACTAATAAAACAGTCTGTAGTTTCTCTTGGTCTCAAGAAACTGTAAGAGATTCTAGTTGCAGATATTAATCTAAAGCAGCCACCAAATGGCATTTGCGATGAAAATGAAAGAAATCATCAGCAGTAGGAATGGTTTCAAGAAACCACTGTAACATCCTGCAGAATATCAGTATCCCGCAGCACAAGGAAAAAAGGAAAAGAAAGAGAAAAGAGAAAAAAAAAGATTTGTTTAACCACAGGCAAATTCGGGCCACGCAGGCCATATGGATCCTGCGAAACTGAAGAACAGACTAACTCTAAAGAGGAAAAAAACATTTTTAATATTAAAGTGGTTAAAAATCTTAAAAATGTCTTCAGATCTTGTCTTTTTCTTTCGTTTTGTAACCACCACTGTGCCTGTAGTGAAGAAACCATGGCTAAATATGCATGTCAGCATCGTGAAAACTACAAGCAGATCAAAAAGAAGGTAATGTGACTGAAAAGCAGCAATATGTTTTGAAAAGCTGCAGGACATTGTAACACCTACATAACAGTTTGTCTTCTGAACTTTCAGTCAACTCTCCCCCTAATATTATCTGCATTGAAAAGCATGCAAATAAACTTATCAGACAAGAAGCTCAGGTAGTTCCCAACATTGCTACATGCTTTATGCATCAATTTGCAGATTAAAAAGGAAACAAAGATTTAAGAAAAAAGATCCACCTCCAAAGGAGCTTCCAAACAGTGCAGATTCAATGACTGGACATTCCAGAGAAAAACAAAAAAGATAAAAACACAAACAAGACTGAGAATTCTTTTCTTCCTATGGATTTTCAAAAGATTATTTAAAACTGTTAAATTGTCATAGCTTCAGCAAACACACTCAGTACTACTAACTGAGGATTCAAACCTAAGTGTCACACATTAAAGGAGTGCCTGTTTTAGACACCCTGTCCTATGATTACTTTCCAAGCAAGAAATCATCTACTTGTATTTAAGAAGCCTGATTCTAAATTACTTTTTTAGAAGTTACCTATAATGACCTCATTAAAATAGGCCTTGCTGAGTTATTTATGCCTTTTTTTCTTTCTCTAACAAGCTGAACAAAAAGTGTTTTTTCTATCCTAAATAGAGCTTAATAGAGATAAACTTAAGGACTTACTGGAAGCTTTCGAAGAGAGAGATGAAGATGCAGAGTCATGAGAATGAGATCTTTCTCTTTTCATAGGACTTCTCTTTTCTGAAGTAGAACCTGTTTCATGAATAGTAGCAGAGGAAAACAAAAACAAAGCATAATTAAAGTAATCCTGTAAGAAGCAGTGGCTATATTGTTGAAATAAGGAAGAGTACACAAGTTTGTATGGGACCCTGGGCAGCCAGGTCTGGTGTGTGGCAACCCTGCCCACGGCAGGGGGTTGGAACTGGATAGTCTTTAAGGTTCCTTCCAACCTAAGCCATGATTCTATGATTTGTCTGGATTGTGTCCTCCTTCTGACACTGTATTCAATGCGTTCCTACCATGCAGCACTGGATCAACCTATAATATAATCTAATTATGCTAAACTGCAGTAAACTTACAAAATCAATTCTGCTGCCAGGAGCAGACACGTCACAACTGTGTTTTACCTTTAATACCCATCCAGTATCAGTGAAACTAATTGACAAAGAGCTCTGTTTTGTCAGTGGATTATGAACTACCTCCTCTCCTACTCATTACACAACAGCTTTATGGATAAATTATATCTCAGCTTTTGATGATGACAGTCCCTTGAGGGCATTTGCCTGAGGTTCCAAACTTAGGCTTACATGCCAAAATGCTTTTATTTCATGCAGCTTAGCAATAATAAACAGAGGCAAAAAGCACTGCACTAAGTCTATCATCTTAGCTGATGTTCTAAATTGGACTCCACAGGAGCATACCACACTTCACAGACCAGGAGAGCAGCCTTATAACTCAGATGCCTAACCTCAGTGCATATTTGACTCAAACTACACCAAGCTACTTCAACTAAACAGACAGAAATATTCATCACACCTAAGGTAGGCCTCTCTTAAGAAATAATAACCTCACCAACTCTACCATTTCAATGAGTTCAAAGACAGACAATACACAGGAAAACTTGAAACCCATTTCTAATTTCCTACTATATCACATTTTTCTAATATATCACATGTATTTTTCTAATACAAAGCAATCACTTTACACCTCTTATTGTCAGTGGTAGTAGTACCTTCTGTTGCTATTTCTTCATCTTCATTATCAGTGCTGCTTAGTTTCTCTGGGTCGCTTTCTAACACATCATTCACAACTGCTTTCTCGGTGTGAATTTCTGAGCTCACAAAGTATGCTGCCAAACCAAGCTCTTGCTCCAAGGTTGTCCTTACTAAAGAAGATGAATTTATTAAACGTAGGTCACAGTATCTCAGTGATCTGGAGAGAAACAGATGAGATAGTATGAAAACTCACTGTACTCTATTTAGTATGAAAACTCACTGTACTCTATTTCTTTTCCAGACACAGCCAAAGGGGAATATTTTTTACATTCTGCTTAAGCTATGTATGAGATAGAACAAGGTAGATCTTTGGTGTTTAATAAGTTTTCCATTATGGTACATACGATTTTTTCTTATTCTTAATCCAGTTAAGCAGTTTAATCTGGTGCACTGAACGTTAGCAACAGTACAGGAAAAAAAAGTATCATTTTGGATTCAATTGAACAAACAAAAACATTTAGTGCTATTTTGGTGGTCCTAGGGCATCTTGTTTGCCTTCCAGCTTCAGCCTCAGAAGGCACAGACCTCTCCATATGCCCTGCTGGATATACACCAGTACCCTGCAGATATCTCAGCTACCTTGAGGTATCTAAAGTAGCTATAGATACTTCTTCTTTACATACACTTATGCCATGACAACTCATAATATTTTTAAGTTGCGTGTATCTTGCTATAAGCAGGAGATCATTACTAATAATGTTTTTTTATTTATAATATAAAAATTTACAAAAAAAATGGAAAAGAAGCATCTTGACACTGAAATGTTTTCTTCCCCGCAAGTATTTAAACAGTTAATTTTTAGCCATTCAATAAGCAATAGATAAAGAACTCCCACTGAAAAAATACCAGATCTACTTACCGTGGTAAAGACTCCCCTTGTGGATCCATACCACTAAATATTAATATACAGGGCAAACCTTCCAGTTCCAAATAGGTCTGTGGCCTCCAATCTACGTCTTCAATTTTCTGCCAGACCTGCATAAGAGACACTATTGAATATACTGATATGGCACAAATGAACACACATTTTATTATCCACTGTTTGAATTTTGTATGGTGGATGGATGTTCCACCAAAGTAAGCCACATGGCAGAGCCAGTGAGTTACAGGTAGCAATCTGCCTGATGTAAACCTGAGGAGATCAGGACAGTATGTCCTGGTCTGAAAAGTCTCCCTGTCTCCCAGCTGCATAGCACTAGGGCTAGGGCATACATGGATAGAGTGGATATGGTACATCAGGCAATAAAGACGAGTAGGAGCTTCTGGGGAGAGAAGGGGTTGCTTCTTGTGGTAGATAAATTACAGGTGTTTGAGTCCAAGAATGGAAATGAGCAAGGAATGAGGCTATTTTCACCTTGGAGGAATAGCACGAAGCTGGAAGTACTGAAGTTTTGAATACGCACATTACACTGTCCTCACTTAATACCCCCTGAAGCCTCCTACTCTTCACAAAAGTTGTCAATTTTCCAAATAATGTGATGAGAAATTTGATAACTAGTTCTGTCATTTAAATGTTTAGCATCAGATTATACTGCTTTACTCACACCGGCCAATACTTTCTGCTGTGAGACTGACCTACAGATAAGGAATACACAGCAGGAACAACAGTATGATAGTTCCGCTTCTGCCATTTGTACACTTATTACCACTATTGTGCATGACAAATAGGATGTGATTTAGAATACTGATTTTTCAGAAAAAGTTATTCATGACACAGTAAGGTGAGAATTAGGCCCTGGATGTCAAATGACTGTCTAACACATCAAGTTAAGCACAGAACAGTGTAACATACATTTTTTGCTTTAGCAAACAGATGGCAATGTTATGAAGAGAAAGAAAATATCAGAGCCTTTTGTTACACAGATGAGTCAAGATTCTGGACCTAAAGGGTATAAATGAATCTTTGAAATAACACACGGTCCAGAAAGAATTAAGTACCGGGCTGTGAATTCCAGACCCATAGCCAGCGTAACCAATTTGGTGCCTTTATGCCATCTGCTGGTGAGAAGAATAATATAAATCTTCCCTGAAGAAAATCTGTGCAACAATGACTTTGAGAGAAAATTGTGACAGTTCTAAATGTCTGTTTTCCCTATTGCTATACATAAAAGCAGTTCAGCTGTTTGGAAGGCTTGCTGCAGGAAGCCAAGCTCTAGCTCTATCGGTTAATATTCAATTGAGTAACCAGAACATAACCATTGGTAGGACAGTAAAGGAATCACAGATTATTTGTCTAAAGTCAAAAGTCGTGCTCCTTGCAGTAGAGTTTTTCTAGTAAGAACCACACTTCAGCTCATGACCATCTCTCTCACCAACAGACTCCCCATCTACCCATCTAATGAATCTTCCCAGTATATGTCATTCTGCAAGTTACCTTTAGTTGCTCCACAAAGTGCTTCCCTATAGTGATTCCAGAATTAGGATTTCCCAAGATTATTTCAAAGTTATCTTCAAGGGCTAGTCTTTCCCTTACATTATACAGACGTTCATATGCCACTGCAGCCAGTGGGGTACATGGAATTCTCAACACTACCATGAGGCCATGACCACTAGGACACTGTCTTGAAGAGTTTATTAGGTTTTGGGTGATTTCCAGAGTTTCAACTGAGGTGTAATTCTTCATCTGAGAAAGACCACACACTGCCATCATAGCTGCAGAGTAGTGTTGTATGAGGACAAAAGTCCTTATCACTGCACTGTGTAATCTGGGAAACCTGAAATAAAGGGTGAATTAAATAGTGAAGTATTAAAGTGAAAAAGCTAATGTTCTCCAAAATATAGTAAACTCAGGACTTTCTCCTGTAAAGAACCCTTCACATTTACTGTCCAAAATTACAGTTTGATAGTCTTTGCATTAACACATTATTTCACAGTCAGAACTGAAGTTGTATCTCTATTGCTCAGTAAGGATTTAATAAGCAAGTAGTTCAGCAATGTTACATCACTTCAAGTTATCAATACTTTGCTGCTGCTAGAAAATTTGTCACAGAATATTTGCTAATGCACTCAGCAATACCATCAATCAGAATGGATGCACTCATCAATGACAACAGTACTTTTTATGACTTTATCATTAGGGTTTTTTCTGTTGCGTTCTTACTAAAGCTGTGAATCAACTCACTCTTTATTCCAAGAGGACTGAATATGTAGGCAGCATTCAATGAGCACTCCAAGTTTCCAAGCCCAGGTACACCCTGCTTTAATGCCCACTCTATGAGAGGGAGAGATGTGGAAATGTAATAGCTGCCTTTGCTCTGGTTTTCACAAAAATGAAACCCAGGTGCACAGTACAAAGAGGAACTATGGCCTGCTCAGAAAAGTGCCTGATGTGTGTGATCAGAGCTCCATGTCACCCTGTAGGAAATGCCAGTAGCAAAGCATGGACATGCTCATTCTCTCAGTTAGCAATACACATTTGCAAGACTCTATTCATCCTGTCTTAAACTTCTTACAGACTCCAATGATATCATCCACAGTTGCATGCCTTCACGTAATATGTCATTACTCTTTTGCAGTGGCTCCATAATTGCTGTTGATACATTTTCAAGCTAGGATGATCCTCTTAAAATTTTTACCACTGATTTAAGTACACAAAATATAGTGATATACCTCCTTCCCTTCGTGGTCTTTCTATACAGCATACAAAAAATGATACATTAAAAAAAATCAGCTAAGGCCAACAAGTGATAATATTGGACTAAAGTTACATTTGAAATCACATGATACCCTCTACTGTAACCAAGTACACACACTAATATGGGCTGAACAGTGTACAAGTTTATCTAATGAATTCATCTGAACTGATTAGATTATAGGCCAAATATATACTAAAAAAAAGATGAGAGGATAAAATAAGAACAAAAGAAACAATTTGTGAGACAGTGAGACAAAAAAAAAACGCATCAGGTTTCTAGCTAGTAACTCAAGACACTAGAATATGCTCCCTAAATTTCCTTCATTAAACTAAGGATTGTACCATACCTCTTTCCCAGAGCCATGACCATTGCTTCAAAAGAGCTGTCATACCGAAGCAGTGGGATACTATGCCCAGAGAGGGTGGATTCAATGAATTCTGACAGTCCAAAGTATTTCTTGTTTTCATGATATAAATCTACACCCTAAGAGAAAGCAATACAATTTTAAAGGTAAGAACTACCAATTATTAATTTATAATTGATTAATCACTGATATCTGCAGTCACATTCTATAATAAGCATACATATATTCAGGCACATAATAATATACAGAGAGAAAGAAAAAGTTGATTTTGGAGAGAAAAGAAGTTATACTCCATTTTTCCCTGTTTCTCTCCTCTCTCCCCATATAAACATACAGACAGAAAATTTATGTAGGTAAAAATATGTGAAGAAAATTCATGTATCTATTTATATTTATGCAGTAATGCACTAGAAACAGATTTTCAGATGATTCCTATCTATTTAACTCAAAGGTTTATAGCAGTTACTAGAGTTTATAAGAGATATAAAAGCTATTAAGAAAAAAAAGCAAGAAATGACAGGAGAAGCAAAGGGAAAAAAGAACTTGACGTAGACTGACATAAGGGATATCATGCAAACTTCACTCAGTGCACACAAAAATTATCAGGCCTCCAGAGTTTCACCAAGTATATAAATGTAAAATAACTCATGAAAAGCTCACAAAATCACCTCAGAGCATCCATCTTACATTGCTGTATGAAGAAGGCCAGTGGATCTCATTGTAAGGGCTGATGTGAGTGTGCTGTGTCTGCAGCGCATAGGGAAAGGAAGTCACATGGAGCGTCACAATGTTGGGCGCCTCTTTCACCTCCCTGCAGTTCAACAGTCTATCAACAAGTCCCGTAGACAGTTCTGTCTGAGGATAAAGGCTATGCATAGCACTGCAAAACAGAAACCCAAAACTCTCCAAAGCCATTGGTGCAAGGGAGATGTGAAATCAAAGTTAAATGCATACAGGGGCTTAAGACTCTATTCATTACCCTGATTTAGTTGTATGGAAGGACAGGAAAAGAAACACGTTATTTCACTGCAGCTGAAAATTTCTTTAAGTCTGGTTAACTCTATAGCTAGCAAATTATCAGTCTCTTACAGCCACCAGCATATGAAAAGATGAAAGGAAGCTGACATTATGGCAGTTATTAATGATCATGCACTTCTCTGCTAAATTTAGCCAGATTGTTAGTGCTGCTCTTGAGAAAATATAATTCTTACCTACAAAAAACAAGATGATAGAAAATGACAGACTGTAAGCAACTATAGTGGAAAGAAACGGAGAAAGTACATGTAACAGAATTAGTACAATAAAGATTAGTCATTGTTAGGGCAAATGCCAGTCTCACAGGACATCTGCAATCAACTTCTTCCTCCAGTTTAACACATCATTCTAAATTCACGCATTTACCTGCAGGGACTAAGTTACAAGCTTCTGCACTGCAAGTTGCTGTCATCAACAAAGAGAGGCAGGTAACTCCAGAAAATGTTTGTGCCTACTCATGACCTCTCAGCCTTCAGAAATGATTGTACATCTGCTGTGACTATGTGGGCAATCCCAGGCAATTAAATTCCTGTTATAGACACTTCATTTAACTGACGTCAATGAAGGGGCATGAATCCTCCTGTACAGAATAATCTCTTCAATATTTGTCCCTTACGTATCTTTATAAAATAAAAGGAAAAAATATCAGAGCTAAGTAGCTATAAAGGTAAATCCCTACCACTCAGGGATGTAACATGAATAAATGCTGTA
This sequence comes from Pavo muticus, assembly GCA_016647715.1. Classification (NCBI taxonomy): domain Eukaryota; kingdom Metazoa; phylum Chordata; class Aves; order Galliformes; family Phasianidae; genus Pavo; species Pavo muticus. The sequence goes on from JACDJE010000374.1 coordinate 827,497, forward strand.
AAGGGTGTAATAATTCATATAAGTGTCTAAGATATAGAGAAGTTGAACTGGAAACCCTCACATATGCAAAAATAAAGTCTTGGTGAAAAATAAAGGTTCTTAACCACTGTGAAAGCCAAAACCTTGTCATTTCATTTGCAAGCAAAACTCAAGTGTTTTTGGTTTCAGAAACACCACCATGATACCGAAGATGGAAAGAATATGGTAGTGTTCCTGGAAGGTAGTATATTCTCCCATTTCTCCAGTGTCTCAGGGGCAAGAAAGCAAAAGCAGCTCATTTTCTCAACAGGCAGACTGCTGAAAAGCCAAGGAAACAGTGCTCTGTGAGGAAGGAAATGAGCTGTGCAAGGGAACTAATGGAGAATGTGGTCAACATGAGATGTGATTCTCAACAGAAGAAAAAAACACAGCAGTGGAAAATTTCCAATCTGTTAAAAAACAGAGCAGCACTAGTTGTCCAGCCTGTGGAGGGTTTTGCACATTCTACAGCCCAGAGGAAACTGACATTATCCCAGAGGATAATGAATTTTGTGCTTTTCCACAGGAAGCTTTCTTCTGAGCAGATGACACCGAGACAGAAAAATAATAGCTGTGGCTGAAAGAAGATGGGTGAGCAAGGAATACTTGAACTGCAATGTTCCAGTATAGCATAATATAATATGCAGAATAAGTATGAAGGGACTTAAAAGAAAACATGCTTATTCAATGCACAGGAAGACAAAGTCAGCAAAGATGTGAACAGATGAAGGAAGACAAGTCATAAATCTGATCTTAAGAGTTAATGAGAACAGAAAATTTTTCTCAAAAAGCAAGTTTGAGTATTCTCACCTCATTAGATCCCAGTGTGCATGATCGTGGATTAGGACAAACAGTGTGTGTGGATTCTGCATAGAGTTTTGCAGAAAGACTTTGAACTTAATCTGGGCTTCTGCATCTAGTTTCAGAACATACTGCTCCACCTTCTGCTTTGTAAGATGCTGCTTCTCCAACCCAAGTTCTAATAAAATGCCTAGAAAAAAATGGAACAAATGTCAGGATCTCCAGATACAAATGCTTTCAGTGGTTTCCTGTAAATCCAGCTAATAAAGCTAACTAATGAGCACCTGAATGCCAGAGATGAAACAAAGTCTGCTGATAAGTCACTTCAGAGGGTGGAACACAAATCAAGAAATCAATTTTCTCAAAGGAACCCAAATCAAGGTTTTGAGTGCTGGAGTCAGCAATTGAGCAAATATGAGACAGCAGTTTCTGAGCTACTGCCAGCTGGAATGGTCGAATCTGATGTCGTTCAATCTCATAACCTAGAAGAAGACAAAATTCTTTTTATATATTCACCAAAAGTGTAATCTAGTGTAAAATTGTACAGCCTGGAAAAGAATAACTGGTCTATTCTTCAAGGAGTCAGAGTTCTATTTTAGGAAAATCTACACAGAACATGCAAAGAAAACTTTCTGCACTTGGGCATTTTATTCCTGCAAGTCTCTTAAGTATTTAAGAGCTGAAGTTGGACTTGTGCAGTAACATTCTTCTACCAAGGAAGTAAGATTTAAAGCTTCAAGGAGTACAGTTCTCATGGAATGAAGCTGAGCATCCACCAGTGTAAATCTGGATATCCCAAAACATGAGTTCACGATCACCTCAGAACAGGATTCTTCAAGAGGCCAGGACTCTGCCCAGGTACTAACTGCACACCTAAAGAGCTACTCTCAAGCATCCGACTCTATTACCTTTTCAGAAAATCCTCCTTACTTGTACACACAGCTGCTCCTGTTCCGTTCGCTGCTGTTGATTTATTTGCTGAAGCAGACAGTGATGAAGAGATGTGCCCTTGGTTTTCCTGATAAAATTTCTCCAGCAAAAGATCGATGTCACCTTCTATCAAATGGAAAGGAGAGTGGTAAAAACATCCAGGTTGATTACAGCTGTACTTCATGCTGACTTTCTTTAGTAGATCTCAAAGAGCTTTGTGTATGCAAGGTAGTTGTGCTGTCCTTGGCTTATTGGGTATTTTGTACACTAATGCTATCGTTAGTTTCCATTGCATTATTTTTTTTCAGCTTATTACTAATAAAATGCACATCAGGCTAAGGAATGACAGATCAGCTCTGCAGACCTTTGCTTAGGACATTTAGAGAATGTAGTAGAAAACTAGCTTGAAGGTTGTGACCTAAATCAGCAAAGACAAACACCTGAACATAACCTAGTGTATGTCCTCACCACTGTAGCTATTTGTACTGTTCACTAATAAGGATTAGAGGAAGCCTTTGAAAATCTGATGCAAAGCATAGGTACTATTAAATCTTTAACATTTTTTGAGACAAAGAAAGAAAAATAGTTTTCAATAAAGTAGACAGAGAAATGAGTTTTTTACACAATATTGAAGCAAGCAAGGTATGTTTTACTGAGCTAAGTACACCTGCAAATACATCCTGTTCTGTTTAGCAGGCACCCTGCTCACAGATAATAGCTATTCAGAGAAAACAGCGTGTCTGTCCTGAGTACTTAATATTTTCTCAGGAGTTGAAAAGATGTTTGTACATGTCTGCAAATGATATTAGAATGGCAGGGTCTGCTCCGTGAAGTGCAATCCAGTGGATGTAGATGGCAGCTCCTTTCAGGATGTTCATTTACTTGTTCTGCTCAAACAATAGTAAGAGTTATTTGAGAATCATAACTCAAAAATACTAGGAACAGAGACACCAACGTAACTGCATGATGGCTCTAGCAAGACAGGTGTCTCTTCAGTGACTAGTGAAAATATCGTATATTCAGAAAGCATTCTTGCCTTCTAAGTGCAGATTTCACAATGCGATGTGAATGGTGAAGAGGACTGTGAAATGCATTAGTACTGACAAGTATGCTGCATTTGCTCTAGTGGTGTGATACAGTTATATTTTCCACATGGCTGGATCAATCCACAGGAAACCTTGCCTGTAGTAATCCTCAATGTACTCAGTTAAAAATGATCCTGTAGAGCTGGCTCTGCAGTTATCTTCCCTTTCCAATGCATCAAGATCAAGTTCACAGTATGACTTCCTTCCTTCAGTAAAATAATTCTGGTCTACCACAGTCCAAATGAATCATGTGCTTGGGGCAAAAGAATTTATCCATTCATATGCATATGGGCTTGTATATTATATAGATGGATCTGCGTTGCTAAAAATAACATGTTCAACTTCTTGCTGGCACATTTTTATGAATCTAAGGGATTTTAGAAACTGACACTTCTAGGAGGAATTGCAATTCAAATGTACTTTCACAACTTTGTCCTGTATTTTTTATGCATTTGTAATAATGTCTTGCCTCAGGGAAGCACGAACACAGCTACTTTCACTCACTAAAAAGACCGAGACTTGGAAATATGCGTATTTACAGCATATTATGTACCTGGGCAGAGGGTGCTGAAGAAGGACCCCAGAGATTCCACTTTGCCTGTGACCAGCTGATAGTTTACTTCTTTTTGGTAGTCTGAAGGAGTGAGCATGCCCTCAGACAGAACTCTTGCCTGATACTTTCCTAAAAGACAAAAAAGTCATTTTGAAAGCACTTCAAACTACACTAAAAACATTATAAGTCATAATAAAAACACCTCCCAGCTAAATGAATCCTCTCCTGACAAAAAACGAAGGCCAAGATGAGATTTTTTTTCTCTCTTATACAAGTATGTACCATGTTTGTTGAAGGCAGTAAGGTTGAAAGAGCATAGTATAAAAGCTGAGAAAATGTTCAATCTTCTGCTCACAGTAATACCTCAGTCACACAGAGCAGAAAAGCATTATGCACTGTCCGCTGTTAGTTTTCTATTATTTGTTCGTAGTAGTGCCTTTGTAAGGACACAGCTAATGCAGGCAGAATGGGATTACTGGGGGGAGATCCAACTGTGCAACAGCACCTTGAGTTCATCAAAACCCATTAAGTCTTGGTCACGGCTCTTTTTTCTGAGGCAGCTTATTGAAAATCCTCATAGTATGGGATGACTCTGTTTTGCCTGGAGAAACTCTTAAGATCTTACCTGTTATCACAATGCAGGAATCAATGGCTCGATTTCTGCTAGCACAGATGATCACCACGTAGTTTGTCTTTATTAATTTTCCTTCGATGAGCAGCTTAAACATTTCTGAAAGCCCTTCAGCCAGAGAGTAGCTGCATTCAATGATGTGGACGCTGTCATTACAGGAGCTGGCTGCCAGCCCTGCCAGCCAGGGGAGCTGGGCTGAGGTCACTGGGGCGATCTGGCTGGGCACTTGAGGAAAGGTCTGTGGAATCATCTGTTGGTACTGACGGATTTCAGATAGGTGTGATTCTCGCCAAGAACGCATGAATATTTGTTCCAAATCCTCAATCAGAGGGACTTGGTCTGAAGCTAAAAAAAAATTAAGAGGAAAATGCTCATATTATGAAAAAATTTAACAAAGCTGTTGAGTTAAAAAGGCTTTTTTAAAAAAAAAAAAATGTGCTTTTTTTAAGAGACGGTTGTGTTTCAGATTTATGCATGCATGGCTATGGCCATTAGAAGATGTGAATAGTATCTTTCATTTTGAAGTGTCTTTGTGAGACTCAAATAAAGCTGCTGTAATTGGAGCCTGACTATCAGTTATTAGAAACATTTAAGCATTTGAGAACTGCCTATGTCAATATAATAATATTATTTTTTTATTATGGTCTATATGCAAGAGCAAGGAATTACAGTTGTTTTCCTTTTTTTTTTTTTTTTTTTTTTCAGTTGCTGAGATCCCCTCTTATAGGAAAGTACAAACTTTGCATCATAATATTCTTATTCTAAGTTTGGTCTTCAGGAACAACTAATTATATAGTTTTAGAAAATCATCTTACCTAGCTGAACAAGGTAGTAAACAGTCAACAAGAGCTGCATCTCTTCTGAAATAGGCTGTATTGTCGGGGCACCATACTGTTCATATGCTCTAGATAAAGACTGTGAATTTCTGTAACAGGTATACAGCAGAGGACTCACTATCACATCATTAATGTTCCCGCAAAGATATGGGAAGTTTCCATGACCTTAGAAATAAACAACGTTTGTACATATCACATTAATTTCATACTTTAAAAGTTTTAATAGTAGATATTTCCAAAATGAGAGCTTTAGCATTGTTTAGCAGTTGGATTTATCTTTATATATTTTAAAAAAAAAAAAAAAAAAAAAGACCTGAGATCTTGTTGAGGGGTTGGGTTTTTTTACCTTTAAAAATAACTGGCTTTGCTTTACAGAATTTCAGCAGGTTGTCAGGAACTGAGACAGGTTCTCCTGAGCCCACCATTGGAGATGAGGCTGGCCCCACCAAAGCAGAATGCGGTAGAGATGATAGGCTTCCTCCGTCTAAAAGTTTATACATAATATCTCTGGAGTGAGATCTAGTAATTGTTTCCTCAATGAAAAGTTAATCAACATCATCTTATATACACATTTAGTATAAGTGTTACATACTTGCAGTGGTGACACCACACATTTCATGATCTGTTACCACAACCCTTACTATGCTTATTTTCTTGAGACTTAATCGTATTGAGCATTGAACATGCATCCAAAGATTTTGAAATATTTATAAGTAAACACTTCACGGTCTGGATGCATGAATATAGAGATATACATGATACCAAAGCAAAGCTAGGATTTGAGGGCCTTGTATGATATAATTAGTTTCATTGATTCTAAGTAAGATTTTTTGGTAGATAAAAAAATTAAGATTCAGCATTTGTTCAAAACTAATTTCTCTGTGGTAATTTTAATTTAAACAGTAGCATACTAAAAGAAAACGTTGTGCTGAAAGTTGGTTTGTTTCAGTGCACGTCACTTTAGTCTGTATCTAGACTATAAAATTCAAGAAAGGGCCAAGAACACTGTGACAAATGAGTGAAACAAGAGATGGTATCAAGCTTGGTATCTGAGTTCTGACACTATAAAGTCCCAAAGATGTTTAGATGTCTAAAAATGGACATAAGTACTTGTTGCAGTTTATTGACTCAATGAGTGGATTCTAATGAGATTTAAGTCCAGATACTCAAAGGGGAATCAACAAAACTGAAGAACATAATTCTGAAAATGAAGGTATCGAACGCCTTTCAAAACTCTTCTGAGAATCTGTGCATGTCTTTAAAATATTGCCTCTTTTCCCCCATTATATTCTGTATAATGAAATGAACATCACCATTACCCTGGGTACAGCTTACCATTTTTAATTCTATTCGGAGCCTGTGGGTTGAGCGGCAAGCTCCAAGTTTCAGCAGACGATGGAGACTCTGGCGACCAACCTTTATGGCGTTTTTTTGGAGGCCCTGAATTTGTCAAAGTGCCTGAATAACAATAATATTTCAGAAAAGTATTAGAATACATTTTATTCATTTCTGTGCGTGATAATTCAGCACGTGCTGATGGACTGAATTGAGCACTAAGTACTGTGGTAGACAAGGTTGACTCCATGAGTATAATCATTGCTTATTGGTTTTCGTATTACTTTGCTATCTTCTGCATAAAGACCTAGGAACTTTCTGGGGCAGAGACCTGTTAAGCTTTACCTATTTTATACCAATGTTTACTCTGAATTAAAAGCAATATACAAAAATGAGACATACTAAGAACACTTATGTTAATACTTTGAAGCCAATGTGGGCACCTTGCGCCTTCTATTTCCAAACCCACAATACTGTGTTTCATGTAACATAATGTTAAAAAATATTTTCACAGGTTTCAGTGCAATATTAATAAAGATCTGTGCTCTTTTCAACATTTTTTTCCACTGTCAAAGTTTTTGTACTTCCCACTCGCATAATCTTTGGCTTAATAATAATCCTTATTAACTCAAAGCAAATGACCTGCACATTCCATCTATTCATCATTAGCTCCAACATCTTTGTCTGTAAAACCATAACCATATTTCTCACAGTTTTCCTGGGAGCCCATTGCAATTAAATTCTTCAGTCTCTTGTTACTTTCTTCAGTCATCTTGTGCACTCCTGCAAAATCCTAAATGATAAGTTCCCACTAACATCAAGTACTTCTAATCATTTCTAATTATTGTCCATAGTTGCCCAGGAATTACTCAGCATCTTGAAGAATTGAGCTGTTTCTGCTTATACACATTAATATAATATGCAAAAGCTGTAACTACTTTACACTGGCAAGTCTGTATCTCCTGGTAAAATGGTTAGACTTACAAAAAAAATCAAAATAAGAGTAAGAACTTATATTAAAAATGTTCTTGGATAAGTTTTTGAGTTTTTGTGTTGTTTTTTTTTTTTAATTTTGTTTTATTTTCACAAAAGATATTAAAGTCAAAAGTAAACCAGGAATCCTCAAATCTGGAGATCGTACATCTGCAGAACAATTTCACGTCCACGCTTTCAAAGATCACTTTTAAACTTGTACCATGTGAGGGCAGCATGTAGCCATTTGTTCTACTTATATATCTTTCTTAATTCCCTCCACAAAACCTATTCAGTGAGATCAATGCAAACACAGTATTGAAGAAACTAGACTCAGAATCCAGTCTGTACTGATTGAAAATTATATCAATTGCAAATGTAATGAAAAACTTTCAAAATCAAAAGACTTGGAAGGGAAGAGTAATTTCTATTCATGCAGATAATTATGATCATGGTATTATTTGTTCAATGTTTCTGCCAAATCCATGGAATATAGATCTTAGGGCTATTAAAGAACAAATCCATACAAGTACCTAACACCGATGGTCTTGTCAAAGCAGATAGATTGTTTTTCACCAACTGTTGTTTAGGAGATTCCTTGCCATTATAAGCTGCTGAGCCAAATGCTGCTGTTGATGGAATATGATCTATGGCTGTAGCTGGCAAGGAAAAAAATAAAGTATTTACAAGAAATGTTTCTAGATCAAGATTCCTAATTGATATAATAAAATGATCATTTACTTCAATAGAGCCATCAGGATCCATAAGAGTCACAAGAGAATATTCATTGTGAAGCTCAGAGAGATCACTTAAGCCACTATCATCGATTACCTTTTATTTATGTAAGGCTAATAGAAAAGTAAATGTTTGAGAAATCGTTGTTAATAGAAAGATATCACTCATCAGTTTGTCTTTTAATATTAAAGCTGCTTTTCTCCACTGATGCCCATACAATCCCAGCAGTAACGGGTATTCTGGTTACAATGCAAAATGTCTCTTAAAAGATAAGGTTTGCCTTAGTTATGAACAAGCTTCACATCACCTATCCATTGTATTATTTCCTAAAATTTTGTACATAAATCTGGGGGGACTATTGGACAGTGAAAAGACTTGAAAGCAAGGTTCCTTCCTTTGTTCATAAGATATTCTAAATCTATTTGATTTGTTTTATTGCACGTGGTAATGTGCTTATTTATGTCCTTCCATTCATAGAAATGCACACAAACACACACACACGGAGCACTAAGAGCACACATTAACCCAGAGCATTCTCCTTCTGCATAGTACCTGTTTGTGGAGTCCCAGGCAGAGGGTTTGGGGGAGGCTCACTTGCGGTGCTCACGGAGAGGCCTGCGCTCTCTGGTAGTTGGCACACCGTGCCTGAGCAGGTGTTGGATGAGGACTGCCGGCCTCTGAGCTCTTAAGAAAAAAAGAGACCTCTTATCCACCAACAACAGTGATAGCTGCTTTTTTTCTGCATGTTTGACTTGGTAATTTCACGTGTGAATTACTTAAAGGCTACAGCACTTGGAAGGGAGGAACTGATGGCATCAAACATGCCATCCTCTTATTAGGGCGGTCAATTGCTTTTTACAGCTGCACTTTAAGGAGTCTTTCTTTTAACTGATCCGTCTTAGGTTTTACATAGACGCCAGTACCAGTAATATCCAAGCTTGGATGACAAAAACCAGAGCTAGAGTAAGACAGCTTCATTATCTTACCTGCCCCTTTCCAGCAGATTACAGATCCTTTTGTCAGAGCTCCCTGTGCATTCCTGACCAGATAATACTTTAAGTGTTTCTGTTTCTTGGGCTGAGTGGTCAGTTTAAGATTAATGTGATTTGAGAATTCTGTAAAGTAGCAGAAACCTTTCTTGCCACAGCCAACACAATTGCCAGAGAAGCCTGATAAAACAAACAGTACAGATAATCCAGTGAGATATGTTGGTAACTATTAATAACTTCAAAACATGACTGGAGAAAAACAGTTTTGTTTTGTTTTACAGATTTAACTTTGTATAAACATTATCATCTGAAAAATATTACAGCAGGTCCTCTCTGTTGCCCTTTGGCTACTAGATTGTAAAAACAGCCCCGCATGAACAGAAAATGTAAAATAAGCTGCGTTTTTCATTTTCTCCCACTGGAAAAAAATCACAGTTCCCACTCATTAAGTACCTACAAAGCATTAAAACAAAATATTTCTGGCTGAATTATACTGAATCACACGCTTACCACCATAGAAAGTTTTACTTCTTTTTAAACGTGCATTGAAACTAAACATTCAAGGAAGCCTCAGGAAATTAAGTATATTTAATTTACTATATTTAATAGGATCTAAGTTCATCTAAGCACCAAGCTTCTACTACAGATGTTTGTTTAGAGAAGAAAAATACTAATGCCTTCTTAGGATATTGATTTAAGTAGATTTCTCAGATTATATGGCTGGACTGTGTTAGCACTTCACAACACTTCAAGCTATTTATGATTACAAAAAGAGCATGTCTGCAACTTTAGAGAACATGACAGAGATGCAATCCTTGCACGTAAAGAAGCTCATTGTACTTAGGCTTAATGGGGCATTTCCAGGGATACCACCATTTCCTCTCATTCTGAGGTATAAAGTTTGAGCTTCAAAGAGGAGCTCATGATGGTGATGCCATTATCACCATAAATAAAGAACAATCCTTGAACAGCTAATTAAGACTTATCTGCTTTTCATTCTTAAACAACTTTATTTTTCCATTTTCCAAAGTACTTCCATAAGAAAATTTTGTACTACATCTGAACAATTATCTCAAAATACTTAATTCTTACAAGGAAATCGTATAGTGTGTAAATAGAAGATAATGTTCCCCATGGAAATTTTCTCTCTATTCCCTATGCATGCCCTGAAGCACGGAGGTTCTTTTTATTTTAATCCCATCTAATGAACATCTTGATGTGTTATCACTGAAATTTCAAATCAAAATTGTGTGTTCAGTCAATTGAAAGACAGTAAAAATAAAACAAAGCAAAAGCATCTCATGATCCCATAAATATGGAGAATAAAATTGGAAATATTACAACTGCACCATGTTAAATAAAATGAAGAGCCAATTATAAGAATTTCCATCACATTTCAGGCCAATTACATTTTCAAATTAATGTTCAATGCTTCTTAAGACAAGTGAACTAACATGCAGACATTGAAATACTATGCTCTGTAAACACCTGTTTCTTGGTCTACAACCTGAGTATTTTCATTAATTTTCAAATTGTTCAGAAGAATTCATTAAAAATCTAAGTTTATGAGACATTCGGTCTGTATCTAAGGTAATAAGTGAACAATAACTACTGAAAGCCGTCTATTATATCACTGAGGCTGATAGGTAGAATGATAAAGGTCATTATGACTCATAAAATTGGAACAAGTAAAGACTGCTAAATCCTCTGTGTTGTATCAGTCAACACAAAAGCATCTGTCTAACATCACAGAACCTTCAGTTGCTGCAATAAAAGCAACAAAGGGAAACAAAACTACAATGGATGTGGTAAAGGCTGTAGAATTTACATGCATTTTAGGCAGAATAAGAAACTACAGAAAATGATTCTACTAGCAAATGAAAACTTCCTGTACATCTTGGCAGTATACTGGGCTTGAGCAGCAGCACGGCAGTTATTAACTGGTTGCCACTTACAAGGCCTTATTTTTTCCAAACAGAAACATGAGGGGACCATTTCCAAAAGTAAACTAGAAGTACCTTTACCCTTTCTAGTTTTATTGTTTTGCTGAAAGTGTCCAGCTGCTTTCAAAAGCCACATGGGGAAATATTTCTGCAACAGAAAGTGGGGCAGTGGATGCAAAATCTTTTCATGTGGACATTACACCAGTCACTACTTATAACTCTTGTAAATAATCAGCAAACTAAGAAATATTTAACAAAAAAGTACCCTCTACTTGAAACAGCCTTTTGCCCTAAGTTATCTATTTTTAACTGTCTGCTTGGCAGAGTCTACAATTCAAAGTCTACTGGAGAATTAGTTTTCACCAGCTATAGTATACAGGTAAGATTTAATAAGAATTAACAAACCTGAAGAGTCTACTTGTTTTGAAAACTCTTTGGAGAATAACTTAGAAGTTTATTTTTCAGTTTTCCATTTAAGTCAAACTATCATCTTTCACCTCGATTCTTCCCACCTCCCCTGAGCTGAGCTGAGTTCTTTCTGGAAAACACCTGCCAACACTGAATTTCATCCCATTCGTTCAGACTAACACTTTCTTATGACTCCACAGATACGATATAGAATGATTTTATAATTTCAGTGCTGTATGATGTTCAATCATTACTCTTTCCAGGGCTGCTTTTCAGATTGAAGCATCCACCGCCAGCCTTGCAGCAGATGGAGTAAGACTGAGAACAGTGTTCATCATAATGACTTGGGGGGGTCCTAGTGAATGAAAAGCTGGACATGAGCCAGCAGTGTGCTCTTACAGCCAGGAAGGCCAATGGTATCCAGGGGTGGCCAGATAAACAGAGGGGTGGCCAGATTGTCCTCCTGTACTCTGCCGCTGGGAGTCCCCGTCTGGAGTATTGTGCCCAGGTCTGGGGCCCCCAGCACAAGAATCACAGGATCATATAATTGTAGGGGTTGGAAGGGACCTCTGGAGATGATCAGTTCAACTCCCCTCAATCTTTTCTTCTCCAGGCTGAACAGTCTCAGGTCTCTCAGCCATTCCTCATAAGGGAGATGCTCCAGGCCTCTCATCATCTTTGTGGCCCTCCGCTGGACTCTCTCCAGCAGGACACTCTATTTTTTAACTGAGGAACCCAGAACTGGACTCAGTACTCCAGGTGTGGCCTCACCAGGGCAGAGTATAGGGCGAGGATCACCTTCCTCAACCTGCTGGCCACGTTTTAAAGCACCCCAGGATGCCATTGGCCTTCTTGGCCAAAAGGGCACACTGCTGGCTCATGGTCAACCTGTTGTCCACCAGGACACCCAGGTCCTTCTCTGCAGAACTTCTCTCCAGCAGGTTGGCCCCTAAATTGTACTGATGCATGCAGTTATCGCTCCCCAGATGTAGACTCTACACTTGCTCTTGTTAAACCTCATCAGGTTCCTCTCTGCCAAACTCTCCAGTCTGTCCAGGTCTTACTGAATGGCAGCAGAGCCTTCTGGTGTGTCAACCAGTCATCCCAGCTTTGTATCATCAGCAAACTTGCTGAAGGTGGACTCTCTCTCTTCATCCAGGTCACTGATGAAGTTGAACAAGGTGGGACCCACTACCGGCCCTCATTCTGTGCATGCCCCGTTCACATACAATGGCTGGAGCTAACAGCTGATAGAGAGGAGAGCTTGCTTTATAAACAGACACATTAAATATTCCATATATTATAGAAAGGACAAAGGTCAGGGGAGTCAGGGCAACCATAAGGTGACTCAATATATCTATGTCATGCAACTGATTTCACAAGAGAATTAGAAATCGATGCCTGGAGTTTTGGGGCTAAAAGCCTTTCACCTTTAGGTCAGCAGTTCAAACCCAACTCTGTTCAGTAGTGACTTAATGCCGTTATCCTCGGAAGATTGTTTAGTCAGAAGATATTTGATTGTATCTGATATCTTATCATGTGCATTTCCTTGAATTTGTCCACATCACAGTGATCTATTATCCAAATGATCCTAGTGGGTCCCTTCCAACTCGGGATATTCTATGACTCTATAATTTAAAAAGCACTTCCATGCTAAGGGCCCCATGGTCAGTAGCAGGACCTTGGACTAAAAGCGTGTGAAGCCTGATCTACCTTATTACTGGGCAATGGCTCCTTTGGATTAACAGTGAGCTTGCACTAAGGGTAAATAGAATACTTCAGGGTGGAAGGATATCTATCACCAGTTGGCCCAGCTCAAAATTTTCTTCCTGTTTTTTTTTTTTTTTCTTTAAATGACTAATGGGGTTTTAATTAATGTTTATATTTATGTAATGTTAATATTTTTTTGAAAGTTTCCAACTTGCTTAACACTAAGAATTAGTATGGTTTTACCACAAAAATATTTCTTCTGTTTAGATCTACTCACAAGCAAAAAGCACACAAACACTGACAATGCTCCACTTTTTTTCCCTCCCATTCAGTGCCACTCCATTTGAAGACCGAAGGCTTGCATTTAAAAAATAAATGAAATTAATACGTTTATGCTGAGACTCCATTGTATAGAAACTCACTACTACTACAAAAGCCAAATTGAACAGCGTACGTTCTAACAGAAGTGCCACAGATTTTATACTGCAATCTTTTCATCTTACAGCTTACAATGCAGGCAAACCAATCTTTTCCTCTGTTGTCCTGACCTCAGGGACCCACTGAAAAAAAAAGAAAGGATTTCTTATTCCCTGCTAGGAAAGTGGGCAGCTGTTAGGTCTTTTGGGAAGGAAAATGATGAGTGAATAGCTGCTTTGTTTATCATGAGAGACCCTCCTTACAAGTAAGAACTGGAGGGAAAAATGAAAAAGAGAAAAACCTTTGGGGGTGATACATATTAGCTGCACTTACTAGGAAACAATAAATATCACACTATCACAGCTCTTCCTCCAGTCACGCGTTCCTTCAGGCTACAACACAAAAAGGAACAGTTTCATAGAGCCAAAATTTGAATTTGTTTTGCAGAGTAGCAAAACTTGGGACCTAACTCGATTAGTGGAGATATACACAATATGTTCTCAGGCTCCTCAAATGCAGAGAACTTTTTGCTTAACAAAAATATTGCCTTTTCCAGAAAGCAGAAGTTTTCCATGTAATAAACCATCCCCTGTAAAAACAAAGAAATGAAACAACCTCGCTCTTCAACAGGGACAGCTTACATATTACAAGCACATATTTCTAGAAGGTGGAACAACTCATTAGCATAATCAATAAATTGGCACAATATCAGCAGCCTCTGATGGGAACAAGGCCATAAGTCAAAAGCTGGACAAGAAACTCCTGAGACATTTTGTTTTCTCCTGGAATTTTTGTATGTTCCATACAAAGACATTATTTTGGGGAAAAAAATCCTACAGTAGTCAGCAATAACTACTTCACAAAAACACAGTATCTTGAGAGGAAAAAAAAACAGGATTTTTTTTTTTTAAATAATATCATTCAAGGGTTAGAAGTGATGTGCCAGAATCACCAGTAAACCTTAGCAAAAGTGTGGGAAATACTCTGACTCACAAAGATATCTAATTTCAATTCAGAATGAATTCAATTCAGAAAAGTTTCAGGAATCACTTTCTGTGTTGTTCTGAAAGGCCAAGATCTTTGAGGGCAGCATGGATTAAATTCAGAATATAAAAATAAGCCTTCTGCCCTATCTTTAAAAATAAAAGTATCAAGAAGAGCCTCTACTCTTCATGGAGTTTTCATCTTACATTTAGCACAAGACAGGTAACTGTTATCCTAATAAGCAGAGAATTTAAAACAACGAGGGTTCTGTCTTTTAACTTACTACATCTGAAACTGCGACTGTTGATGCCTGCTTCTAATCTTACTTACCTGGATCTGACTTGCATCAGTGTATGAAAACCAGAATAAAAGAATCATTTCTACTTACTATATGGTCTATTCTACCAATAGTATTCCATCACCATGTCAATGAGATCTATCTTACTTTTTCATCAGGGAATTTTTTTTCAACTTATAGATGAAGATTTTGTATCTTAAAGATCCAAATGCAAATCCTTTCACATTTAATCTTGTTATAGAAAGCACAAAACTTACCCTAAATTATCACTTTTTTTTTGTGAAAGAACACAATTCACTAGAACTTAAATGTAGAACAGCCAAAAATAAGCATCTAAGTTGTTTAGAAGAAGAAAAGAGTATTAAATAAGCAAGCTGAGGATGCAAGTAGTACAAAAAACCTCTCAGTTATGCTCCCATTGCCTTTTTCTGTTCTTGTTTAGCATGCAATTAACAAGTACACTACTTCCTCTCCACTAACAGCCTGAGGAGCTTAGGCTGTTAAGAGTGCTAACACTGAATGATTTGAGTGGTACAACATTCCTGTCTTTATCTTTAAAATGACAACACGTGGGTGATTTATAGTCCTTCTAACTCTTTTACAATCACTAGTCAAATCTACTGTGACCAATCCAATTCTGCAAGATCACATGAGGAAAGAAATTACTGTACGCAGAATGACATTATCCACCTTCACACTATGCTGTCATCCCAAATGCCTTGAAGAGGGGCTCAGAGATAACAACTGAGTTCACGTCATATCCCTCAGCGTTTGTGAAAGAAAATGGTTAAAGGGCACAATGACAAATAGTTCCCTTCTGCTATCTAAAGCTCAGATTGGTACACAGATAAAAGACGAGGCATTTTTTGAAGAAAATAATACATAATTACCCAAGAACATCTGACTACAGTAAGAGCTCTCCCTCTAGATTATATACTTTTTGTCCCAGTATACAAACTATTCCACTTTACTAACTTCAATATTTAGTTCATTCATTCACATGATTGTGGATTGCCCCTAATTGTACTGATTTGGATGAGGATAATGGCTATCATAAGGGCTACAATGAAAATACAAAGACTCAGTTTATGTCAGAAATTGGACGCTTAAATTGGTGAAAAGCAAGAAAATTTTAACTATTCTGCACAATTTGTTTTCTTAAAATAATGTGCATTGTAAGACTGAATTCAAACACAGTATTACCTGATTACACATTAAGGAAAAATTTCAACTTATAATACTTCGTATTTATTTTTACTGTGATAATAGCAAAAATTCATAGGTTAGGATCCAGAATTCATGCTATTGTTTAAACACAGTGGAGAATATGATCTCTGCCCCAAAAGAATGAATGAAAATTGTCATAACGGATGAGGCTCTGGGCAACCTGATCCAGTGTTTGATTTAGTGGTTGTCAACCCTACCCACAAGCAGGGTTTTAAAACCAGATGATCTTTGAGGTCCCTTCCAATCCAAGCCCATGATTCTATGTTAATTTTTTACAGTACAAACGATGGTCAAACTGTTTATGAGTATCATGTAGCCAGAAAGGTTCACTTTGACAGATCTACGCTCTGTCCAACTATGCTAGTATTTGGAAAGTTAAAATAGGGAGCAGTTCAACTCCAGTTAACAGATGTGTAGCTCCAGCAACTAGGTCATAAACAGACCAGACAATGACTTAATTCTTGGGCTAATGGAAAGAGGATGATGAAGAATTTCTAATGAATTGGCTTAGTCTGTATCTTTTGAAAGTAAACATAGCCAGCTCTGAGTTATCTTGTTGTGCATCACCAACAAGATTTACTGTACAAACACAACAGAAATAACATCTGCTGAACTCAGTCTTCAAAAAAAGACTAGCTATTAATTGTAGACCACAGAAGCGTTCACTTACTGTGACCAAAAACACTTACCCAACAGGGCATTGCGCCCATTATCATCTGGAAGGAATCTTTTATCCACAGCACACACTAAGAGGTGATCAGGTAAATTTGGTGACTTGGCGCCAACAAGTAAAAACCCTGATGGTACCTCAATATGTTCATTGGAAATCGAAACCAGTCTCAAATCTTTACCAGCCTGGCAGAAACCTAGAAAAAAAAAAATCAATTCAATGTACTTTAAATTGAGAAGACTTTTCTCTTTAATACAGGTAATAGTCTTTGTTAAAGATCTTCCAATAGTTTTAGTGAAAAGCAAAGTGGTATCCTCTGAGGTCAAGAGCAAACTAAGAAATAGTTTTTTTCCCCGCCTTTTGTTCACCATAAACAAATACCATCAGTACTATAAACAAACTCAAATTTGAAAATCCACAGTGAACTTTCTCATGACGATGTTGCACAACATCACAGATATTTATGGGCTACTTACTAATGTCATTGTAACGACAGTCAGATCTTCAAAAATGTAGATAACAGTTCTAGGTATCTAGTGAATTTCACTGGTTTTCCTGTTTTTTGTTTTTGTGGGTTTTTTTTCTTTTGAATAATTCATACAGCAACATTAAATTAGGTACACTTCAAGTGGTAAAAACTGATGATAAAACCTGAGAATTACCATACTCGTTACAGTGAAGGTTATGCCTGTGAACTCAACCTTGCCTTGTTCTGTCCTTATGCCAGGTGCTCTAGCAAAAACACTTATCTGCCACATTTGGTAAAGACCTTGCAAAATGCAAAAACAGACAAGTATTATCAAGCTTTGTCTAACAGATAATGAACAGTGGAATGCTTAGGATTTCCACAACATATTAATGATCTTGTTCTGATGAGTTATAGGGAAAGACTCCAGTTATACCTATTTCAGCAGGGCAAAATGCCTTCTGATTGCATGTTTACTGCATTTCTTACCATCAGTAGTGCAACATCCTTCTGGGGGAGGCTTCATCTGGTAAGAAACAGGACTACTTGACTCTGAGCCTTCTTCTTCCTCCTCTTCTTCCTCTTCCTCATTATCTGCTCTGCTACCTGCTACAAATTGTGATAGCATAAATGTATTAGAAAATAGAAAACGCTGGCAACAAATCATTGAACGAACAAGGTGACCCAGTTACAGAAAGTATTACAGAAAACTGGATTCTCTCCTCTTGACAATTACTTTAACATCATCAGCTCTAAAGCTATTTGTTCTTTCTGTGAAGCTCCAACTTGCAGTCTTATGCTTACCACAGAATGTCTTTGATTAAAAAAAAAAAAAAAAATTTAACAAAAAAAAAAAAAAAAAAAAAAATCAAAAGCATGACACCAGCACATCTAAGGAAGTAAAATGCCAAGGGGCAAATGAAAAGAAGCTTCTATTTATTATTCAAAAAATAATCTCTATTTTTAAAATAACCTCATGAGTTTGGAGGTCTAATTCATGGTGTTTGAACTCTTGTTGATCACAAAGGTGTAACTGTATCATTTATTTATAATATTAACAGCCAAAATAAATGCAAATTCATTACTTTAGAACACCCTGGCTACAGTCCAAGTACAGGTTTTTATCAGTGAGGTGCTGATCATGTCCTTGGTGCTGTAGACTGAAGAAACAGTTCCTGCTTGAAACTAGGTTCAACAACAGCTGATATCACAGCAAGAAAACTTGATTCTCATGCAGTTCATTTCCTACCAGAACCCAGAGCTCTGAGTAAAACACTGCTGCTCTCTGCACAATGTCAAGGAATGGCAGATGTCTGGAAGACAATGCACAGAGGTCTGCACGTGGACTGTGCCATTCTAAGAGGCAATTCTGAACGCTGAGGAAAAGAATATATAACAGGCTTTTATTTTAGATGCTTCCACGTGTTTTACCTTCAGACTCTCTGCTGCATACTACTTTTCCAGTGTTCTGGTTCCTTGCGTCAGTATTTTTAACAGATAGATTACTTGCTACCAGAATTAACCTGCTTATTCTCCATGTGTTTTACAGGGAAAGAATTTGAATAACATTTTTTCTTTTAAGTATTTAAACATCAAGCCTGAGTGCTGGTGCACAAAGATAAGGGCAGAATGCTAAACACTTCTGTTTAAGGGCATAGTGCAAAGATAAAAATGCTGAAAGTGAACAAAGAGAAAAGTGAAGCTCTTTGTCTTTGGTATTTAAGGCAGGGACAAGTTATGTGTTATGACTTAACCTTGACTAACATCTATATGCATCAATAATAAAAAGACAGGAAAGAAACAGAATGAGAAAACGTTTTACTACTGGAGCCAAGGAGATTTAGTGTTGTATCTAAACCAACTTATGTGAATGTGGCACTTTCAATTTACATAGCTTCAAATAATTTTATTGGCAACTGTGCTTGTGTAAGTGACCATAAGGGCATACACTTACAGTAAGTATGCTTGGGGTTTTTTTTCAAATTTAAATGTAGAGAAAGGAAAACTGTAGTCACTGGAAAATAATTGGTTTGCAAAAAATGTACTGTCCAGGTGAGAAATGTCCAACTTGTTTAACTTGTCTCTGGCACTGACCTTAACTACATTACCTTGTCTAAATTATTTATACCATGTCTGCTCCACCATAGGAAAACCAGCTGTACTGAGGACTAGTAAGCAGTTATGGCCAAGAACAGTCCAAGTATATGAACAAAACAATGTCAGGGGCAAGGAAGCATAACAAGATGGGCGGACAAGAGCTTATGCAGGATCCTGAGGATGGCTCTCTGTTTCAGATGCCTCCTGGCCCTCAGAGTACAGGGATTCACCTAGCTAGGAGTGGACATTTCTACTTATTGTGAGGCTGGAGTACAGGATGCCAGACTGTAGACCTCTCCCACCTAAGGAACAACCTTGGAAAAACTCTCTGTCAGATCCCTTCAGAGTTCCCTTCGCCTGAAACTTCCATGAAATTTATGTTCTCCACCAGGCTGTTGTGGGATTAATTACAGTTCAATTCTGTTGCCATTAACCGCAAAGAAAACAGAATCAGCCTCTCTTGGTCTAAAAAGTTCCTTGTTGAAAGCCCTGAATGAAAGAAGCTACGGTAGTGTGAAATTGCACTTTTGATCCTCAACAATGTATCTGCTATTCCCAGGTAATATCATAATCAATTTTGTGACATCACTGTTGGTTGGCATGGAAGAGATTATTAAATCCTCAAAGAAGTATTAAATAGAAGAATCACTTTGTGCAGGGACAAAGCAGCATAAATATTTAAACAATGAATGTACATTCATTCATATGCCCTATGCTGGCAATGAAAAAAATAAAATGATTAATGATGTGTGAATGGTGAGCAAACTTATTCCTGCAAGGGATATTTCCTCAGCAGTCACAGTAAGGTAGCAGTAAAAAGTTTAATCCATGAAAAATACTTTTTTCCATTACTATTTCTTGGGTTGCTGTTTTTTTTTTTTTTCTTTCCTTTTCTAGTACTGTGGATCATTAACCGTTATGCATTCTGCATTGCATATCTCTAAGCTGTCTTTAGCAAGGTAAAACAGCATAAGCAGACCTGGTCAGAAGAAAAGAAACACCACCCTGGTTGCAGAAACAGTTAAATATTAAATATAACCTTGCACCAGCGCTGAACTATGCGTATTAGTGCACATCAAAGCACCAAGTCGTATCATGAGTTTGCTTGTCAGAGCTACAGTTCATCTAAATTATACTAAGAAAAAACAACTGAGCAAATGACATTAGAAAATGATCTCTAAACAAAGAGAGAAAGTCCTGTGTGCTATATGACAACTTGAACAAGATTTACCAGCGTTTGTATCCTGTTTTTACCTTTACAACAGAATAACTAAAAGTATCATGCCAAAAGTAGATATAAGCATCCTTAATAATCACCTACAATTTTTTGTACCTTATTATTCACAACAAAAATTACTTCAAGTGTATCTCATTCAAAAATCTGTCATTTTTTTTAACTGTCATTAACTATATAAATTCCAGCAGTGTATGATAAATTATAGGATAACAGACCTATGTTCTAAATCACCAAAGATTTCTCCAAATCTTCAATCTTCAATCTGCAAACAGCAGAATTGTGTTGGAGCAGAAATATAAAGTTCACTAATTCCTACCTTCCAGCGATGACAGCTGCTGTTCAGCTTCCAAATACAACTGAGAGAAGATGGGCCTGGGAACTAAGTTGTTTGAGCGGAGAGAGGCCTCGATAGAATTATGCAAGACTTCTTCAAACCTTGTTGTCTTGAGCTGTCCAGCGTAAGAATTTCCCATCTTCTCAAACAAAAAGACAAGGAGAAAAAAGAAAACAGATTTCAATGTTAGTACTTAGAACTCGATGATCGTAAGTTGATGTCAGACTGCAACATTTCTCATGAAAGAGAAAATCTCCATTGTCCGCAGAGAAAGGCATAGGAAAGGAACACTGACTGCAGCAGTGGCTGAGCTGATCCTGCTGGTAAATTACAGGAAGTTATCTACAAGTAACAGCTTTCTGAAATTCAGTAGTAAAGCTTTGACACCTTCTCGAAGACGTGGCTAGAAATTTAAGTCTAGTAGTTCCATGGTTTGTATAGCAATTGAGGAGATGTATTTTCAGTAGTCAACAATCTCACCTGTAAAACAGCCTGTTTTGTATGATTTGAGCAGAATAAATTGCAAAGGATTTGGGCAATAGCACAGTTCAGTGTAGTTACCTTTTCATGGCCCAGTCATGGCTGAAAACTCACAGCTAAGGCAGGTCAACATATACTTTAGAGGTTTGACTCATGAACAGCAGCACTGCTGTAACACATGCTGTGGAAGATGATGGCTTTTTCTTCTCACCTTACGCAATATTTTTCCATAAGAGCGAGAGTATTTTTTGTAAAGACAGATATATCCATTATCTATTTGATTTTGCATTTCATTATTAGGATCTGACCGTTTGTGAAACAGCATAATTCACTCAGATGGTCAGAGAGGAGCCAGCCTATTCCAGCTGAATATCTCAGCATTTCCTTCCCACGTCCTTTACCACCGGCTGCTTTCCTGCAAATACAATGACCTGGTATAGCCAAAAGCGTGTCAGCTTTCTTTTTCTATTACAAAGTAGCTCTTGCCCTGGGCCCCATGTCCTTTCCCTCCTCACATCACTGTGAATAGAAAGCATGAAACGTTTCCTGTTTGTGGCAGTAAAAACAATGAACAGCCCCCTCCTTGGTGCTGGGTGCTGCCTGGGAAATGAGCCTGTTGGGAAGCATCCTGCAGGAACTGGCTGAGCAAAAGGAAAGCTACTTGGAAATCACAT
The DNA here is from genome assembly GCA_016647715.1 of Pavo muticus. NCBI lineage: Eukaryota > Metazoa > Chordata > Aves > Galliformes > Phasianidae > Pavo > Pavo muticus. The sequence goes on from JACDJE010000374.1 coordinate 849,327, forward strand.
ACGGCTCTTCTCAGGAAAAAAAAAAAAACCAACATACAAATTAAAAAGAAACACCACGCAAATCTGACCATTTGGATATATTCGTATGACTTTACAAACCTTATAGACATATGAAACCATAGCTCTGAATACTTTTTGGTACCATTTTAGTACCATATATTTAACTACACACTATATACAGCATTAACAGAAGCTGAGTCAGAAATACATAACAATGCAGGCAGCGTTTACAGACATGATCAAGAAAGGAAGTAGGCACGACTGAAAAAATAGGTGAATGTACACAAAAGCAAATAAAAAAATTGCAGTGTGTAGTACTGATGAATCCATTCGCTGAAGGGTTAAAAAAATAATAAAATAAAGCTCATTAGCTATGTTCAGAGCTAGTGTGGAAGTGAGGATGCATCCTCTCTTCCAATAAAAGCAGCAGACAATTCCCTCTGGCTCTTCTCATTTCAAATTTTAATTACTGTTTAACCTATACCAAACCCAGCTGACGATAATGAGGAAATCCTGTCTTCAGCATTGTCCCTAAAAGGATGTATCAGAGGTGTATGCACAAAACCCATGGTTGGTATAATTCATTATAGAGCTCAAAATCTGCTTCTAAACAAACTCACTAATTCTGGTCTTAATTTTAACCCATCTTTCAAGCTCTGTATGCCAACATCAGTGCAATAAAGGCAAATAATTATCATGATACCTAACAGATGTCATTTTTTTTTAAATCTCTCCCCATATTATGAATAATATTTTCTTTTGTTAGTTTGGAGGCATCTGGTGGCCAGGGACACATCTCCACATTTTCAGTTCCAGGAACGGTATGGTTCTGCACAGTCTCGAAATTCTGGACCAAAGAGAAATAAAAACGAAGGAACAACCACTCAACTTGGTAGTATTCAATGTCATACCTTCTGGATTGGAAGCACCACTCAGCTATCAGGCACTTCACATGCTTTTTTACATAGATTGCTATATTTTGAGGCAGAGACACAACAAGAAAAAGACTGGATAACATCCAAAAGATTTTCTGTACTTAAAAATTCCTGCTACAGCCCTCAGATAATATCCAAAAGTTTGACTGCAGTTGCAGTGGCTTGCCTTACAAGGGGCTGGATTTTACCCATTCTCAGCATGACCAAAGAAAACTGGTCTACCTGATTTCCAAACTTATTCATTCACTTCTTGAAAATCTTCCATAGAGCACATGAAAAATAGGAAGATTTAAAATTAATCCAGAGGAAGACACAATATTTTGAGATGACCCAAAAGCACTGTATACACATAAATACACATGCAGAACTGCTTTAAGCAATGAGGCATGAAGGCTGACTTGCTTATTGACACTATTTGCAACTACTAGCGATGAATGAGAAAATACTGCAGTGTTTCAGTATATAAACTCTCTCCTATTGGTACAGGCAGCTATTATTCTGTGCCGTTTATTAGGAATAGCAACAGATGCAGATTTACTGGCATCTTGCATACTTATTATATAGAGCCCACTAGTGGACACATTAGAAAGCCTACCTCTAACACTGAGGATGCCAGAAATTAGCATCACCAGCTGATAAGTCTGGAGTGACCTAACAGTGCAGTTATACTATTTATACAAGGTACAGATCGTGGCATCCTTTGCAACACAGTCACAGTTCTTCTTCCACTATAGTTCCAATTTAATTGCATGGATGGGTTTGTACAGCAAAACAGAAATGTTTTGGATTTGTACATGCGGTAAGCTCTTGTGTACCTGTGGGCTGTCACACTGTCAGACACAGTCATAAATTCAGGAACATACTTCAGAAGACACGGGCAATATTTTAGAGACATTTTACATCATCAAGCACACATTGCTAGAACCAGAAATTGTCCACTGCATGAGATTTGCCAACATCAGCCCGTGTCATTCAGAGCCCCAGTAATTCTCTCAGTTGTGAGAGAGATGACTTCCATGAAGCAAGCAGGGGAGAAGCCCTGTGATGGTTGTCAACCTCTTTAAAGCTGCCGAGACTGCGGCACCTGAATTGTAAACTGCTGACTCTGTGGCACCAGGAAGCAAAGGCTTTGAGTCCTATTTTCCTGCTTCAGTGAGCTCAGCGTTCCCAGCCCAGATTTATGCCTCTCTTGGATACAAGTGGGTGGCGCAGGCTGAAGTTTCAAATACATGTGAAATTCCAAGCCATGAACATAGATGGCTACCAGATCTATTAAAAAAAATCACAGGGCAACAGAAGGGTAGCCCTCGACCCCAACTACTGATAAATCAAAGAGCAAGTGACTGTCACAGCCAGTTTCCATGGAGAGCATGCAGAGAAAAATACTAGTTAATACAAAAGGGGGGAAAAAAACAGGAAGGAAGACCTGGACCTGGGAGAGCTGCTTACAACCATGACAAAAAGAATAATGAAAGCACTCTGAGGAACACAGATTCCTAAGAAACAATTGCAGATACAGCTGAAGTGGGTCAGATAAATGCTGCCAAAGATTGATGCCAGGCATCTGAAAATGCCTGTGAAGTATGTTAGTTTAAAGATGTTAGGAGTCCTGGGCAAACATCTGTTTGTCATGGAGTGGAAGGCAGGGCTTCCTAGTTATTTGGCTTCAGCTTTGGCTCTTAGTTCTCTGATAGCATAGTCCATGCCATGAAGATCTACATGGCACAGCTAACCGGCCAGAAAGATTTACTGAGCATTCAGCCTAATAAACTAAGTATATGGGGAAAGTAAAAAGTAGAACTACGTAAGTCGTAAGAGAAAAGCTCTCTAGTTCCAAACAAGGAACTGTCAGGACAACTGTGGTAAACAGCAATCACATGACTAGGAAATATAGAACATGATTCAGAGTTAATAGTTTTGCCTGTTGGTTACAGACTCATCTTCAGGTTCAACTGCAGTTGAAATCATCAGGTTTTGAAGACGAAGGCCATCACCTGCACTGTTCTGCTATGGCCCTGTACTCCAGCTGATGCAATTTTATAAAATGCCAGCTCAGCCACAAAGATAACACCTACCATGAGAGCCATGACAGTGACTGGTCATACAAAGAGCAATGACCAGCAGCAAGAAGACATGCCATCTCCAACATAGAATGGAGGTGCTTGAAGAGAGATCTTTTGACTGGTGAAAGGAAGGCCCTACTCTCAGCCTATCAAGGTCTCACTGAATGACAGCGCAGCCTTTTGATGTGTTAGCCAATCCTCCCAGCTTTGTATCATCAGCAAACTTGCTGAGACTTGACTCTATCCCCTCACTCAACTTCTTGATGAAGAAGTTGAACAAGATTGGACCCAGTACCAACCCCTGGGGAACACCACTAGCTACAGGCCTCCAATTAGACTCTGCACTACTGATCAGAACCCTCTGAGCTCTGCTAGTCAGCCAGTTCTCAGTCCACCTCACTGTCAACCCATCTATCCCACAATTCCTAAGCTTCATTGAAGGACACTGTAGGAGACAAATAGCCTTGCTGAAGTCAAGGCACACAACATCCACTGCTCTCCCCCCATCTACCCAGGCATTCACTACATCACAGAAGGCTGATGTCTGAATAACAAATCAGAATTATATGGGACTTGCAAATGATTAAAAGAGGAAAATTTTCACATTGAGTTGCACTTTTTTTTTTTTTGCATTTTAAAGCTGCCTTGGCATTACTACTTCAGTATATTATTTCTAAAAGAAATGATAAAAGATAGATAAAAGAAAAGATTTTAAAAATCATAATATGGGGTATCAACAGATGAACAACTACAGTTTTAAATTCAGAACAATATTCATTTCCTTTTGTAGGCAACATGAACAAACTCCTGAGATATCTTTAGCCAGTTTAAATATTTATGATACAGAAGCTGTTTATGTCAGAGTAAAACAGTATAGCAATGGATACATTTTCCCATTGTGAGAAGTCAGCACACTTTTGTAATGGCCTAATAGAATAACTTCTATTTTTTTCTTTTTTTTTTTCTTTTTTTCTAATAAGAGAATGGTAATATGTCTGCAAGCCCAGTATTACTGCAAAATAATTTCATTGCTATAGCAAGAGGAAGTTCATAAATTCTATAAGATGAGGTTCTGTTTGTACGAATCATGGTTTTAAATATCCAATTCATTATCTATTAATATTTGACTGGAAGGAGGAAGCATTCTCTATTGAAATTAATAACTTGTTCACAGCTCAATATTGGAAAAACGTATAGCTCTCTGAACACAAATTGGAACAATCTAGTAACACTGAAAGTCATAGAATAGAATCATAGAATGGCATGGGTTGAAAAGGACAACAATGATCATCTAGTTTCAACCCCCCTGCTATGTGCAGGGTCGCCAGCCACCTGACCAGGCTGCCCAGAGCCACATCCAGCCTGGCCTTGAATGCCTCCAGGGATGGGGCATCCACAGTCTCCTTGGGCAACCTGTTCCAGTGCGTCACCACCCTCTGTGTGAAAAACTTCCTCCTAATATCTAACCTAAACCTCCCCTGTCTCAGTTTAAAACCATTCCCCCTTGTCCTATCACTATCCATCCTCATAAACAGCCGTTCCCCTTCCTGTTTATATGCTCCCTTGAAGTACTGGAAGGCCGCAATGAGGTCTCCCTGGAGCCTTCTCTTCTCCAAGATAAACAATCCCAGTTCCCTCAACCTTTCCTCGTAGGAGAGGTGCTCCAGCCCTCTGATCATCTTAGTGGCTTCTAAGACCACTGAGGTCTCCCCGAGCCTCCTCCTATAAGCCTCCTCCTAATAAGGTCTCCCCTGAGCCTCCTCTTCTCCAGACTAAACAATCTCAGTTCCTTCAGCTGCTCCTCGTAAGACCTGTGCTCCACACCTATCACCAGCTTCTCTGCCCTTCTCTGGATATGCTTCAGGGCCTCTATGTCTGTCTTGTAGTAAGGGGCCAAACTGTCAATATTTCTAAGGTTAAGTCTCTATTAACTCTAATACAGTCCCTATAAAATCTATATTAAAAACAACAATCTGATTAAGAAGGAAGAAAACCTAGGGCAGAAAACTAGATGTAACTAAGGAAAGAAAAGTAAATTTGGAAACACTGAAAAAGCGATTCTCTTCAATAGTAATGATAACCGGTATAAGATATTCCCTATGGCTTCAGTTCAGGAACAAGGCTGTGTAATCATGTTTTATTCTTCTATTTCTGTGATGCTATCTGCAATTATTGACAGTGATTTCTTCATCTTTGGATTTGAAAGAATAAATTATTTTTAACTTTCTGCATTACCATTTGTCTTGCATAAAAGTGATAATGTGAGCTAAATGTATTCCCATGTGTTGTATTAAATTTTTTATTCAGGGAAACTGAAGAAGCCTTTTACAGCTTTCACACCTACAGAATTCAGCAAGACACAGAACAGTGTTTCCTGACTTTCACAGCCTGTTTTATCATCAAGTAACACAGAGGTTACATCTTTAGAAACAAATAAAATGGGCCACAAACTATTCTCTGAGGCTCACAGAACACATACATAGTATTATAGGCGAAGTCTTTACTAATAGCTTAAAAAAAGGTTACTTGATCCAAAATGCCTTTTGGGTATGGTCATCCTAACTTCCAAAATGTGCCAGGGAATTGCTGGAGAGAACACTAGCACCAGAGAGCTGCTAATATGAGCAAGGACAACGCAAGACTTCTTATTTAAGAAAACACTGTTTGTTCACGTACTGTGAAATTATCACTTGTATGACAAATAAAAAACTTGTACAAGTGTAGAAAATAGGTGGGCTAATTCAAAATTCTGCAAAATATACTGGTTTCTGGAAGCCAAACCTGCTTTCAAAAAATATTCTCAATATTCTTACTGCCAACTCTAGTGAGTTGGCAGTAAGAGAGAGAAAAAAAGGGCTCAGAAAACTGAAGGTTATGATACAAATACAGGCTATGGGAAACATTTAAATACATGTCTTCATTCAAGACCACTTCTAGACCAATATTTTACTATTTACATGATGCTCGTCTAAGTCTTGATAAAGATTTTGAATTTTTGTAGTTAGTCTTACTGATAAGGAGAAAATTTGAAACTTCAAAAAATTGTTGAGAAATGAAATGATTACCGTCTGCTTAGCCCAACTCTGTGGTGCTAATTGGGTAGTATCAGCAATCACTCTTAGGTCTTCTGATTTACATCCACATCTGTGAAGTAATTTATTCCATTGCAGTTAAACTAGTATATCACTGAAAAGTCTCTAGCTGATCACTCTTTCATAGGTGAATAAAGTTATGGTTATTCAGCAGACCACATTTGGCCATTGTATTTTAAAGGTAACATTAAAGCTTTAACTTAAACCACCGATATCTTTTCCAGAAATTCCAGCTCTTTTTCTGGTACCAGGTCTTAGGACTCATATCTCCTGTGGAATTCTATCAGAAAGGCTATGGGAAGACCAGATCAGATTAAACTTAATGGTTTCCTATTAACCCTACTTTTGGTAAGCAGTTCATGATTAAACACAGAGGCTGTGATTAAGGTTGATGGCAGGTCACAGAGAACATAATTCCACAATCTTAATACAGCCAAGAACAATTCCACTAGTTTCCCTAAAGAGAATATACTGAAAGAATACTATGACTCAGACCAATATACCACTTTCTTTTTCTTCTATTACTTGGTATCTTATTTTGATTTTGAAAATTAGGCTGATCCCAAGCACAGGATTTTTCCTGCATTAGCAGTGAGATTATTTCTTCCAATGACTCATGTTTCCAAGCAACAGGAGCTTGGAAGAAGTGCTATTTGAAAGGTGCCAAGCTTTCAAGTGCCCTAGTACGAAGAAGGGAAGAAGTCACCAAGCTTTGTGGCAACATTAGATGCCATGCCAAATTGCTTCTGTTAATCACCAGAATCAGTTCTCTCACTCAATTCAGAAGTAAAAAAAAAAAAGTGAGAGATGTCATTATTATCAGGAAATTGCTGCAGAGGTTAAAACAGATACCTCTGCAATGAAATCAAATATATGCCATCTTCCCCATCTACTGAAAAATCAAGCCCAATTTGTTATCTGCCCTTTGTGCACTCATAGATATAATGATTGATATCAAAGGGGATGAAAACAGATTGGGACAAACCAGAGGTAAGCATTCTCAATAAATACACTATTAATTACTTTTTTCCCTTCAGGCAGACAGCAAATCAAACTATTTAATGGATCTTCCTCATTAAAAACTTATTTCACATTCTTTTCATCCATTGGAAAGACAAAAATGTCAGCTTATTTTCTTATTTTGGTGCAATTATTCAACTGCAAACCAACACTCATTGCTTTTGAAGAGGAAGTGTTCATTTTTCAATGAAAATCCTTTAATTCGTGCAGGGAATATAAGCAGAAGTGACTCATGAATATTTTTTATAGACAAAGGAAAAAAGAATTTACAGACTATGTTTACATGTTTTTAAACTTCTCATACAGATTCAAATTTACTTTGAAAGAAAAAAAAAACTCAACTAAATACAGAGCACTCTGACTCGCCATAAAGCCATTAAAATACACAGCCATGCATTAGGCTTGAAGATCTGGACTCAGGCATGTTGGCAATTTAGAGGGGAAGGAATCTAAACTGTAACAGCCTGCATTGTAGCTTTCTGAGGAAACAGAAACTCCAATAACAACCAAATTCCTTTAGTTATTTAAAGATTAAAGGTTGTTTAGATTTTAAGATGTAGTTTAATCTTCCTTTATGACTACAGAAAACTTAAGTATCCTTCACCTTAAAAGCTTGTATGACTATTCTCAAATATGAGTTGAACTTTTCTAGGAAATTTAGAATAACTTGTGTAAAAATGGCTCTCTATCTATCTTAGCTCATCTTAGTAAAGAGAAAAAATGCCAGACAAAGTTTGAACTAGTCATAGTAGGAAGTCCTTGGTGAAAAGTCAAACACTCGATTATTAATCTAATTTTAAGAGAATTACAATCATTAATTGGGACTGATGCCCAAAAAACACCCATGTCTGCAAAAAGAATTCAGAAGAAATCTTAATCAGACTTTGTATAGATGACTGAATACCCATTATTAGCTCAGTTCTTAGTAATTTTCACAGGAAATCTATTTTCAGACAAAGTTAACGTTGATTTTCATGTTCTTGCTTTTTTGATTTCAGGTGAACCATCTTTTCATAGACAATCATGCATGTCATTCCTTAATAAACTCATAAACTGGCCTAACTCATTGAGAGTAAGCATAAATTGGGTGAGTCCAGTGCTGTAATCATGCAGAATAAGCATGATCTGTGATATGGCAATAAATACATTTAAGCAATGCACTTCATTTGGTATAAACCTTCACATTCCTCTGCAGGAAACAATGTATTCTGATGCAGATTTATTTGATTTTCCTTTGGGATCTCCTAAACTTTGCAGGTGTTACTGGAGAGAAAATCCCTTATCAGCAGCTCCCAGCATAGCTCAGCCAATATGCTTTACTATTTCTACAGCACAGAACCCTGACACTATGGCTGGTCAGGCAGCTCTGCCTTGGCTCCCATTCGGCTTTTGTGTGTTGCTTTGATCAGCTCCTGGCTTTGGATGAAAGCAATTCTGTTAGAGACCACCTTCAAACTCTCTTAATAAAAAGAATTACATACATAAAACCAATTGAGCCTGTTAAGCAGCAGGAAGAAGCCAAGTAGAGGGAGGAGAAAGGGAGGGGAAGGAGGTGCCACAAATCAATGCTAGGAAATGATGATCAAAGCGGCAAATGGAAAATTAGGTAAAAATGTTCCCTAACTTGTACAGGTCTCGGTCATTCCCTTTCTCAGCTCTGTAGGTGCAGAGGGTTTCCCTGTGTTACCCAGAACAGAGACACAACTCTCTTTTCAAGAACTGTCTAACACGCGAGCTCTGTACCTTCAAGTATAGCAGCACTTCACTTCTGAGAGTAAAGCAGTAGAAAACAGACTGGCAAATCAGAAGGAACGAGATTATCTTTAAATCTATGCTTTCCAAAGCAAATTCTAAAGAAATCACCAGATGGGACATATTTTACTATTTTTAGCTACTGATGCTAGAGGCTATTTTTGAGAACGTTTTCAGAATCTGACATGAAATTACAGAGTCATCCTATACTGACTGTAAAGGCTTTTGATCCATCCACTTTTATTTTTCCTTAACCTGAGCCTAACCTGCTAGGCTCATTAGGGGAAGCAGTGCAGCAATGTGGGGCAGCACATGCACACAAGGAGGGCAGGATGTGTAGTAAAAACTCTTCAGAGCTGTTTTCATCAGAGCAGCAGAGGCATAGGCAGTCTCTGATCTCTCTCTCTCTATATATATATGGACTGTGCAGGTTTAGAGCCTTTACTTCTTTGACAGAGAAGGGCCTCACTGGTTGACATAGAAATTCTTACTGATTTCTTCTGACTAAACACACTACGATAAAACTGTCACAATTTCTACATAACAAACAAAGATGAACAGATATACAATGGAAATAGGCTAAAATGCATATAGCCATCTCTGGGGTTATGATAAAAGACAGCAAATACTTCTTTAGGTAAATTACACAGAAAAATCAAAGCATCAAGGTATATTCAGTCAGGAGATCAACATGCACTGCATGTTGAAAATGCATTAAGAAAAATTCATAAACATAAATATGCAATCAAAAAACCTTAAACCAGCATCTTTAGTTAAGGAACCACTACAAAGCTCAAGTTTCATCCTTTTAAGAAAGTGAACTTAGTACTTTGAGATCTAAACTGCTTATTTTAAGGGATTAAAAATTATTGTTTTCTGTATTTTTTAGAATACCTCAGAATTATTCTGAGGAGAGCTCTGTCACCCCAAAAAACAGCAAATGAGTGACTGTGCAGTCGGGACACAAACTGTAGACAAATGCACGTACTTACAACATGAAAATTAGATGTTATAAAATATCTCTCAACTACAACATTTGAATAGCCACAAATATAAAGAACTGTGAGTCTGTCATCTTATGTTATAGGAATGTTTTCATTAAGCAGTGTTTTTCAGCATACTAGCCTGGTAATGAAAAGCACACTGTACCGTAATGAAAGCATGAGCTCCTAGGGGTCATCCAGTGAGATACTCCCAAAGTTTCACGTTCTGGTCACACTGCTGAACATCTTACACCCGAGGTAACTGTCAGTGATTATATCTTTATGGCATTTTCCTTCTTTTGATTTAGAAGAGTCTGCTGCTTGAAGAATTGGTTAGGACACTTAAGACTCCTGAGTCAGCACTGTATGCAACCGAACAACTCAGTCGGGTCGCCATGACACAAACACTCTCCTGTGATAGTAGAACACAGGAAGGTTTCAAAGCTATCTATTCTGCAGCTACAGCAAAAACAAAGTAATTAGACCACAGTATAACCTGGCAAGCTGTTCTCTAATTTGTGTGCTAGCTATTCTAAATGATAAATGGTCTGACTTTATGTCTTATTAATACAGAAGTGCTGTGCTGGGTCATGGTGCTCCTGTCCGGGTACATATCAATCTGTCAGTCTGAAGCATTATTAACGTCAACAGTTTTGTTACAGGTTTTGGAAGGACTAAAGGTAGAGTTTTTTAAAGAACTAGGAGAGCCTTTTGCTTTATGTTGATAACAAAAGCACTAAAGAAAGCATAATGTGTATACTGTGAATACTTCGTTCTGCTAACAGAACGCAAAATTAACAGAAATTACATATGTAGCAACATTACCTTTGTGTTGGTACTATGCCTCTAATCTTCTGAATAAAAGCATAGGAAATCAAAACAAAATTTGAGAGACTGTGTTCAGTATACTGCTGGATACACAAAGGAACAGCTATTGCACCATGTTTAATAAACACTACATCTCTTAAAGATGTCCAGTGATGTCTGGCTTCCTATTAGCAATGCACAGATTGAGCCTTACACCTATTAACCTCACCAGATGACACTTAAAAGATTGCATTGCCAAAGTTTAGAGAAATACAAAGAGAGAACAAACACTGCAAGAAATACACGTGCATGAGTATGAATGCACACAATTTTTGGAAGAGGTTCTTTTAGTAATTTACCAGGTCAACAATAACATAAGCCAGAAAATGCATATTTGCATCTTGATTAACGCCAGCCAGACATTCTTTCTCCATAACTGTAGTACAGTCATGAACCAGATTTCTCTAGGATGCTGCATCGGGTGCTTTCTAAAATGAAGTCTGAAGTGTTTCAGTGCCTATCTCTAGCTTTCCTTTGGGCTGGAAGCACCACACCACTCAAAGAATATTAATAGAGGGCAGAAGTAGAAGAAAAATGTTATTCTGGATTTCAGTGGTGGAATGCAGAATGTAAAAGCAGCCTGCCTGCTTGATATAGGCACAGAATAGAAGTTCCAGGGGAGAAATAGGAAGAGTAAGAAAGTACAGAAGGGCCTGTTGTATTTGATTAGAACCCACAGCAGCAATGCCAGGAGTGCCTGATGAGCATGGAGATTATATGTGAGAGATATAGAGTCAGTGAGAGTTGGTCAGTATGCAGCTGCTGACGTAATGTATGTTAAAATATTGTGTTTGTCTGCCTAAATGAGCTGTAAATCTGTGTGAAATGAGTCAGTAATTTAAGGGATAAATTGACAGAACTGTTAGGGAAGAGCTGATCATGTAGTTAATCCCCAGAAAGGTATACTTTTATAGCAGAAAAGCAAGCAAAGATTACTTGTCTGATTTGCCCTGTTGCTTTAGCAGGGAAAAGTGGAGACTGCCCCTCCAAAATACCCGATAACTTACTATTTGATGCATTCTGTGTGCAGAATATATACAAAAGAACTAAAACATGGTCCTGCCAAGCATAACAACTGATTTAATTGAAAGACAACTACTTTTCTTCTCAAAACGTTTTTAAAATTGTTGCAGGTGTAACTGCTTTTTCTGCTTTGCCAGAAATATTAAAATGTGTTCAAAATCTTACATAAAAGTTTTTTTATGTGTAGACTGGAAATAACTATTGGGTTGAACTTTTCATGTAGTCCAGGATGGTGTCCTCCATGAGAAATATGGAATGTTTCTCAGTTTTGTACTTTTGGATGCGTACAAAAGGAGACATTTAAAATCATCTAGAAATACAGAGTGTGATTCAGCTTCCTAACCATAGGTATATTCTAACTTTGAAGCTAAGTTTGAACTGTCTTGACCGGATTCTAACAGAGGTCTGAGGCAGGTCATCAGTCATATCCAACAGTGAACATCTCAGGTAAACCACAGAACCTCAAATGAAACTGGATAACTATTTAGGCAATGGAATCAGCCCACAGATATGCATTGGCTCACTAGGCAGAATTTTTCACTCTATTCAATAAGATCAATGGAGCTGACCAACCACTACTGTTTATTTACTTCAGCATTAGCTATATCACTCACCTGGCTCCACTGATCACATTGACTGTATGTCCATTCCTAATAAGAGCTGCAGCTGTAGATGTCTACATGAAGACCTCCATATTTGGGAGTCTTCAGGTTCAATTCAGATGCCCACATGTAGATGTTTTGTGGCCTCAGATAGGCTTTGACAGGAGATCTAAGACACCTTTGTGGATCCCACTTACAGCGTGTAAGATCTTCAGGAAACCAAACCAACCAAAAGACCTGCTGGCAACTCAAATGTCTAAAGCAGCATGTAAACAAGAAACTGCATCAGATACTTTATCTCAAATTTACTCCCATGCTCAAAGGCAAAACAAATGGCAAGGATGTGGATACAGTTACGTCGGCAAATGACTCAGATTCCAGTTTGCTCCTGGTTTCTGATCACCTGACTTCTTATACTGCATATATATTAGTTGACATCCAGGCATTTTACATTATGTTTCAGTTCTGCAAATAATTAAATAAAAGCACTCCTTTCTCATGGACAAGATAATGCAAATTTTTCTCCCATCATCCTACACAGTCCACTTCAACAGTATCCAAAAAACACTTGGTACCTTTACTCACCTGCTCTCACTCCATGTTCCATGGCATGCAATACATGCCATGCTGTAAGACCATAGAGTCATGGAACGGCTTGAGTTGGAAGGGACCTTAAAGATCATTCAGTTCCAACCCCCTGCCATGGGCAAGGTTGCCAACCACTAGATTAGGTTGCCCAGGGCCCCATCCAACCTGGCCATGAACACATCCAGGGATGGAGCATTATAACTTCTCTGGGCAACTGAGAACTGTTCCAATACCTCACCACCATTAGATTTTATTCCAAAATCTAATGTAAATCTACCCTCCTTTAGTTTAAATCCACTCCCCCCCTCCTTGTCCTATCACTTACACTTCCCTATAGATTCCCTCCCCACCTTTCCTGTAGGCCCCGTTTAGGAACAGGAAATCCTCTGTGAGGTCTCTCTGGAGCCTTCTCTTCTCCAGGCTGAACAACTTCAACTCTTTTAGCTTGTCTCCATAGGAGAGGTGCTTCAGGCCTCTCATCATACTCATGGCCCTACTCTGGACTAGCTCCAACAGGTTCATGTCTTTTTTTCTGACGGAGACCGCAGACCTAAATGCAGTAGTCCGTATAGGGTCTCACAAGAGCTGAGTAGAACAGGAGAATCAATTCCCGTGGCCAATTGGCCACAGTTCTTTTGATACAGCCCAGAATAGGGTTGTCTTTCTGGGCTGCAAATGCACATTGTCAGTTCATATTCATTTTTTCATCTACTAGTACCCCCAGGTCCTTCTCAGCAGAGCTGCTCTCAATTCACTCATTGTC